>LQNS02020120.1:8345922-8358843 GCA_001587735.2 Parhyale hawaiensis | reverse complement strand
CAAAGCAAAAGTGTTAATCACAATACTTCCTGTTCTAAACTCATTTTAACACAACAATACGCTTCATCAACGGCACGCTTCGAACTGCAGCGGCAGCCGCACGCAACCGCCTATATCATGTCACACGGGCGGGTCGGCCGCTGCTGAACCGCATAGGGTTAGTAGCGGCCGACCCGCCCGTGTGTCATAGCAAAGGCGGCCTGACCGCCAGCGGGCAAAAACCGCTCGTCTGACAGGGCCCTAATGCGCTGTGTGAAGTCAACAATTTACGGAAGTACCTGGAGATACCGAGTAAGCTGTGAAAGGGTTGAGCCATGTAGAGACGGTACTCAAGACCATATTACAGCTAAAGCCAATAGTTCAACATTGCAATTTTGGCGGTGCTAAGGCGAGCGAAGAGTTCCATGGGAAAGTGTTGCGGAAGGAAAGGCAGTACTGCTCCAGCAACTCCACCATCGACCAGGTTCATCAAGCAATTTCACGTCACTGTCCCAGCACAAGATCCGCTTAGGCTAATACTACCAGCATTATAATTATTTTTATTATTATAGCCATTGCTTAGCCGCCGAAAGCAAGCCCTAGATTTGACCGGCTACTTTTAATGTCTAGTGCGCCGCCCGTTGCCAAACGGCTAAGCCAAGAGCACAGTACCAACCACCACCACAGCAGGCAAACTGTTTACACAGACACACAGCACCACATACTGGCGTACGGAACGCATATTTACATAGAAGAATTCGGCCTTACACTAGCGATGTCTACATTCTTATTACACTAGACTACGCGCGCTGCTCACACGCAGAGTGCGAGGAGAAATAGTTTCGAACTTTATACAAGTCTTTGGATGACGCAAGCGACGGGCGTACAGAAGAGGGGACAGGCATGAAAAGATATGCAGAAAAATGAACAGCAACAAGGAACAATGAGGCTAACGTATGAGGGGTGCCTATTAATACATTTACTGGGCAGTTGACCACATATGATCACTTCCATAATGCTATTCTTGCGAAAGTTTTACAGCTGCTCGGTAAACGGTTAAAAGGCAAATAAACAAAGAAGATGAACTACCAGAAAAATAGGAGAGAAGGCACAAGACACAAGTTAGTAAGCATAAACAAAGACGATGCACGTGCTAAAGAAAAATGGGAAGATAATCAAAAGTGATGAGTTTAAGGTTGAATGACCAACAAACATGTGCAACACAGAAAAGGAACAAACACACACACACACACAGAAACTACTTTAATTAAGAAGGTTCAAAGCAACCGATTTATAAGCGATGACTGAGCGCAGACGGTCGCAACTGAAGACGGAATGGTTTCGCCGGATGCAGTTGCAGCAAATGAGAAAAAATGCAGGATAAACTACAATAAAAAGCACCTGAAGACGGGCAAAAGTGATCAAGTGTCGGAAGAGAAAGTAGAAAGGAGGAGCGCTAGATATGAAGTGCTCCCGGACACGACGTCTGTAAAATTGGCGGAGCTTCAGCAGAGACATCACGAACACCAGTCTTGGCGCCATCAATACAATCAACAGATAGTAGTGCTTGGAGTGAGTTATTTTGCTCCATTTGTCTCAATTATAATTACTCCTCATTTGACAGCAGGATGCAGCAATGCGATCCACAAGCAGCGTTGTCCAGCAAGGCCGATGTGTGCTGGTACACAACAACAAAAGGCCAAGTTGTACTTAGTCAAATTATAATTACCTATTTACAAGAACTCGGCATTTATCTTAGGTTTTCATTGTCATACGCCTAGTTTCACCGCCACTAGCAGTAGTTACTGCATTGCACCAATCTCAATAAGCCGTGTTATTATCACTGCATGTTTACGGGGCTGTAGTAACGTAATGCACCCAACCAGTGAAATGACGACTTATATAATAAAGGCGAATGACTGAAGCCCCGCCCTAAAAAGAGGCATTTTTAAGACAGCGGAAGAGAAAAAGAAATGAGATGAATTCTTCAAAAATAGATAAGAGTATCAAGACTTGCAACAGACAGATATGATAAGAGACAAGAATGGAGAAGAACATATCGCGGGCAGAGGACGGAACATTCTGAAGTACAATCGTATGTCAGTCATAAGACACAAGCCAACACAAACACGTCCAGGAGATCAGACCATTACTACATTACAGTAAGCATAGCACCAGGCGCCATCGAACAGATCATTCAGTTAACCAAAGTTTACGTTGCTTGACTCGTACGGAACCTCAGGCAGGAGGAGGGTTGGCTTCGCAAGTTGGAATCGTGTTGCAGTTAGGAGCAAAATGATTGTGCGACGACAGCTAACAACTCAAACTCTCTAACTAGACTGAGTTTTCAGAAATCTCGATGGTTAGCGCCTGATCCTCGATTCAGCATGGCGAAGCTAGCACACCAGCCTGAAGTTTCGGAGAAGTCAAGCCTTTTTAGGTTCAATTACGCCGGTTAACCGATGAACTCGTTAGCGCCAGGTCAGAATTGAGTTTCGTCAATTCAGCTCCGTCTGAATTATCCTCAACGCCGTGAAAATGTCGAGAAACAGCCACGAAGGCTGCTCGTGCGCCAAAATGACACTAATGGCCTCCATTGGGCACGGGACTACACCCAAGCAGTGACTCTACAGCAGGAAACCAGTGACGACGCTTCGGTAGAAGTATCGCCTCATCAAACAGGACCAACAAGGTGTGGTCACGAGGGTAGTGACGTCACCAATGCTGTTGCTCTTTATACACGAGTCCACGAGGTCCTATTTTTTTCAATGACATGGATGCACCAATATTCGTATGTATAATGATGTAGTAGTAGTACTTGCAAATGGACCTCGAGTTTCACCTGGAAAGTCACCATGACTGGATCCCATCGTACTCAGGTTGAGCTACCTCGCCAAAAGAGCTCTTTCTCCCGCAGAACAGCAGGAGAAAGGATACTAATAGCGATGCAGCAGATGCCGGAGTAAGATAGGGTGAATTTTCAGGTAAGCTGGCGAAGACCCAACACTACCGCGTCGCTGAATTAACGAAAGGCACAATTCTGAGGGGCACCACCACCAGTTTAGAACGCTCTACACAACACTACAAAGCGGTGAAAATACAGCTCACTACCAGTGCCAACAACATAAACTGTATAATAAACTGAAAAATAACGAAAATAATAAATAAGAGAATCATTTGGCAAATGGACTTAGGAGATGATACGCCGCGTACAGCTATCAAAAATAAACCAGATAAGTGGGTATACAAACGCTAAGTTCTGAATGCCAATCGAGTGCACAGAAAAGCAATGGAAATCTATATTTTCATGACTATGACCTACCTCATGACAAATTAAAATCGACAAGAAAAATTCCTCGTCCGATGATAAAAAAAATACACGGGGGCATATTTCATCAAGTAGGCACGAATAAAAATCAAGGACTTTCCCTTTTCACCGCTGGTGAACCGCGGCGCAGCTACGTTAGTCGTTCAATAAGACTATCATTCCAAATAATGAAGCTTGAAATCCCACTGTACATTTAAATTATGCCATTAGCATTAATGATTTCTAATAAAAAAGCAAGGCAATTGGTGTTATCTGATACGACAGAGAAACCGTAGAAGTTGGAACACAGACCGTAATGTAATTCCTGATTATGCCACTGCACTGGACCTACAAATGCAGCAGTACACTATTATTAGCGCTCGGTCAAAAACGGCACACCACACAACGCCTCAGCCGCATCTAACATGAGGATAAACGAGTAGTTCAGTATGCTCTCCGTTAAATGCTTCAAGTGAGATGAACACTCAACTACATGACGGTCTGTATCACAGTTTTTGATAGAGTACTGTAGATCCCTCGGAGGTAACTTACATGGAGCGCGCGTCATCCCCCGTTTTTCTGTCAAGCTAAGAAGGAGGACAGCCGTCTATTCTGGCTGAATACAGAGGCAAGAGGGGGGCGGTGGCATCAGTTACCCTCCCATTATCATTATATTCAGGGTTTTCCGCCGTATTCGATACGAGGACGATATAACAGCGATCTATTTGTTCGCCAATGATGGCGTTTGTATTCAAGAAAGAATTAAAGTGCTATATGAATTGGGATGAAGAACTGAACATTCTCTTAGATGATAGGAGAGAGTCGGTTGGTTCTTATGTCCGGATTGAGGTTTTCAGTTATTCATAGATAGTACAATAAGTCAATGCTGAAGACGAAGGAATATAAGGGGCCTTAGAAGGCCGTTAGATAATCAGAGAAAAGTTACTCTCCGATGCTCGGTAACTGTCCTATGGGGTCGATAAGTCATGTTGGTGTTTCTGCTGCCCAATATTCATTTCCAGAGTACGGCAATTACCGTAACTCTAGTTACGTCACGCGCCACTAAAGCTGCTCTGAGCCAACAGAATAAGCTCACTAACAACCCCCAGCCACGGCCAGCTAGCCAATATATTCGGTTTTAGTGGTAATAAAAGTGAGCTATGGTTGCTAGAGCTTCCTATATCATCTTGACACGGTTATAGAAATCCCGTCCAAACCGACTGATGCGCACTCAAGTAATGCTGCCGCCTAGCTAGATCCTTACGCCCAGTTTACTTGAGCTGCAACGACGCAGTACCTACGATACTGAGAACGAGCATAGTTCTCCTTCCCTACCTTTAACACCAGTAAGTGCGGTACCAGAGGTACCAATGCTTAGGTATCTTATTTAGGTACTGCAGTTAATAAGTTAGTGTGACACTCCCTAGATTCGGTGCGGCGTTCCAACAAAGGAAAAAGGAAGGGACATGTCGTCTATACCACGAAATCTGAACGAGAACAAGTTACAGGGCAAAGGAGATCAAACAGAACAAAGACCATCGGTATTTAGGCTGGAAGCAAAGTGGGCAAGAGGAACCAATGTCCCGGATTCCTAGGTAATGCTGAGGCACCGGTGTGGGCCCCCTGGGGGAGCGCAACTCTCCCCATGATATAAAGAAGGGTGAACTATACTTGGAGTTTCCTAGAAGCGGGGATGTGGCAAGCGTAATTGAAGTTCTGCCAGAATAGCAACGCCCGTAAAATTGCTTATGGTAAACTAAACTCCCATGGCATTCAACTTCAAATTTCTTTACTCATGTCATTCAATCAGAAAAGAGTAACTAGGAAGCCTGGGGCACTAAGCACAATGCAAAATTAATGACCAAACAGACTTTAGCTACGTGTTAAGAAAATAGATTTTGCGTGTTGAGAACACAACAAACTATAAGTGGTGTAGGCACGATAGACAAGATGCGTTGAGGACGAAACACAAAACATCTGTTGAAAAAACAACTGCCGTTTACAAAAAGTTTTCAGACAAACCACACAAAAGCAAAAAAAGAAGCGAAGTTAATGAATCACAGAGCACTCAAAGTGCGACAAAGTACACAACCTCAGGAAAAAAGTATATGCACACAAGTTAGCTAATTACAATAGGATACCGACGGTCAGTCAATTTGTTACGTAGTATTGCCTCGGTTTACGAATACGTACAGCCAAATACTCTCAATATCAATAGGAAATACTTTCCTTAAAACACTTCAGAATGCGTTACTTTGGAGCATCTGAAATAGATTAAGCCAATTTATGGCATACCTTACAGCTTTTAATAGGTACGTAATATTGTTAGGTGAAATGCTTGAGTCTGTTAAGATGTAGCTACTTCATTATACGGAACATTTTGCGGGGAAATTGGTCGTTTTAAACAGCACTAATTCGAAACTAAGGTGCCACAGCAGTCAACATCTGTTGAACAACTGCACAACTGAACTCTACACCGCCTCAAGTAAGCAGCACTTTTAGTTAGTAAGAATAGCAGTGCTCATTGCTCTATGCGCTAATTGGTACAGTGGGCGTTTTAACTAACCGTAACGCGCGCTGTACCCATTTCAGAACCCTACATACAGTGCTATTATTACGAGGACCATACATACAGTGCAATTATTACGAAGATTCAGAGTAATTTAGGCCTTGAATATTGGATAAATTAGCTCACTAAAGCATAAATAAACCTCTGTTGTTTCTTAAGAATAGTAGTATTTATAGCATAAAATGAACTGACAGTAGGTATATATATGTGTTAATAAGCTAAAGTGATTATGAGGATTACGGCACTTGTGCAAGTGCCTCCAACTGTAGATGGTTTAAAGCACACGGCAAACAAAGTATCTACACGTCTTTTTGAAACAGCGCAGCATCACTAAAAATAAACTTCCATTCCCACTTGAAATGCAAAGAAAACGCAGCCGTTTTTACTCCTGAATAGCCTTGTATTTGTTCTTTAAAATGCTAGTACCGATTTTACGGTGGTTCCGGGTATTATGACTGACAACTCGGACGTAACCAACACTAACAACAACTTCTTGATGGAACTTGATTGATGTGGTTCTTCAAATTTAAGCAGAATTTAGAGCATGGCTTTTCCCATGATGGATGATACAAATTACGCGGTACCAAAAAGCAAAACCACTTCGAGTGCAAAAAAAAAAAAAAAAAAAAAAAAACAACGTAAAGAGGATGTGAAGCGCTAGACGCAATAGGACCTAATCTAAGAACTCTGTCTACTCTCCGGAGATCATAACTTCATGCGGATCCCGTGGACTCGGAACCGATAGACGCAAGTGTACCTCATGTTGCCGTGATTGCTATTGATTTTGAGTTCCACGAAGGGGAAGTAATCCTCCGGCACGTTCTCGACAGCGAAGTACTGGAGCGGCTCCCCGTCCTCCCGGAACTGGTAAGCGCCCAGCTCCACCCCCTCCTCATTTTCAGACATTAGCCCCCAGACGGAGAAATTCTTGGGCGCGGAGTCGATTACCCCGAAGGGAGCGATGGCCTTGGGGATGTGCTCGAGAGAGAAGCCAGTGGGCCGGATGGGAGCGACCAGACGGATGACAACATAGCCCTGGGTGCCCTTGAAGGCCCAGCACTGGCCGGGGTGCCGGTCAGGCTGGATGATGGAGCGGGGGGTGTTGGTGGTGTAGCGGTACACTGGGAAGCCTAGGATGCTTAGTTCCGCCTGGTTCACCTGCACACAACGAGAGCAATACAGAGGGCGTCTACGATTGGCACACTTGCATCGAGGTATATCTGAACGTTGGAACTGTAGATTGTCTGGGGCTTTAGCGCGATTGGTTTCGCGGTCATCTCAATCGTAATTAGTTTGCAATTACGGCCTGAAATTTCGGTCCACTGTGGCAACTTGAAGGTACATGATTACAGTTTCAGATAAGTTAAAGCTTGGTGGATTAGACTATGTATATCTTGGCTTGCAAATCGAACATACCTCAACACTGCTAAGCGGTGGTAAGCATGCGTAAATCTTCAAATATATAATCGAGACACTTGCTTCTCGACTGTACTCGAACTACGTAGCTACGTCAGAATTAGGCCTGAATACGGCTTAACGGGCGTTCAATGAGGGAGGAGACAGCATGAGAAGGTAAAGCGATGAGTCCCTCCACGGATGACAGCCGAGAATAGGAATGGCCGTACGGGAGAAGACGAAAGCACATGAAATACTAGTCGAAGAGCATAACAAAGAATATCAGTAGGAGCAACACAAGGTAGACTGCAGGTAAGTAGCATACCTCATAGGCCTCGGTGCAGCGGGTGGACACGATGGATCCGCCGCCTGTCTCCAGGGCGTGGTCCACCAGGCCGGTCCGGTCCGCGTCGTACTTCTTGAGGGCGTCAGTGACCAGGAGCTGCACTTCGTCCCGGCTGAGGACGGTCCTGTTCTCCCCCACCCCCACACCGCCCATGGCAACGGAGGCGGCAAGACCAAGCGCTCCTGCTGCACCATCATGTAGTCCGTGGGCGGTCTGAGCAGCAGCGAAGAAAGAAGGTAAACACGTGACTCGTTAGCTTGAGAACGAGAATGATCAATCTAACTGTTTCTAGTTTGATTTCTATATCAGAACCAAAGGAAATTTTCTACAAAACACAACACAATCAAGTGCTGCTGCAGAAAAACTCTCTTACCATGTACTGGGCGATGGCCTCATCCACAATAGCCTTGACGGTGCCGTTGATCTGTGCAGACTCCGCCTGAGGAATAGTATAGACTCATGAGAATTGTTGTTCCAACTCCCGCACCCTCTCTGCCCAAGGGAGACAACGGCAGACACCAGCCAACTTTACAGATCTAAAACCCCTGCAATGTGGCGTTGAGCTGGCAGGGAGTGAAGTGTTGGGCGAGTTGTGCAACACATGAGACGCCTTGGAACCGTTACGATGCCGTACGGGCCAGTATTCCCGTTCGTTTTTTCCATCGTGTGTGGATGTTTGGAATGGTCTTGATGGCTCTGTCTTTGCTGGTGCTGGTATTGGCAGCTTNNTGTTTTCTCCACCCGCTGGGCTGGTTTCGTGGGGGTTTGTTAACCTCACGGAGTTTCTCCGTTCCTACGTCGCCAGTCTGGTGTGATTTAATAATAAGAGAAGCCTATGGGTGCAGAATTTGGTAGTAATACATTGCTACCTAGCCACTTGCGAGTTTTAAGATGTTTGGTGTCGACGTTCAAACTCAATCTGCTAGTAGCTACAACAATTACTTGGGAAATTTAGCAGCGTTAATTAATAACAGCGCAACTGAATATCAATGATACGAAGTTAAAAAATAGACCGAGTGNCCACCCGCTGGGCTGGTTTCGTGGGGGTTTGTTAACCTCACGGAGTTTCTCCGTTCCTACGTCGCCAGTCTGGTGTGATTTAATAATAAGAGAAGCCTATGGGTGCAGAATTTGGTAGTAATACATTGCTACCTAGCCACTAACGTCATTCAAGACGGATGATTAATATTACTGATAATATTGCATTCGGCCACGAACAGCATGCCACATCCACACATGTGTACTGCACGCAAGGATGAAGGGCTATTCGACGCCTCTCTACCAACATCGTAAAGGGCGATCTGAGGAGGAAGAGGCGCGTAGTAGGCAGGATTGCTGAGTCGAGGGAGGGACCAAGTGCTATTGCGACTCCAGGGTCTAGGGTCCTTGGACCCGAAAAAATTTGACTCTCTAAAATTGGCAAATGAAACAAGGAAATCATGCGGGTGACAGGAAATAGGAAGAGCCGCATGAGTAGAACAACAGTATTATTATTATATTGGTATTGTCCCGCTATTTCCGAATCGGAGACGATCAATAGCGATCTAAGATGGAGGATTTACTCGGCTATATGGCCGGAACCAAAACGTTATGGGATAGTGGGGTCTTACACTACAGTAAATTTAATGGTAGAAGTAGTAATGACTTGAGTTGTTTTTTAGTTATACCTTGATTCAAAGGTATAGAACAACAGTAGGAGTATGAAGAATGAAATAAGTAAAACGCTAACAACAAGACGAAAACGTCCACACGCAGAGCCCTTAGCGCACCCCTTGCGGGGGCACCTCAGAAGACAGGGTCTACCATCATAACACCATGGCATATGACCCTGGACCCGTCTCTCCACCACAGGGGTTTTGTTAAGTTAAGATGGGTTTGCAGTGCAGCAAACTTGCGAGTTTTAAGATGTTTGGTGTCGACGTTCAAACTCAATCTGCTAGTAGCTACAACAATTACTTGGGAAATTTAGCAGCGTTAATTAATAACAGCGCAACTGAATATCAATGATACGAAGTTAAAAAATAGACCGAGTGAGTTTGGAACGCTGTTACGGAGTCGTAGAAATAAAGTCCGACTCCGACTACAGAGTTCACTTCAGCCAGTTTCTGACTCCGACTTCTAATCCCCAAAAACGTCGAACTCCTAACGACACCGACTAAATAACTCTCGTTTCGAAGATTATTATCATTATTACATTGAGTAGTTTAAGCCTCCGTCTCCACAACAACGGCGATCTAACAGAGGAAGAAGCAAGGGACATATAGTATGGCGATAGCAATATGGGAACGCATGCACGAAGGTGCTCCCACACAGGATCTACGTGCACGAGAACAGCAAGTCAGGAAAGAAAAGGAAGATCAGAATAAAGCATGAGCAAGTAGGAGCATGAAAATTCAAGGAAGCTAAGTGGCTCTCGTTTGGAAGAGACACATATGAGAGTTCTCAAGCGCACCTGCTCTCGCACTCGCACGTCCACATGGGAGCTGATCTTCTGCTGGAGCACGGCGTCCACGTCCTGAGACTCGAAGTGAGACACGACAGCGGCGGGCAGCTGCAGGGCCAGCTGGGCCTGGAGCTTGTGCTCCAGCTCATCTGTGACGCGGCTCATCACCAGGCGCTCCGTCTCCGCCAGAGCTTCCTGATCCAGCTGACCTGACTCGCCTGCACAGACATGATGCACATATACAAGCGCTAGTACGTGGCAAGTGGAGGCGGAGCAGAGCCAAGTAACTTCCTCACTAAAACATACCCTCCAGAAAGAATCTTAAAAATATTTACCAGAAAGAAAAGAAAAAAATCCCCATGGGAGTGAAAAAAAAGTTTTCTAGGAACAATGAAAAATGCCATTTTCAGAAAAAAATTGAGAAAACAACCAGAATTACCACCATGAAACTTCGCTACTCTTGAGAGTTCTGCAACTGACCTATCAAAAAAAAGTCTACTTCCAAGCACGCGCTAATTTCCGAATGACAACAAAAAGAACGCCATTCAACACAACGTTCATAATTACAAGCGGTTACTTATCAAAAACTTTGCAAGGCATAGGTACAGGATGCCAGGGTGTATGGCATTTATTACACCGTCACGCATCTGAACTATCGTCACACATAATGATGTTGATGGACTTCTCGCCCCTCAGCACTTCATAAGTCCATTTACGAAAAAACATTTCTCATTTCACCCTATTTGCAAGAGGCTGTTACCTCGCTACAAAGGCTTTTCACCCGTAGGAATACAATAGGGCAAAATACCCTTGTAGTTAAATAACACAGCCTAATAAGAATATCGTTAACTCCAGCAGTAGTCATGCAGTACAGAAAACTACATCTACCAGAAGTGACTCTCAATACTTATACAGACACAACATGTACTATTACAAGGTAGCTATTGGTCTAATACTATACAGTGCATATTACTTTTAGGCAGCTCTGCGCGCAGCTGATCCTTGAGCAGCCCTAACTGAGCCTCCATCTCATCCTTAGCAACAAAGTAGGTGCTGATCCAGGCCCTGAGGTCGTCAGATGTGGGGGCCGCACCCCCCTGCGGGGCGCCAAGCAGCGCCGAGATCAGTCCCGTCACGTGACGCTCCACGTCAGCAATGGTCAGGGAGGCTTGCTGACAGCACGACTTGATCTCCGCCGACAGCACACCCTGTTCCTCCTGACCAAGAGACAGCAGCACGGTTATGGGGGAGGGCTGTGGCCTGACATTCAGGTAGCTATTATTTGTGCGCCTGTGGGTTACATTAAGCATTTACTCTGGCGGAAAGAAACCTAACCTATGTATTACTATCCAACATATAGGTAGAGGGAGGCCACATACTGTACCGTCACCTACGACGTACAGACAAAGGTTTCTGAATTGACAGGACCTTTTTAGTGTAAAGGTCCTGTTGAATCGGTAGCCTTTACAGACTCTAGCGTTGCATTCAAACATCCTTCAAAATCAATATTGCAATATTCCCCTGAAAAATGCAACTCTTTGAACGTGCTAGACACCTTCGGTTTCTCACATTGTATTAAATCTACACTGGAAATCAAATGCAAAGTTCCCCATAAGTCTATCCGACGTCCACCGTGGTCGACTATTCAGGTCATCCCGTTGTTCTCAAACTAGCTAAAACTTCCATAAAAATTACTCTACTGGATGCGGTAGATATTTTCAGGTTCTTACCTGTTACCAAATTGCTAAAATACCTAACGAGTTTTTCACAAACATCATGCGTCTCGCAATAGGCCTTACGAGTTACCTGGACTTTGGCAATCTGTTGGTTCATATCATGGAGAGTTTGGTGCAGCTGCTGCAGCTGGGCCTCTCGCAGCTGTTGCTGCTCCTCCACAGCAGCCGTGAGTGCAGCACGACCCTCGGCACCTTCCGCAGCCACAGCCGTCAGGCTCGCATTCAGCTGAGGTAACGGAAGAAAAGGAGGGCACACGCCCACGGTCAAGAAGCATGTCTCAGAACGGGTTCAATTTTGCCAGTTCTAATCCAATTAGCAGCTGGTCTGGAACTTTCAACTCACCCATTGATAAGTTTCAGGCAAAGCGGCAATTCCATCGCTCATGATTGAAGTCCCACATAAGTTAAAGCTAACATGATTAAATTCATTGGCTTGAACAGAGGGCGCGTACGTGATTTATACATCCAAAGATCACAATTCCTGAATATTTCCTAAAATTCATACCTGTCTGTATGTTGCACAAGCTAGCACTCACTCGTTTCCCTATAGAAGCAATAAGCACGCTTAGACACAACACTAGCCTCTGGCACTGCCCGTAACGGTGGATAACACGAGCCTTTTGGCGCCCATATGAGTTACTGAGCGTCCTAATGTATCGCTTTGCCCTTGTAAACACAACAGTGCGCCTATAAAACACTTGGTAACTTGACACCCGTCACGATTTAGCCAAGGGTTACTATTACTTTCACATATCTTGACAGTGATCCTCTGGCACTCGCCGACAGAACATGCCATCTCATCAGCGAGTGTTATTGACGCCGTTGCAGGAAAGGCGGTGTGTGTGTTCCTTAAAGCAGCAATAGCTGGTGTATAAAAACGTGAGCGCTAGGTGTGTCGTACCATCATGAGTGGAAACATTGTTGCAATTTTGAGGAACAGGTTGTCAAACTATTGGTTGATCACAAAGAAACGTGCTCGTCCTCAAATTGCGATGCTACACTCACTGATCATCATGCAGCACTCGCCGAGTGCTCGTCCATGCTCAGCGGTCATGGTAGTGGCATATAAGCATTACGACTGGTGTACATATTTACGTAGGTAGTCTAAATACAAATAAGTTTGAGCGAATTGGTTGTATAAGATAA
>LQNS02020120.1:8334586-8345662 GCA_001587735.2 Parhyale hawaiensis | reverse complement strand
ATCATGCAGCACTCGCCGAGTGCTCGTCCATGCTCAGCGGTCATGGTAGTGGCATATAAGCATTACGACTGGTGTACATATTTACGTAGGTAGTCTAAATACAAATAAGTTTGAGCGAATTGGTTGTATAAGATAATATCGTTGAACTATAAGGAGGGAACAAGGCAAATAAGTAGCTACTAAAACATCGGTTGTACAACGTAGTACAGTCAGATCACAAGCACGAAACACCGCAGAGAAGTGGAGGCATACTGGTGGTACATCAAGCAGTTAAATCACAGATGCATACAGAAGAGCGTCCGTTAAAACTTAATACGAGAAGTAGACTCCCAATTTCGTAAGCAGTACATAAGCAATTGAACGCACTGAGAGGAAGGCAAGAGCAGCACTCAACACCCGGCTATGGCGGTTGCCCCATAGGTACCTGCTGCAGCTGGTCCTTCAGCGTGTCATGGTAGAGCTGGAGCTGAAGCAGCAGCTGCTGGGTGCTGGTCTGAGCTTCAGCACTGGACTGCTGGAGCTCCTGCAGCTGGGCAGCAGCAGGAGCGGTCTGAGCAGCTACCTCGTATGACACCTTCATGCTGATGGAAATTCAACATAATCACTATTATTGCATCAGTTTTAAAATCTCTCAAGTTTAATTGCAAAAGAGAAATAATCAATGGAAGTAAAGAATGTCGATAGGAACGTGGAACCCATGCACTACCCTAGGGTGTTCCCACACAGGATCAACACGCATCGCAACAGCACGTCATGTAAGCAGAGAAAAACCAGAACAAACCGTTATTAGCAGGAATAGGACAATTAGAACAGCAAAGTGGGCCCCCGGAGGGAGATTTCCCACACGCCTGAGGCCAAAGGTTCCCTATGAAGCACGTCCTGATTACACAGGATAGATGAGCATATCTAACTCTATGCCCTAAGCGGGAGACTTATTTAAAATGAGGGAATTAGAGGTCACCAGTATGACGTGTGCTCAGCACAAATTATACGAAGACACACGTAGCTATCTAAGAAGGTACGAAGCGTTTGCCCTCAATGTTTCTAGCACTGACATATCGGATAGCTACACAGTTATATGTAGTAGCTCCATATCATACTTGACACTGCTCGCAGAAAGTTAACCATCACGTATAGAAATCAGATTCTTTGGTCCATACAGTGACCAGTATAGAAGGTTAGCCAAAACACTGTTTTTTTTTTGTTAGTATTTTTTTTTTAGATATTTTGTTGATTTTTCTAGTTTTAAGAACTTTATCCAAAATTTAAAGGGTTTTCGGCTTTCTAAACAGGTAGTTAGCGAATCATAACAATTTTAGTTGCTTCATTTCAACTTCTTTGTAGAAGAATGATTTTAAGAAAAGGGGTTACAAAAAAGAATTAGCAGAGTACCTGTATTTGCTATGATTTTATTTGATACCTGAACTGCAGAGATGCTATGATTTATAATTATTGCAATATAAAATTCTTTGAAAAACTTGAGAATACTTCAAATTACATATAGTCTACAACTTGGCAGAATTAGCTAGCTACTGGCTAATTAAAAACAGAGTAATGAACTAAAGAAAGTGAAATAGCTATGAAATCCTTTGAAAAAACTGATAAGCACTTCAAAATATAAAAAACTTGATAGAGATAGCTAGCTACTAGCTAATTAATAGCAGGGTATTGAACTAAAGAAAATATATCTATATGCCTACATCCTTCTCATGAGCTCACTAGCTATCTAATAGCAACTATATAACTACTACTGCTAATTTTCATTGGCTTCTAGCTTACCAGAATATAATTAGAAATGCATCTCTGAAATTAAATAACACAAAATTCAATAGGTAATAGGTTTTCAATAAGCACAAGCAATAGTTGACCCTAACTGTCCTAACAGTTAAACGGATTCCTAAATAGAAACACAGTAACTCATCCTTTCAGTTGTGTAAATAAAATTTAATAATTGCTAGAAGTAAAACGGTTCATTTTACAATATCTACGAAAAAACAAACAAATCGAATAAAAAACATAGTTTTTTGGTTGATTTAAACCATGGTTTTCTTTATTTAGCTTAAACAAGCCAACCCTGCCAGTATATGTTTTACTTTACATCAATCTAGCCTAATCCAAATTGAGGCACTCACTCACCCTAGTTGCTGTTGCAAGAGTTCGCTCTCAACCACTCGAGCGACGAGCTCGTCAAGCGGAGGGGACACAGGACCAGGGTTGGGGTCCCTCACCGAGACGTCTGGTGTGACCACCTGCAAGCAGAATACATCACGTAATAACAGTAGGTAACTGATGGTAGCTACTACCTGCTTATATTCCCATCATGAAACTGCAGGAAAGGTCGCCACTTCTGCAAGGTGAGCCAATACCAATAAAAGTTTCGAAATGAAAGTTGTTAAGCTTACTTGTTTTGAAAAGCAAGCCAAAATCGCCACTCTGTAGCTACATATTTCCCTAAAATCAAAACTGCGCAAATCGCATATTATTGACGAGTTTCAGCCTATTTCCACAACGTGGAACCCATGCACGAGGATGTTCCCGCACAGGATCAACGTGTATGGGGAATAGCAAGTCGGCACAAAAAAAAAAAAAAAAGAGGAAGAACAGCGCAAAGCCTCGTCAGTAGGAGAGTAGTAGTATAAACCTTTACTAGCGCTTCAGCGGCACACTGCCTATATCGCGCCGGACTATTCCTGTGTTTAGCCAGAGGCTCGTGCGCCGCTAGGGCGCGGAATTTATTGCATTTTATTTATTATAAAGTACTAAAAAGAATATCATTATTTTACATATAGCATAGGTTATTCACAAAGAAACGGGCAGAGCCGTAGTTGACGATAGCATTTATCGTAATGGATTCATCACAGTTTATGATAGAGGTTACATCGGGTAAAAAAAAGTTTTGAGGGCATTTCTATTAAATTGGCCGCAAGGTCCTTCAGAAAGCATTCCTCGGTTCCTCGGAGGATGAAGTCTGCATCCCGACCATGTAGGTCCGGATAGCATTCCCTCCGCTCGTCGGAAAAAGTGGGACACTCGGCCATTAAATGCAAGACAGTGAGAGGTACGACACAGTCATCACAGTAAGGTTGTGGACGACCCATCCGTAGATAGTCGTGAGTCTCGTGTGCCCAATACGTAGGTGGCACAGTACAACGTCCATGCAGCGATCGTCGCTATATGACGAGTGCCACTGTCTTACGGTTTCTTTGATTGTTCGTAGTTTATTATTTCTCTGCTCTAGCCATTGGGATTGCCATAGCTCGCGCAGGTTTCGCTTGATTAGTGGGTAATGGTCACTCAGTAGGAGTGTGAATATAGAAGAAAGCGCAGAGAGTACAAACAGAGACGTCCTGAAGACCTAGCTAAGGCTACTTAGCGGTAGGGTCCCCATTAGGGTGCTGCTCCCCATAACATCGGATGGGTGAACTTAACCCTATGGCCCATTCTATGCTCCCTGGGGAATCGGTGTAAATCGTAAAGCTACCCACCTCAGAGGAAAACAAAAATCCACCCTCTTTTACCAGCTTAGAAAACGTTCGGTTACACTCACCAGTTTAGCAGAATGAGCGACATCAGTAGTGGCATTGAGGGTCGACGCCACAAGCGCCACACCCGCGGCAGGCAGAGCCAGCAAGGTGTGCCATAACCATGCCAAGCCTGCCCAGAATCCCTGTCCCGCGTCAGACACAGCTGGGTAAACGGTGTCGACGGCAGCTGCAGTGAAGAAGTTGGCGATATTCGACCAGACGGTCCACAGGAGCCCCAAAATATAAACAAGCAACCACCAGAGTAGGGAGAAGGCGTGCAAAATGTGGGACCACAAGTACGTCCCCACAGAGGACAAAGCCGATAGAGGGGCAGCAACAATGGCGGACAAGCTGGATGAGGTGTAGTTAGCAAGTGACGACAAGGGGCTCGGCTGGGAAGTTACTGATGTGTACGCGGAGGTCATCCCTGAAGAAGTATATTCATAAGCTTGAGCGAACGGGTACAGAAGATACCCAAGCAGTACTGTGGTTAGATCCACAGTGGCACCGGCTGCTGTCGTGGCCCAAGTCCAGCAAGTGGAGGCTGCACTGACGGCCCATGTCCAGCTAGTGGTGGCAGCATTTGAGACTGCTGCCGTGATAGTTGTGATTGAGGCCTCCAGAGCAGCATATGCATCTTCTGTGCCATAGCCCAATGCCCATCCTGTTCAATTAAAATTGCATTTTACTCGAGCCTCTCAACCCTCGACACAACAAAATACCCTACGTCGTAAGAATAAAGTACAATATTCCTAGATAATTTATGTATTTTTCAATGGAACGTCATTTACAAGTAGAAACTAGAGGATAGCTCCATTAAAAAAATGACTAAATTATCACAAAGGGCAACGGTAAAATTTGGCACCTACTAAACAGCTGGCAGCACTGCCTACTGACGGGAGAAACATTTATTTAAAAATGTGCCGGGCTAAAGTCTTTCACAAAATACCAACGAAATCGAAGCTAAACATTGCTGGAGCCCATCATGAAAATACCGGTTAAATCAAAGCCACTTATTTCCGCTATACTGGAAACAAAATAATGCTCCTTTTTCAAAGCAAAGAAGATCCGTTGTCGGGCTTATTCAAAGAAAAAGTTTAAGTGAGGGTCCAGAACTAACCTGTGAGGGTAGCCAAGCCCAGGATTAGGAGCAGGAGGAGGGGCAGCCAGCAACAGAGCCACATCAAACCGCTCTTGTCCCGAGATCTCTGGGCAGTGCCATACTGACCATAGGACTGGTACGAGTAGCCATCCGACTTGGGCTCATAGCCGGCCAGTCGGAGCCTGGCAAGCCGTTCACGTTCGGCACGACGGCTTGGTGCACCAACCAACTTCCTGCCGACCTCTTCTAGCTCGAAGCAAACATCGTAGACCGTCTCCACTACAGTGGTGACAACCGTTGTGACAACAGTTGTTACAGAGCTTTCTTCTCGCAAAGCCAACTCTTCGCCATCATCGTAGTCATGCTCGGTGATATCATCCACGGTGAGGCTAGTGCCGGTGCCGCTGCGGCGGGCCTTGCTTCGGGTGTTCATGAGGTGCTCGTCCCAATGTTTCTTGCCACGCCTCCGACGGCGTGATTGGTTACTGCGCCCAAGAGTCAACACACTCGCAAGCCACGCCCACCATCCCGTAGTCGTTTTTTCTGCAGCATCAGCAGTGTCTACATCGCCTTCAGAAAGTGATTCTGTATACATTCCAGCACTCTCATCAGTGGTGACTCCAGTGACGTACTGATCATCAACGGACTTGGAGGATGAAGAAGAAAATACATTTGCTATGCTTCTGGAAGCGGCCTTAGCGGCTGAAGTTGAGGTTCCTAAGGCACGCTTTGAGGAAGAATAAAAGGAGTCGGCGGCACTAGCTACACCTAAGAAAAATATGGCGCACGTGGCGTAGAGGTACGAACAGATCTTGAGGGTTGTTGACGTTACACGGTCTGTCTGCTCATAAGAAACACCTGCACAGGGAATGGAAAGTAATCTTATCAAAACTAAGCACTGAAATGCATTGTAACATGAACGCTGCACAGTCACCTGTACACTTTGATACATACTAAGAATTTATTACAAGTGGTAGATGGACCATTGTGCACGACCCAGTATGCCAGTTTACAACATATACAAAAACACACAAGCCCTTTACTATTGCTAGCTATATCCTGCTAGTAAGAGATGTTCATACAATTAACAAAACAAGCAAGTTTGGATAGCAGGTCTTGAACAAAACACTAAATTGAGTCACTCACCTTCCTTATTAGCTACATACTGGTCCTGAGTTTCTTCAAAGTATTCCATTTCACCACCAGTCTCTCTGGAAATTTTATCACTCATGTCTTCACCAGCATTGTCCGCAGGCCTTGCTATTCGCCGCCGACTCCTAAGAACCATCGGACTCTTCTGGCCCGTGCCCGAGGCAGGAAAAGTAGAAGCTGAATTTTGAATATAGCCGTCCTGATGTGAGTAGCCCACATGATTTGTGGTTACGTTGGAATTGGCGTTGAGGTCGTACTGATCCTTATCCGCTCGACTCGAACTCATAGTGAGTGACAGTAGGGAATTTTTAATATGGGCTGGGGTACGTGCAAGGTGCGTCACTGAAGCAGACATGGTGTTCCAGATATCATTAACAATGCTACCTCTGTGTGACTCCTCATTGTCCTGGTAACTGAAGAGCGGCTTGCCATTAGAAGTTCCCAAAAGACTAGCAGTACCTAAATTAGTAGTGGTATTAAGGAGAGTAGTGGTAGCGGACATGGTGTTGGAGGCGAGCAGAGGTGTGGCTCTGTGGTGCAGATGTTTGCGGCTCGACCTGCTGTGGGACGGGGTCAGGTCATCCCCGTCACTCTCGTAGTCGAGACCAAAGCTAACCGTCCGGGAGATGGATGCTGTGGGAACACAACAGCGGTCAATTTAGCGAAGCGAACACCTACGTCTGTTATTCACTTAAGGCTAAATCTTTACCTAATATTATTATCACGTAAAGTTTAAGGCGCGTTCATACGACAGTCAAATGAATGTGTTCTCTTTTGAAGCAGCATACGTATTGAAATTTTTGCTGCGTCGCTGTGAACACAAATGAGTGTCTACCAAATGCTATAATTATATGGTAGCCATAGACACCACACAAGACCGTTCGTGTACGGTGCTCGATGTGGTAGCTGTCACGTCAGAGGGTTTAGAAAGTGTCGCTAGGAAATTTCATATACAGTATATACATCTGTCTCTCTTCAAGTTCTGAGTGAATTGGAACTCAAAGACAACTGTCTAAAAGGGAACAGAATTGCACTCAGAAGGTCAGCAGAGGGATAAGTTAATTTAGCTACTTGTTGTGCGAACCATCTGTTAAAGACATGTTAAATTCCAGTAAATCGTCTCATCAACTAACTGGAGGGAGGGGGTAGTGTGAAGGCGTCTGCTGTAGTGAACGGCACTGCTGTGAAGTCTGCATTTTACACCCGCTGGTTCCATAAGTGTGAGTCACAATAAAATTAGCAGATTCACCCATGTTGATAATATTATTACGGCATCAGATCTAATAGATATCGCACCTGCTAATTCCAGGAATGTCGGAGTTGGAACTTCTACTCTCTGACTCCAAAAGCCAGGCTGTGAATATCTAGTACACTCATGTCAAATGGTTAGCAGAGGGGTTCATTATTACGGTGTCCATCAATGAGGTGGCATCATATAACACTAATTTCCCGGTTCTTCAGAGGTAGAGATATACATAGGTGACATTTTTACTACAGCCGCAGTTTCATTTGAAATGTAATTTTTCACAACTATGAGTTAAGTAACACACATAGCAGCTATAGTTTCAGCTACAGCAGTTTCAAAAGAATTAAATGTAGCATAAAAAATTGAAGAAGAATGCATTGAGGTAAGGAAATACTTTGACGCTCAATCTCCAGCAGATTCGTTAGACTTAGCACCAGAAAGTAGCTACCAGGTGGCAACCCTGTCAGGCTCTGACCTGATTAGCTCATTCTATGTCAACTTGGTTGGTTGCAGGCAAGAGCCGCCCTCTCTTTACTTACTGTAGCTTCATTTAGCTACTTTTTAAATTTCACAGCAATTGGGAGCCCTGATCAATACCAGCTCTTTTGACGCATAGATGGCTCAACACGGCAGATGACAAACATTGACAAGAAATTCCCCTGCCCACAGTACTGTAAACACAACCTCACCAACCAATTCTTTTATTAATCTCGAGCAACAAAATTACGGACTGGTCTCATCTTAGTTGAAACCAGTGGAGACTAGAATTAGTTATAAAAGCGAGATCGCCAGCCAGACATACTTGTGGTGGTGGAATTTGAAGAAATATTATTCTGTTGCAGTCTCTGCAGGCCAGCAGGTGTGATGTGCTGATAGGTGTTGAAGGTATCTGGCACATCTTCTCCTTCAGAGTCTGAAATGAGAATATGAATATGTAAAGACCAGCCGAATTATTCAAAGACATTAATTATAATAACACTGATTTCGTACTTGGTCACTGCATGTATGATATACTTCGTTCTTAGTGAAACCTCCCAACCAACAACAAACCCTGCTTCGAAGGGGTACAGACCAAGTAGCCTACGCAGCTGCTAATAAATCGACACACACTGCTGTAAACAAATGCCCAATAAGCCCCAGGGGAAAACATAGCCGCACTTGACCACAAGTAGTCAGAGCTCTGGGACCAAAGACGGATGACTCCTATGACAACTGCATCCCAACCATCCCATTTTAGTTTAGGTTACTGCTGTCACAGTCAACGTGAATGTAAGAGAAACGCTTATGATGCAATCAGCATATGACAACAAGTCACTTTCCCGGTGGGGAAGAAACCACCCGACCTCGACTAATAGTATTATAAAACCTATACCACTAAAAATCGGCACTTCAGAATAGCTTGCCCAACCCTTGCAAAAAGCACAAGACATCTGATCACAAGGGCACCACCCTCAGTGGCCATCCAACATCAAGCATGCAAGGGCAGCACTCAACTTTGCTGCCACTGCAATAGGAAGCTAGAAGAGCAAATTGAGGAATCCGTTTGGGGGAAAAGAATTGGGGAAAGAAGAAGAGCAGCGACTTCGCAATCTTAGTACCAATAGCTAGATATGAAAAAGGCAAATACATATACAAGAAAAGCAATGACATTCCAAACGCCTAATTAAGGATAAAAACTCAATAGATTTCCCTGTGGTTTAACTCTACAAGCTAGGATGGATGTGCATAAGCCAACATATATTTACCGAGCAATGCAAAAAGCTCCAGGTACTACTGCAGGAGAGACTAGAGCCACAACCTGTAGCCTGCACAACCTCCCACAACAACAGAGGCAAAGATGCTGAGCTCCATGGCATTAGCCTCCAGATTTTGGCAGACACACACACGAAACATTAGCTAATGATACAAAAGCACTCATTTCAGCTTCATTAGGGTAAAGGGCCCAATGGGGACCCAGCTGCGTCTCCATTGGCTGGTGCATCTCCATTGGGCTGTGGGGTGACTGGACGTTGTGAGAAATGTCCAATCATACATCATTTTTGGTGGGTATTTAGGAGACATATTAAGCTCTTTTTTGCAGGTACCGGTAGGCCTACTGAACATTTCCTGCAGCGTCCGGTAGCTGCGCCACAGCGTTCTTACCGCAAGTGCGTCTCTATTGGGCCTTGTGCATCTCCTTGAGGCCACTTACCCTAATACTGTATACCTATGCACACACAGGCTCACCTGAGGCAACATAAGTACTTCTCATAGAGCTACGACTCTCATAGTGCCGCTGGAGAGGGGTAGCTGTGCCGCTGTTGCTGAGGACGCGGTCCCCCGCACTGGCGGAAACCTCCACCGAGGACGTGGAACCGTGAAGAGGCCGACGGGACATGTTAGGAGAACCCACCCGCTTGTGGGGACTCAATGCACGGTAACTCAATGAAGAGCTGTATGTGTAGTCTGTGCGGGGGCTGCGGCTGCAACGGAAAAAAGTTAACATATTAGAAAAACGTCCTTACAATGCCTGTATCATCAAGAGTAACATAGAAGAAATATTAATCTTTTCCAAATGAAAACAATACGGTAGTTTGTACTTTGTAGGATGGTTGTGTGGTTGGTTTGTCTTTCCATCTTCCATCAATGTTATGGGGCTGTAGAAAAAGTATTCATGGTTTTTGAAACATACGTTTTGTAGCTACATTTAACAAAAAAGGGAGAGGACTTTCCCTGCAGTCACATATAATGGAAAAATTCATTTGCTCAACAGAAAAGACTAGATTAGAGTAGACAACTGTTAGTATACAGACCAACATGCTTACTTCCAAAGAGCAGCCGGGACTTACCGTACCTAAGCACTGGCTGCTCTGAAGATTCACTTAGCGACCGTGCCAGCTGAGTTTCAAAAATGACAAAAAAGAACATGGAAGGGACATGCAAGTGTCAGGAAAAATGAGAACCTCAGGCAACAGTAGAGAGGTAGAAAAAACAAACCCGATGACATGGTAGAAAAAAATGGCCTGTAATCTCAGGTGGTTAGTTAATTACGGTCTAGTCAGAAAGTTTAAGCTTCTGTTCCAAGCAGAACGATATCACAGAGAAAACAGCAAGGGACATTTAGTATGTCAATAGAAACGGGGACCTCATGCATGAAGGGGTTCCAACAGAGGATCAATGTGCATGGGAACAGCATGTCTGGAAAGAAGACAAAGAACAGAATAAAGCATGAGCAAGTAGGAGTATGGAATTGGGAACGAAGGGAAGTGGGCACGAAAGACAGACATCCCGAAGGCCTATCCAATGGCTGAGGTAACCTACAGAACCCCCCTGCCTGGGATCACTGGCCCCATAACATAGTATGGGCAAACCTAAACTAACCTATGGCCCATCCTATGACCCTGGGGAGAAACTAATTTTAAAATGTGGCTGTTAGATGCTCGTGTCTCCGGCTTTGCAAACCTTTAGCTTAGTATAAATACAGCCCATATGCGAGCCTCTAAAGCTATAGCTAGCTATATCATAAGCTAACCGACACGACAGTTGAACAGGAGGCAGTAAGGTGGCAACATAGGCTACTGTGATTCAAAATCCGCCGGTAGTAACTTAGTAAGGCACCATTGGTACACACTACAACGCAGTGAAGACTATGTACCGCAATACAAACAAAAGGCATGACAAAGAAGTACAAGATATGCAAGAAGGTATTTGTGTGTTTTGTTCGGCAACTGACTACAAAAACCGCACAAACTATCTCAGTTATCTGCTAATCACCATACTACACGCAGTGCAGCAACATACTATCCTAATATGCAGTGGTACGGCATCAATGTAGCTAACTGCTATCCCAAAACGTAGAAGTACGGCCACAGCATACAATCGCAGAACGCGGTATTAGGGCGGCCAATGGGTTACCATAGAGCTAAGCAGCGAGGCAACAATATAGGTACCGTAGAATGGGGTAATTGAGATCATGTGGGGCAATTGAGATATAGTGGGGGTAATTGAGATCAATGATTATTGTGGCCTTGTTAGAGTACCTACACAATCTATAGGCTTGTGGTAGGTATCTG
>LQNS02020120.1:8298023-8308660 GCA_001587735.2 Parhyale hawaiensis | reverse complement strand
GCTGGGGGCTGGTTGTTTTTATTTGTTGCGTTTTTTATCGCAAATAAAGAAATACCTATGTATTAGACGCAGTGCACATGAGAGCGTCATTTCTCTGGAGGGCCGATGATAAGGCTTTGCTCCAAAATTTTTAACTGAACTGATGACTCCATGAGTAGTTGAGTACCAGGAAGCAAAGAGCGTTACGCTCTTTGCTTCCTGTTGAGTACAGTACTACAATTTCTCATCTCCTGTAGGTATAACAGGAGTTGGATTAGTGCTGATTCTCTCTCGTGTTCAATCATTCCTACACACTGGACACTGCTCATCAGGAAGCAGAGAGCGTTATGTTGTTGCATTCTTTGCTTCCTGCTGCTAATTGCCTTCAACTAATGCAAACTGCCGTCAACTATGCTTACCGAGTTACCGTCAACAACAGTATTAAAAAGATAGAGGTTTAATACATTCTGAGCCTCGTTAGAAGTACAATCTTAGAAACAATACAACATGAGACAACTGTATAAACTAAGAGAAGAGAAATACACTTCGGCCGCAGTAAAAAACTTTTTAAAACTGTTTTCGTCGTATCGATACTAAGTGGTTTTACGATCGATATTTTCTAAAAGGCCTAATTTAATATTATAGCTGATGAAAGATTATATATAATATCCGATTATAGCTAGCAGAATCATGTCGCCCTCAATATCTGCTTTCACTATTGCGGTATCCTATTGAAGTTAATCCCTTACCATACTCATCGACGTACGGCAACCTTTGATCTTCGTCTCGGACGATAGTAAAACACTTCCTATCTAAAGAAAAATGTATATCAATTTTATCAAAAGTTGTACAGTGCAGACAAAGTGTATTTCTATGTCTCGTACTCTTAGTAAAGCATTTTTCTTTATTTAATACTGTAGTTAACGGCAGTATAGATGGTAGTCGACGGTAGTTAGTAGAGGCGTACATACTTCATTCTTTCCTGTAAAGACCTCCCGGAATGTGGTCACTGACGTCATTATTTTTGGAGAAGACCTCACGAACCCTGAAGCCCAAATCAGTTATGGCAATAATGACAAAATTCAACTTTTTGCAGGACCGCAGGCTATCATCCGGTTTTCAGTAATAGTTTTTTTTTTTTACTAAGAAAACCCAAAACCCCGAACTTTTAGCCTGAAAACGGCCGAATAACCTCTGACTGCTAGAAAAAAAAAATCTATAGCGAGGTTGGGATCGTATGAATTACCAAAGGTTGCGTCCAGGTTTGCTGTTCAGCAACTGCTACGCATGGGTGGCACTCTGCGCATTTAGATTTAGTAAAATAACATGATAGGTAGTGGCTTTCAACTTAATTTTCAGCCGTGAACGATGTGAGAGAGGTGATGATGTTTTCGTTGAAGAAAATACTTGTATATTTGTACATCTGTATGTCCACCCAAAAAGTGGTCGCAGGAGTTGATCAATGTTCATAATTTTTTGTTGGAAGTATGGTGGGTTGACCTAGATGTGACCCATAGCATAAAAACTAGGCCTAGCTGGCCACAAAAAATGACGGCGTTGAATTTTCCTCCACGGGGGCAAATTTGCCTCCACCGCAGCAGATCGTCTGGAGCACGGGGCGTGACCTATTTTTTTTCCTGTTATTCTTAAGGATGTAGCTATGTAATATATGTAGCAGGGGGCGTAGCTATATAACCTTGTTGGACACAGCATCTGTATGAAAAACTGGGACTAGCTGGCCATCGAAAATTACTTCCGTTGAATTTGCCCCCTACCGCGGGTGATGGTCTTACGCCACGAGGCGTTCTAGTTGAACTTGATTTTGGAAAAGTGTTTTTAGTTCAGCCATTGATCCCGAATTTTTGTGATAAAACTTTGCTTGTAGCAGTTTCTCGAGTTCTTGCCAGCCATAAGCGTTGATTTCGCTTCTTTCGATTGAGTTTCAGACGTTATCCCCAAACCGATATTTCTCGAGGCAGTCGCAAATTCAATCCTACAGCCAGCCGAAATTTAGCACAAAGTGGCGACACCATTGCTTATAACTTACGCTTCGAACAAGTCAAGCAAATCTGGTGACAATAGCTTATCTTGATAGAACTGCCCAAGTGTTGATGCCTAGAATGCGACGGTTTGCGTAGAAAACTAGATACAATAAATTAAAGATCTGTAACAACCCACGATGGTATCAGCCTTGCGTGCTGAAATCACACGCCAGAGGAGCTTGGTTCGATGCCAAGCCAGACAGCCGAGCGCTTTGCGATGCTGGCTGCACTGAATCAGCAGAATAGGTATGCACGGCTGCTGTGGGGGCACTTATCTTCCTCACAGATGGGGGTATGAGGGTGCGGGTCGCTGAACCTTCCGCTAATGCGCCATAGTTCTTAACGACCCGTGGTTGGGTGTAGCTATACTTACTCATTTGAGACCAGTTGACTTTTATCTGCAGCACGAACCAGCACGTGTGGGTTTCCCAGTGGAAGGTGCAGTCAAAGTTGACATTACCTTTACGCCAATTCAAGGAGAGTAATGATAAATAGATATCCGATATTTCTTTCCAGTGAAAGGTCTTGCACTTAGCGGGTAGCTACTCACAACACTGTTGGATACGACCAACACAATGACGTCTTTGGCGTTGAACTTTGATTTACAATATTAATTGCATGCTGTGAAGAATACACGAGTTTCACTGTCAACTGTCGAACTATAAAAAGACTTGCAACCACCATTCTCGACTCAAGTCAAACAATTTTTACTTCCAGTTTCCTCTCTTCCTAAAAATAACCGCTTGGAACAGCCTTACAAGTGGAAATAGCCCGTGACATCTCCTAATCTAAATCCAGCTATCGGTACTTACCTCCATTGGACGAGCTCAGCATCAGAGGCGTAGGCGATGTACTCGTTGTGAGGCTGCCGAAGACTCAGTCGCCGAGTGGATGCCTTTCCGGAAACATTGTATTTTTACCAAAATCGAACATAACTATGTAGGACAACTTGAAAAAAATTCAGGCTTATTATTATAAAACTAGAGAATCAGTGCAGTCAAAAAAAAGAGATGGTTAAGGATTTTTGATGACGCTTCTTCATTACCTCCGCCAAACAGTTCGTTTTTTGCCAGGGTGTAATTAACTATTAGCAACATATTTCTACAAGTTATGGAAGGATTTTTTATGAAATTTTCAGGAACTGTTTAAAGTGCAGATTATACTGAATTTTGGTGATGACCCACCAGTCCACTTGTCTATCATTCTGTCTCTCAGCATGGCCTTATCTGACGGAGATCTACACTCTCGGAGTACAACTGCAGTTCATCATTTTGTTACCCCTAATGCGTGAACTCGAGAGCAGCCAAAGCTTAGCTGCGGGACGAAGTAAAAATCAGTGTGCACGAGAGCGCTAACCTCCTAAGAGAAGCTGTTTATATCTTCATAGACTGGATTTCAACGTGGGCAAAGTACAAAAGGTACCTATTCAGATACGAGGATATCATACTTTTACCTTCATCTGCAACGGCCTGTAAATTTCTCCTATCGGTTTTCAACGGAGCGTTGCATGAAGGCCACAGTTTCTAAACTGGCCTAATTTGCGCCCATCGGTTTTCTTCAAACTTGACAAAAATGCCCAGTTAAAGAAACAAATATACACTGGTCTTCGTGTCCATAACATTTCACGCAATTCATAGAAAGGAAGGAACAAGTAGCATGAGATGTGCACGAAGAACTCCAACCTGAAATTAATATTGCCTAACCTTATGTTCGTCAGTTTAAACCTCCCTGGTAATTGCAAATGTTTTCAAGATATGGAGAGGAACGGACAGATAATATGTCGATAGAAAATGGGAACTCATGCACGAGAGTGTTCCCACACATGATCAGCGCACCACTAGGGTACAGAAAGCTAAAAAAAAAAAGAAGAGGAACAGAATAGAATGTTATTAGAGGTATAAAAAAGAAAGGAAGCAAAACAGGCATGAAATAAAGATGCCCCGATGACCTTTATTTAAGCCCACAGCAAAAATAACCTTGGTATGTCTCTGGAAGCGCTGCTCCTCATAACATAGGAAGGCGATCCTAACTAGCCTAGGTAACACAATAGCCCGCCCCTAGGCTCCCCCCCCCCTCCAAGTGACCACATACAATAAAAAATCCTTATTACTTCACAACATGTCCACGATCCCAAAACAAATCTACATTGTCATGTTAGTATGATATATCAATCGTAAATAGCTGTTGATGTAAAAGACCAAACATCCATCACTGCATTTTAACAGTTCGCCTAAAAACAAATTAGAATTGTTCCACTTTTATCAGGGTTGGCTGGTTAAACTAATTGGTTTAAACCAAATAAAAAAAAACATGGTTTAGACCAACAAAAAACTTTTTTGTTTTATTCAATTCTTTTGGTTTTTATTCATAAACATTGCAAAATAGACAGTTTTACTTCAAGAAAGTATCAAATTTTGGTCACAGATACGAAAGGATGAGTTAATGTGTTTCTTTTCAGGAATCCGTTGGACTGTTAGGACAGTTAGGGTCAACTATTGATAATGTTTATTAAAAACCTATAACTTATCGAATTTGGTGTTATTTATTTAAGAGATGCATGTCTAATTATATTCTGGTAAGCTAGAAGCTATTAAAAATTAGAAGTGGTAGTAATATAATTGCTTTTAGATAGCTAGTGAGCTCGTGAGGATGTAGGCATCTAGCTATTTCACCTTCTTCAGTTCATTACTCTGCTCTTAATTAGCTAGTAGCTAGCTATTACTATCGAGATGTCTTTGTATTTTGGAGTGTTTCTAAGTTTTTCAAAGGATTTTATGGCTATTTCACTTTCTTTAGTTCATTAATCTGTTATCAATTAGCTAGTAACTTGCTATTTCTGTCAAGTTGTATGTATTTGTAATTTGAAGTGTTTTCAAGTTTTTCAAAGGATTTTATATTGCAATTATAACTCATAGCATCTCTGTAGTTTGCATAATAAACGTAGCCATAGCAAATACAGGTACTCTGCTGTTTTTTTCGTAACCCCTTTATCTTAAACTCATGCTTTTACAATAGGAAGTTGAAATGAATTGACTAAGATTCTTGATGATTAGCTAGCTACATGTGTCTACACAGCAGAAAATCCTTTAAATGTTGGATAAAATTCCTAAGACTTGGGAAAAAACTACAAAATATTAAAAAAACAAATAAACAAAAAAAAGTTTTTTGTTTTAACAAAAAAACATGGCTTTTGGTTAAACAAACAAAAAAAGACATGGTTTTTGCCAAAACCTGATTTTTGTTAGGTCAGGCAAAAAATTCGGTAACACCAGTACGTTTGCTTATTATTGAATAGTTTAAGCCTCCGTCTCCACAACAACGATGATCGAAAAAAAAAAGACATCAGGGACACATAGCATGTCGAGAGAAATGGGAATGGGGAATCCATGCACACACGATGCAGATCATTAGCAGGGTGATGTGCAATAGGGCATGGGCAAACCCGCAACATCATATCTTTGGATCAATATGCATACCTGCATAGCTCTAAATACGGTAATACATGTTTTGCCACCACAGGGTGGCCGGTCACAGCAAACACGCGAGAGCAAAAGCTGCTCGGGTCACTCGACTATGCAAGACACTGCAACCTCAACTCTGCATCTCCCCAGGCCCAGACACTTTAAGTGCAGGACAGCCAGACCATGGAGGCATCCACACCAGCTATAGATACCTATTAATCTCCAAACAACAAATTAGACTAGCCATACCTAAACCATGCTAGTTCTCACAGTAGAGCCCAAGTAAGTTAGGAACTCCTTAATCAGTGTTAAAATCATCTACCCCTAATAGCCACCTCTCTCTTACCCCACACCCTAGCCAGATACTCCTTGACACACTCAATCATCCTCACACTTGCCGCTCCATCACATCCAAGCATTCGAGTCAACCATTTCAGGCCCCGTCTCTCGTACACCACTCCTTCGTGCGCACCCCACTCTTCCAGGACCACTTGCATCATCATTTCTCGTTCCTGTGAATATGCTGCACACTCTAAGATTAAATGCTCTGCAACGCGCACCGAAAACTGAAACAGCAATTTGGGTAAGAAGAGGAAAAACAGACGAAAATAACAACATGAAATCGGAGAATGAAGTAAAAGTAAAGTGGGTACAAACGACAGGCCTAACTAATGGCTAAGGTCACCTACAGGGTCCCCCTGAGGACGTTGCTCCCTATAACATAGGATGGGCGAAAACTAACTAACTTAACGCTACGGCTTATGGTCTATCCAGGAAGCAAAGATCATAACGTTGCATTCTTTGCTTCCTGGATCCATCCTAAGGGGCCTGGACGTTTCGAGCGGGGGATTATTCGAGCGTGGTAAACAAACGCAGCTTGAATCGTCGATGGTTGTTGGTTAGGTTGGGTTAAGATTGGCTTTGGGTTGGGTTTAATTTGGGTTTGGTTTGAGCTTGGTTTGGGTCCGGTCGGGTCGGGTTTAAAACTCGGTTATAAGCCTATAGAAGTATCGAATAGCATGATATGCCGCATGGAAATTTCCACGCTGGACGCATCGCCACATTCGCACGCTCGAACAGGGTCCCGCTCGAAATGTCCAGGGACCCATCCTAAGCCTCTGAGGAGGCATAAGTTTGCAGCGAAAATTAAGCAGAACCGCAACTCTCCAGCAAAACAATATCTAACCATGCGAGCAAATTCCCAAGTAGTTTAATAGAAATCTATAGAGTGTAATTATCAGGTGTTTTTTATTTTCCATCTGGGCCTCAGGGTGCTGTGTCCTTAATATGCTGAGTAATATGCAAGACGAGATAGTAAATGGGTTTTAACAAATTGATTGCATATGCGAAGACAACTACCTGTTTTATATCAGTCATCCTTACCTCAATTTTCTTTGGTGTGTCCCAATGCGCTTCACTGGGGGGTCTGAAGTATTCTTTGCCAGGTAGGAAAAATTCATCGCCAGGAACAAATTGATCGCTGTTGTCACTTCCTGTAGAATTGACACGAGTTCTTACATCATTGGAGACTAACTATTTTTTTTTAATTTATCTAGCAAAGTGGCATTAAAAAAATCGACCTTTTTTTTAATATAGGGTTTTTGGGGTATAGATTAAGAATCTGAAATCGGTTTGTGGCGGTCGGTATCTGAAGTCCGATTTTTTTTCCCGATTTCTTATAGAAAACGACAATAGAATGAACGAAATACTCATCAAAAAGTAATATTTAGTTCACAGAACGTAACAAACAAACCTAACCTGACCTAACACCGCAGAGAATAGGCCTCTTAGGGAAAGGCACGCGGTATATAAATCAGAGCCTTAACGCGCCTGAGCTGCCACCTCATGGGTGGTGTGGAACAGCAGCATGCATCAGTTCCGCCTGACGAGCGCGGCAAATATACTTTTGACTGTATAATCCCGATTGAAATTGTAGCAAATGAAATCCCGATTTCGCCGATTTTTTCCCCGATTTTTCAGTTGTCAAGGGGTTTGGTGGCCTTCCCAATACTGTTTACACCATTTCCAGTCAAAAAACAATTTTCCGATTTTTTCCCGATTTCGCCGATTTTTGAGATTTTGGGCCAGATTTTTTTTTTTTTTTTTTTGCTATTTGCTCAATCGGGGTCCCCTCCCCCCCCTAAAACCCCCGATTCCACACGGGTCTCCCATTGTCGTTTTCTATAAGAAATCGGGGGAAAAAATCGGAAAACATCAGACTTCCGATGCCGACCGGCACAAACCGATTTCAGATTCTTAATCTACACCCCAAAAAACCAATATTTAAAAAAAAGGTCGATTTTTTTAATGCCAATTTGCTAGATAAATACCTTTTTTTTGAAGCATCAACTTACTTATTGAAATTTTTTCGAGAGTCGTAACATACATTCACCATATACGCTGAACTAACACTTAAATTTTAAGTAGGAATCGTTCGGTAAAGGCTGGTACACACTAGTCAAAAGAACGAGCTTCGTCATCTCCGCGTCCGAGTGCGTTGATGTGTCCATGTAAATAGCACACAGTTGCAAAGAATTTTGAGTTATAATTCTCTCCACGTTTTAAGCGATGTCCGAAACTTAACTAACGGCACTTGCAGAGCAAACTGAACTAACGGCTAACATTTTTTTTACATCTTTTTTCGGTATTTAAACTCAAAATTACGCTTATGAGGGCTCAAGATAACATTCGGACGATTAGCTGAGGAAACTGGCGCTCTTGATTACAGTGCGCACCAGCCTTTAGCCTAGCATCATTCATATGGGCAGAGACCCGGATCACAAAAACTTATTTCCAGCTACACAACCGCTCGAGCAATAATACCTAACGATCATTTCTGTACAGATCTTAAGACACTTCATGCAGCCATATAAAAATTTTTGCATGTAACGGTAAATATTACACAACCAGAGCGTTGAAGTAAGCAAGAATGACATTGCCCTTGCCATCTACTAGCTCCAGTCTTTCCGACCATAGCAGCGGTGAATAGGGGCAAAAAGTGAAAAGCAAATGGAGAAGAACAAAAAAAAATGAAAAAAAATTGCACTGGGGGGCGACTGATAGGCATAGCTAGGCGGGAATGAAGCGCCGACGTTTAACAGCTTGTGTATGAAAAAGTTGGATAAACATTATGACAGTTGAAAAAGAACTTGCCGTGGGTTACTTAGGGCTAAAGTTACAGCCGTGGCCCCAATAAGGGCGAACTGACATAACATAGTACGGGCGAACTTAACTAACTTTACCCTGTCGCTTATTCTAATACTTTTGCTCCCGGGCCAGACTGGTAAAAAATGTCAGAATAGGTGGGTAAATAATGCCGACAATATCAGCAACCGAAACCGCATAGAAGAAATTCTTATATTCCACTCTTGAAATTCTATAGTATAAAATAGCGGCGTCGGCAAGGCACAATCTGTAAATTGAATAGCTACCGTACGTAATTATTATCTCCTGACGGAATTCAAGGTTAGCCTTTATGAATTCGCGTGGTTTTCATTATAATAAGTAAAAAGTAAAAAGATATTTCGAGATGGCTGTGGCAACTAACTCTCTCGAGGATGTAGAATAGATAACTGGCAGTAGACGGACCAACAGGCCCATTGCCAGAGAGCCGCCGGGACATACGCTTCGGCCCTCTACGAGTTGACGCTATGCGTTTGATTGACAGAAAAACCGCGGAGTACTGGTAAATTTTCCACATGCATACAATGAGACAGTACCTACCAGGCTCCTACCCGTCTATAAGGTGGTTACCTGCACCAACAAGTTATCTTCTACAAACATACCGTGGAACGCTACCAACCTATCACCACAAGATGCCTTCACCAATATACCACGGAAAAATTCCTCTAACAATACAACACGGAAAAAGTCCTCCAACAATACACCAGGGAAAAGGTACATGCCTCCCCTAAAAAGAAAAGAACCTACGAACACATCCCGAAACACTATCACAACAGCCCCCCCCCCCTCCCCCCTGTCTCCCTCAAAGCAAGGGTACTCGTACCCACCGCCAAAAATTGTCTCATCTCCAAGCCCACTTTCTGGGGACGATGTATCTCCTCTTCGGGTAGTGACCCACCCCAGAGTGGGGGAATAGATGGGCTCTGTACTCCCTCTGGAGTAGGCTTTTATGGGGGACGTAACCCCAGGGGATCCAGGAGACTGGGGACTCCCCGAGGCGAACAGCTGACGGCGGACCGACTCCAAGCCATCGCTGGCTACCTGTAAAGACGAGAAGTGCATCAATAACGAGTAGTACTTTTTTTTTGCTATCGTGTAAATTGTCATTTTCAGGAATTGTAAGCTATTTTACTAGCAAGTTTCCATCTATTTCACAAGAATTTGATCTGCTTATCAAGCTGCAGTTACTTTTTGACTAGATGAATATATAGCGGCATAGTGAATGCCCCGATTAGAAAGTAGTGGGGCAGGAAGAAAAATCGTATACCTAGGCCTATTCTAGACTAACCTTCCTTTCCTCCGTTCGCTCTCAAGAATGGTATAAGACTCTGCTTGTGGGTTTGGTCAGTTTTGCACAAATATTTCAGTGATAACTGCTGCAAATTATTTGTTTTGTAAATGAGTGTTCGATTATTTTACATTACCACAATGCATTTTAACCCAGCGTAATGACATTTCATGGAGATTGTAAAACATTGTTATTGTACCCACGGTATATCTTTACTAGTATTATATTAACTTTATACGCATCAACGCCAAAACAAAATTGAGCAATTAGTTTTTATATAGCTAGTATGCAATTATTGTAAAGATAACATTATACCCGCAGTGTGGAGAGTGGCAAGACGGCGCGTACCACTATATTGATGTGGACTTTTTTCTATTATCGTATGCGATTTCATGCCTTATATAAAAGTAGATAAAAAACTGATATAAGGTTAGGCAAAGTGCTTTGGGTAAACTAGGCATCAACTAATGGCAGCTGCATGCTTCCGTTCTCAGCTCTAACACCTTGTATCGCTCGTTCGATTCCCCGTGCACTAGAGCTCTTTCCCTAACATAACTTAGGGCCGCATTAGAGGGTGGTCAGGGCTGGGGCGCTGGTTGAAGGTAGGGAGAAGGTTATATTACGTTACAAGCGGCCAGCTCATGCCATGTTTAGCAGGGACAGCGACTGCGAGGTCCCTATTGG
>LQNS02020120.1:8282923-8293463 GCA_001587735.2 Parhyale hawaiensis | reverse complement strand
AAAAAAACTTGTTAGAGATTGCTACATACAATAGCCTTCCAGTTATGGAGCTTTAAGTGGAAGTAATACGAAAATCCGTTATTACCCCGCGATCCGGTATAACACCATTTTACGGTACTTTGTCTGTAAATGTGCAAAAGCAGAACATTACTTGCGGACTGAGAGATAAACCAGAGCCCTCACAATGATCTGAAGTTATCATATATTTGTAATTAATCAATAAGTATAATCTAGAATAGCTATTTGTACAGGCCCAATCAACCCAATCAATGAATGCCGAAATATAGCTTCAGCTTAAAAATATATTTTTTTGGCATTGTAATGAAATTCCTTTTTATTTGGAACTGCAATTCTCAGGTTTGTACAATAGCTGTAAACAACAGGCAAGAGTCAACTTGGACTATCTAGGCACTAACTATCAATAGCAAACCCATGCATAAAGGCATAAACAATATTTATTTGAATTTGAAAAACTAATATGTATTTCCATTAATGCTAGCTACAGCTCAAAATCTAAGATAATGAATAACTTTTTAAGAATTTGAGGTATTTTGTTCAGTAGTTCGCCAGAGTTGCAGTTTGACTCTTAATTTCAACTTTGACTCATGAAGCTTTTAGTTTTCAGACTTTGACTCCCTCCAGTTACTCTGATTCTGGCTGACTCCAACTCGACAACTCAATGTAGCTAACCATTATTTTTTTTGCAACTGATTTTACCAAAATACAGTATGCCTACACACATATTGAGCTAAAGAGAGCAGTTTTGTAACATTTACAATATTTGGCACCTTTAGCACCATTTGGGACAGTAAATTTTCATATACATATAGCTACATAGCTATATAATTCATTAATAATTAGCTACCAGTATCTCCCAGAAAGCTGTTGATACAGGCTAAATACTCTAGTACTAGCTACATGCCAAAAAGATACACCAACTGAAGCTTAAGAAAATATTTTGTTGGTATTTGTAATTGAATCTTTTATTAATAGCACCATATGAGTGTGAAATTATCATGTTAGCTTATAAAATATAAATATTATAAATTGGGCATCAGGCATTAGTACTGCTCAGATCATCAGGTTGTTACCCCACTGTCAGTGGCAATCACATTGAGCCAAAAACATTTTTCCACCTATGCAAAATCATTTACAACTTAGGATAGAATATTCTGAATAATATTGTAAAATGTTGAAATGTATTATAAAAAGGTTTTCCAGATTCACAGAGTTTGGACTCTGACTGCGACTTCTGGAGCATAGCTATGGATTTGCGCCTCCAACTCTGCAAACCTGGTCTAATCTACCAAATCTGACTCCTGGGCCCAGCCCGTGCCCAAATTTGACTCCTTGGACCCCCCCAAAAAAAATAAATTCCAACAAAAAGGCCCATTTCAGCTCCAATTCCTAACACAATAGGCCCAATTTGATCTACTCCAAGTCTTCGGTGCAGCATTTCTTGGACTCTACTCCCGGCCCTGTAAATAGGCTATCCAGTTAGCAAGGTCTCTGGTCACTACCATGCTAGGTAGCTACATGACGTTAGGAGTCCAATTTCTCTCCTTGCCCTTAACTGCAGTGCTTGAGTGGGAAGTGCATGCTTGTTGAGGCGATGATCTTTGTCTCCCTCTATAGATAGCAAAAGATAAGCATTGCTATCAGTGGGAGGGGCAGCCGTGCTGCTCTACAATTTTCTTTGTTGCTAGCAGGTGCAGTGTAAGCTGCGGTGTCGAGTGTCGGTGCACTTTCTTTTTGTTAATGGCGATATTTGTTGCTGCCACAGTACTGTTGGCCATTTTTGTGGAATGTCTATAATTTTCAGCTACGTGTAGCTACCTATTACTAGCTACTTTTTTTGTTTGTGTGTAACTGCTTTTTGCAGAAATATTCCAAATGAGTAAGGAGGTCAGTCATTGCGGTGAAGATGACATGCGATACTAGTCACTGGAGGTATAGGTACCACATATAGCCTACTGAAGTGATCTTCAAAACTTCTGTCTTTTGTGCTCACTTAGCTTCCTTCCATTTTTATACTCCTACTTGCTCATGCTTTATTCTGATCTTCCTCTTCTTTCCTGACTTGCTGTTTCCATGCGCGTTGATCCGGTGTGGGAACGCCTTCGTGCATGGGTTCCCCATATTTCTATCGTCATACTGTATGTCCCTTGCTTCTTCCTCTCTTAGATTAGATAGGCGGCAGTAGACGAACCAAAAGGCCCATTCCCAGAACCAAAAAGCCCATTCCCACAAACCAAAAGGCCCATTCCCACAAACCAAAAGGCCCATTCCCATGAACCAAAAGGCCCATTCCCATGAACCAAAAGGCCCATTCCCAACGAACCAAAAGGCCCATTCCATTGTTTTGTAGACGGAGGCTTAAACTACTCAATGTAATAATAATAATAATGAATAATGATGATGATAATAATAAGTGATCCTCAAAGTGGGTGGTGCAAACTATTGTAGGCCCCAATGGAAAGTTTATGGGTGGAGTGTCCGAGTGTGACGATGGTAGCAGGTTAAGTGAGCGGCTTCAGCTTTTAGTTATCTAATTGTACAAAGAAAAATTGTGTCTGTGAGAGAGGAAGTGATAGTGAGTTAGTAACCCATCGAGAAACGAAGCAGATGCTAGCCTGGATAATTTTAGGTAACAGTTACAGTGCCAGCCAGGGTTGCAGAGATTATTCTGCTCTGTGCTTCTCCCATGGGAGGGAGTTTCGTTGTCTCAGGTTTTTGGCGTGCGAGGTGCCAAGGGATGTTAGTAGGAAACTTGCTGGACCTGGGAGTAGTAGGTGGAAATCGCACCATCCGCCACCGCATCCCTCGCTGTTACACTAAACACACAAGTACGAGCATCTGTAACAGCTGCACTGTTGCTGTGTGTGAGCTGCATCTCATGCTAGTGTACGTATTAGGTGCCTGCGAACGAACGTATGGTACCAGGCATCACCAGGGACAAAAAATATGTTTATACTTTTTTCCAAGTCTAAAAACTCTGTAGCCTATATCACACTTATATCTCAGGAAATGATTGTGTTTTTGTTTTCAAGACGCATACCATCGCATGTCTTATACATCTTACGGTTTGCTATTAAGCGAATCATGATGGAAAATAAGCCAATAAAAGAGTTAATTCTCTACCACCTCGCGTTCTTTCTGCCGGACATTTCAAACTCTGTCATTCCCACGAAAATTAACTTTTAATATTGACGGTAATGATTTAAATACTCAATTGTGCTTTTTTTTGCATTACTTCCGGAGGAAAAGAGATCACCGGGAGTTGGGTGCGGCCACGTCCCCATGTTGCTGTAGTGCTTGAGTTGCGCATGCAGCGTGCGCGTAGTATCGAGGTAGCTACGTACATAGGTAGGTACCTGCAGCGTGTGCTGAGAGACGGCGCTCTGGCTGCTCGCCAGCCTGCAGCGTTGGTGGTGGCTGCCTCACGCTACTGTAGCGGTGCTGCTTGCCTGCTTCCTTGCATTGGCAGCAGCACTCAGCCCCATACGGGCCACCAACTAAACTTTCGGCTCGTCGTACGACGAATAGCATTAACTGAGATGTTCCAACCGCCCCTCCCCCCAGCGAGAGGAGGCTGGGGATGATCCATAGGATTGGGGTTAGTTACTTTCGCTTGTCCAATGTTGTAGGGAGTACGGTATCGCCTCCTGGAAGTCCTCAAGAAGTACCCTCCAATCAGCTAGGCCTTCGGGACGTCTATCTTTTTAAGGTACCTAACTACCCACTTTTCTTCCATTTTCATCGGTATGTACTCCGATTTCTGAGGCTTTTCTTGCTTTTCCCCTTTTTCTCTCCGACTTGGTGTTTCCATACACAGTGTCTTGTGTGGGAATACCTTTGTGCTTGGGTTCCACGTTGCTTTGGGCGTACATGTCCCTTCCTTGTCGTATTTTAAGTAAACATCATAGTTTTGTTGAGAAAGACTAGGTATTCATTCACGGTCTAGCGGTATTTTGGATCTCATCTGGCGACATTATACCTGCAGCGTGTGGCAACACTATAGACCGAGTTCTTTTTTGCATAATATGCGCCGTACGCCAGAACTCGCATCAGCCGCGCGCGGTACTTACTACCTACCTTTGGAGTTCATGAGACTTGCGTCATGGCGGAAAGATTCCCAAGTGGCTGGTCATGTTGTTGCTCTGTTTGCTTATGTTTGCTCGAGTGTTGGTTGCGGGCAAGCGGGGCCCGTGCGTGTGCACTGACCGCAAGATTTCCGCCACAAACTAGTTAGCGTCCACGACGTAAAACTTGCAATTTGTAAGTTTTCGCCGTTATGGCATCAAATTGGCATTTTTGAACGTTACGGAAGCAAAATTGGGATTTTTGTACGTTAAGGAAACAAGTTGGGATTTTTGTACGTCAAGGAAGGAAGTTGGGATTTTTGTACGTTAAGGAAGGAAGTTGGGATTTTTGTACGTTTAGGAAGGAAATTGGCGGTTTTGTAGGATTAAGGTCAGTGATAAATCGTCGTGTTTGTGTCCTTGTGTTTCATTTTTTGTCGCTTTATAGCTACTCAGCCGTGCTTCAAGCACTTTGCATAGGAAGGTTCATGTATCCAGTCTATCTGTATCCTGGATGCGGGTTCACTTTGTCTAAGACGAACTAAAAGAGGACAGTACTGATTTACCACGAATTTTGTAAAATCAGTGAGTTGTGCAACCTTTGATATCTAAAGTCTGGTTAAGACCAGGGTTGCAGTGTTGGAGTTGGTTGTAATCGGGTCCATTTGGACGCAAGGACTTGGAATCCGAGTCGGACCCTCGCTTGTCCCAGGAATGGGAGTATGACGTGATCCATCAGCTCCATTGCCCTTATTCACACCACCGTCATTTGACGCCGACATATCATCGAAGGTATTGCAGCTTCCTTGTAAACAACAGAAAAGTGTCTCTACAACATGTTCAATTCTAAGTCACTCCAAATTCAATAGATATCGTAAATTTCGCTAGCTATACGTGGGAAAAATCCAGCGAGCTGGAGGCAAGCAGTTCAGCAAATCGTTTTGAAGCCCCACAGGCCGCGTTTAGCTACCTTTACAAATACGAAACAAAATGTTAAGATTATTAACGAGATGTTACCGCGTCGAAGCCTATGCGGTATATAGGTATCGTGTCAACACCTTTCAAAATTCAAATACTGCAACAACTGACTGTAGATTTCCAAGCGAACAGACAAATAGTTTCATTAGCCTGGCTGGAATCTTTGCTTACTTTAAATTGGACATTAACTAGCCTGATGCACGGTATCTTCGCTACCACGATCGTGAACAGTGTCAGTCCATTTCATTTACCGTCGTTTTGGACGACTGGGTAGGTAGGCTATACCTACTGCTACTAGTATAGGCTATACTATATGGTTTATAGTGTAGTCTAATGTATGTACATACGAGTAATTACCTAGTTGATGTAGAGTGTGACTGAGTGTGGCTCTATCGTCATGATGTAATTGCTTGGGTGTGTTATGGTATGTGGGCTCCCTTTAAAGTATCATGGTAGTTGAGACTAGACTAAGCTCGTTTTGGTTCGTTCAGCTTAACCCTAACCTAAACCTCAAGTGGGCTGCGAACAATAGCGTCGCCAATTACTTCTTATCTCGTGTCTTTCAGTGTAAAGAGTAACTGATCTGGTGACATCAGTATTCTCTTCAGGTTTTATCAACAGCTATTGTACCATGTATGGTGTGAAGCGTTATTGTAAATGACGGGCAGATCGTCCCGGCAGACGATGAGGTACCAAAAGGTTACCTCTTCGGATTCTGTAACTAGGAAGCCTCGTGCAACTAAACCTAAAGTGACCGCCACTAGTGTTGCCGAGAAATCTGTAACTAGTGCCGGCGATACCAGTGGCACGGAAGTGACGCAACAGGACCGTGTTACTAGTGACACGCCACCAATAGTGGTTAGTGACGCTGCCACTGCTGCTGAGAACGTCACAAGGAACCTNTAGTGTTGCCGAGAAATCTGTAACTAGTGCCGGCGATACCAGTGGCACGGAAGTGACGCAACAGGACCGTGTTACTAGTGACACGCCACCAATAGTGGTTAGTGACGCTGCCACTGCTGCTGAGAACGTCACAAGGAACCTGGAGAAGTAAGTATTGTAACTAACTATTATTTACGTCCGTGTGTCACGTTGTTTTAGCTGATATTTATACTGTAGCTGCAGTGTGATACCTACCAAATGTTTTTGTAGATGGGGCACCATGGAGCTGTTGGTGTGTTTCTGAACAGTAAACACACACCCCTAGCAGAATTTTCGGCAGTCACAGAAGCTATTTTTCTATCCTAGCTTGTGGGGCTATCGAAAATTGTGCCTCTTAATTACCCATTTCGGTCCTGACGGCACATATAGATACCTACCTACCGTACCTCGTCAAAGTTTTGATTATTGAAACCAGTGCGTTGTTTCTCGCTTTGGAAATTTTGTAAACATATTTAACCCGTCTGAAGTCAGTGCTAGTATTTTATTTACGATGGAACTAAACTGAATTTGAGCTCAAGTGACTACTATGGGAGTGTCATCTATGATCTTCTTTTAGAATCTCATGGCAAGAGCAGAGTTTTCGTACAGAAAGGGTTAAGCCCGGTGCCCACGTAACGACGTTCGTTGCCGCTATAGCAGCCTAGAAGTAACTCAACTAATCCGTCGTGCGTAGTCGTGGCCGTGACTTAAGTGTCACGGCTCTGAACATCGTGCACTAATTCGTTAAATGTTAATCGCTGCGGGACCTAAACTGCTCATAATTAGAAGTGATCGTTGCAAGTTCACCATTGCCACTTGGTACCTATATATGGCGTAAAATTCCAGTACCAACTGAGATATTCGATAGTTTTTAAAATTGCGACTTATTCATTATGTGCTTATTGTTTGATTGCACAGCTGTGTTGCAGCACTACTAGCTACCTAAGTTTATACACCCGGTTGTACTTAGCGACTCCAGCAAACATTGAGGCCAGTGCGCGACGTCAAGGTAACACGTGGGTCAATATCGGAGTTACCTTGGTACCTGCAGCCATCTGTCTGTCGATTTGTATCGCGCATGCTGAGACTAAAGGTTAGAACTACCTAGGGTAGCAGAGACTGTTCTGCGCCGTAAATAGTAATATTGTAGTCAAACTCTTCTTTTAAAGACCTGCGTGTCTTCAAGCTGGCACAAAATGATCACCATATTCTATCTCTCTCTCATCCGTTACACGGAAGAACTGGTTATATGTATTCCCTGTGAAAGTCCGTCAAGCGTGAAATAATGCACCGATGAATAATTGTACAAACAGATCAACTTAGGGTTTAGTACTAGGATGAATATCCTGCAATATTTCGTGGTGAACATGCAAGCATGCCAGCATAACCGAAATTCTGGCGTCTTTAGAGCGAGGTACGCTGTTTTGGTTGGTACCTTTTTATTGGGAGATGTGCCTGCGTTTGGTAGGTACTACCCTCGTGTGCTGACGACGCGTGTAGTTTTGGCACCAGACTCCGCACGTAGTCGCATACACTGAGAAACGTCCTTTGCTTTCGTAGCATCGTAGGTAGCGCGAATAATGGAACAGGTGTGTTGCGTTTGTACCAGCGTGCACTGGAGGAAGTCCTCTCCCTGCCGTACACCACCGGTTCTCCTGTAGTCGCACCGGAAGCGCATGACGTCATATCAGTTCCCCTCAACAGCTCCCGCGCGCGCTACCTACTACACTACGCCGTGTGTGTGCCTACCAGTGACGTGCTCCAGCTGTCCGCGCCGACGGAATATTGCACGTCAATGCCTCGTACCTCTACCGTGTGCAATGTCACTGCAATAACGGGCACTACAAATGCCTATATAGACCGTATAGAGTGTTCAAAATGTATCGGATAATTTTTTTTTTGCCCACGTTTAGTAAATAAATCGATGTATACAAATCAAACCAAAGTAAATGTGTTGCAAAAAAATATCTGTAGGTATATATATTAAGGGCGCCCCCCCCCTGTTTCGCTGTCCCCGAATGAATTTAGATACGATTTAATGGAATCAATCGATCGTCACGTGATCGTTCTTGATAATTTTCTCGCAAAACGAACATTTCAAATTCTTTTGCGTTTTGCGGGATAATTATCAAGAACGATGACGTGACGATCGATTGATTCCATTAAATCGTATCTTAATCCATTCAGGGACAGCGAAACGGGGGAGGGGACGCACTATCGGCTCTCACGACGATTTTGCGTTCCCGTAAGCTTTCCTGCGCGCGCCACCACTAAAATAAACACTACCTTACCAAACCTAACCTAGCCTACCCTTTCCTAACCTAACCTAACCTCACCTCCTTACCTAACCTTCTAACCTAACCCAATATAATCTTTCTAACCTTACCTAACTTTACCTAACCTAACCCAACTAGATCAGCGATACAGCGAGCAGCGCGGCGCACCAACTTGAACACCGCTCATGCGCACACGATCTGCGTACACAAACACGCACACAAATCGTCGTGAGAGACGATAGCGCTATCGTATCTCACGACGATTTGTGTGCGTGTTTGTGTACGCAGTTCGTGTGCGCGTGAGCGGCGTTCAAGTTGGTGCACCGCGCTGCTCGCTGTATCGCTGATCTAGTTGGGTTAGGTTAGGTAATGTTGGGTAAGGTTAGGTTGGGTTAGGTAAGGTTGGTAAGGTTAGGTTTGCCTAGGTAGTGTTTATTTTAGTGGTGGCGCGCACAGGAAAGCTTACGTGAACTCAGAACATTTGCTCACGTTCCTACCATTTACATGGAAGAAACAAAACATACGTACTAGCGAGATAGGGGCTCTGAGGGCGTCTCAAGACTATAGTGTGAACGTGCCTTTAGTATGTTGTCACGATAAGTGAAGTTTAAACATGAGAGGTGATCGATAGTGCTGTTGCTGTCGATGCAAATACTACAAAAAAATCGTCGCTACATCATCGGGTACCTGTAGCGATAGTAACGGTACCTACATCTCTAGTAAAGGTGCTATAATTTCAATTAATGCAATACTGTATATATATAAAATTAAATGCAGCCCAGTTTAAAGCACACCGATAATTATACGACGTTAGAACGAATTTTATTGTATGGCACAAGTAACTACTATGGTAATACTACCATAGTAGTATTCCCATAGTACTACCATAGTATGGCACAAACCTAAATACGCACAGGGTGCTAAATAATTATATAGTTAGCTACCTAGAACGTTTTTATTTAGGCCTATGCATATATTAAGTAACCTTCACAAATTTTGATATTAAATAAATTTAAATAAGTAGCTACATGCTCAAAATCCTTTTACCCACTCTGCACTCGCGCATGGACTAAAAACATTCTTATAATAGTTAGTCATAGCTAGTTAGGAAGTTTAAGCCTAGGTGAGAAAATTAAATTAGAAGGTTAGGTTTGCCTAGGTAGTGTTTATTTTAGTGGTGACGCGCGCAGGAAAGCTTACGTGAACGTAAAATCGTCGTGAGAGACGATAGTGCTACCGGGAAGCGCTATCTTATTTTAGGTAAGGGTAGGTTAGGTTAGCCCAGGTAGTGTTTATTTTAGTGGTGGCGCGCGCAGCAAAGCTGACATGAACGCGCAATCGTCGTGAACGACGATAGTGCTTCCCGGTATCACTTTTGACATGTACCAACACGCTCGTGCATGCAAGCATTGAAGATGCGACTCTCAATTATCTTCCTATCTAATTCCTTTAGTGCGGTACGCGACCCGTACGTTATAAATACCGTATGTAAATAAGTAGGTATTGGTTTTTACTAGACTGCCCATGACCCGTTGGGTCACTATCACCATCTCTTTGCTTGACAAAAGAATATTCAAAACGCTGCGTGTAGTAAACAAATAATAAATATTTATATGACACTACAGTTGGAACCTGTGGAAATAAGTTCTTGTGCTTGGTTCATTTTTCCCTCTGCAGCTTTGGTTGTGTGCAAACAAGTAAATAGTTAGATAATACTCTCAGAGTTCTGGTATAGTCTATATAGCTAATATAAATAGATTTATATAGTAAGCTCATTCTTATAGTAGATAAGTACGTTTACGTTTTCGTATCGACTGTACTCATTAGTGAGTGTAATAAAATAGTGATGTTACTTCGGTCACGACCGGGGAAAGGGGTTAATAAGTCCGACCCTTGCTTATCGATCGACTGAGGGTATTCTCGTCACGGTGGCTGCAATGTGAGAGGCTGCTGGGGGCGCCCCGCCCCCTCGTACGTACCTACATCTCCCTTCACGTCCCTCATAATTGTCTCCTGCTACGTCCCTTCGCTTTCCCTCGCGTCCCGTATCATCTCCTGCCAGGTCCCTTATCGTCTTCTGTCTCGTCCCTTATCGTCTCCTGTCTCGTCCCTTATCGTCTTCTGTCTCGTCCCTTATCGTCTTCTGTCTCGTCCCTTATCGTCTGCTGTCACGTCCCTCATTATCGTCTGCTGCCACGTCCCTCATTTTGGTCTGCTGCCACGTCCCTCATTATCGTCTGCTGCCACGTCCCTCATTATCGTCTGCTGCCACGTCCCTCATTA
>LQNS02020120.1:8264619-8275850 GCA_001587735.2 Parhyale hawaiensis | reverse complement strand
TTGTTGGGCGCCGAAAGTTTGACTTCGACGACAGACTTCCAGTTGTAGGGCACCGAAAGTTTGACTTCGACGACAGACCTCCAGTTGTAGGGCGCCGAAAGTTTAGTTCTGCGGCAGAGGTCTATTCGTAAAGGTAGTTCAACTTCTTGCATTCGATTGTGTATCGTATAGGTACTGTCGGTTCGTTATATATGCAATGCGAGGTGTGCATTATTAGTGCTTAGCCTAAGTAGTGACGTTACACTCACGTTGATAGTGCGAGTAATAGGTACCGTACGCTTGTTTTAAATATTATAACATCTAGCTAACTTAGTTGTAGATTGTGACGGCGCTCGGCGAGATCTGTAGCAAATGGAGTGCGCTCTCTCTAATTCGAGGATTTTGTACCCATTTCTGCTACACCCGAAAGGATTCTATCACGTACCGTAGGTGGTACCTACAGTATATATCTATGATGCCTCGCTTGGCTACTTGCATCCTCCCGGGTAAAGTCGGTGATAAGTGTAAGCTTTTGTAAGTTATTTTTGAATCGGGTTCTACCGCGCGTGAAACAAGGTTGTTTTTCCCTACTGTGGTCGTGCGGGATAGAGAACCTTTGCTCATAGCGAGGCAGGACAGCCTAAGAAAGGGTTAACTATTTCTACAAGGCAAAAGACAAAAAATGCCTTGGTACAAAGGCAATTTTACGATAGGAAAACTATAGGACCAGAAATTCTTGTAGCAAAGAACAACCTTGGTTGTGTTCACTCCATTTGACGTCTGTGTTCGAAACTCAACTGAACCTCTGTCTTAGAAATCAAACTTGCTCCGTAATGGATACCGTATTTACAGATCTACCGTATATATTCCGTGTTTCCCTCTCGTCGTCGCTCGCTGCACGTGACAACGATCATTAATTACTGAAGCCTGTGCTCCGTAGTTTAGGTTTTGCACAGCTAGCTAACCGAGTGCGGTGTGTGGCCCGCATACAAACCTGTCCCAGGTGCTCTCAGTGCGCGATGTCTGGTAGAGCAACAATCCTAAAGTGTGGGCGTAAATGCTGTGCTGTCGTTGCTTTTTGAACTATTTTGCGCGCTGACGTCAGGATCGGCGGAGTTCTTTGCTCGATCGTTGTGTGTCGTACTGCCGACCGCGCCCGTATCGGATAGTAGTGTGCTCTACTACTGCGCTTTGGGGATAGCAGCTGCTATATTGGTACCTTACTGCTGCTGTTAGGATAGTAGGAGGTACCTACCTATATTGTTGCCTCGCTGCTTAGCTCTATGGTAACCCATTGGTCGCCCTACTACCGCGTTCTGCGATTGTATGCTATGGCCGTACTTCTACGTTTTGGGATAGCAGTTAGCTACATTCATGCCTTACCACTGCATATTTGGATAGTATGTTGCTGCACTGCGTGTAGTATGGTGATTAGCAGATAACTGAGATAGTTTGTGCGGTTTTTATAGTCAATTGCCTAACAGAACACGCAGATACCTTCTTGCTTATCTTGTACGCAATTCTTTGTCATGCCTTTTGTTTGTATTGCGGTACATAGTCTTACCTGCGCACTAGTGTGTAGCAATGGTGCCTTACTACCGGCGGATTTTGAATCACAATATGCTGCCGCCTTAGGTACTGCCTCCTGCTTGACTGTTGTGTCGGTTAGCATATGATATAGCTAGCTAGCTATAGCCTTACAGGCTTGCATATGGGCTGTATGTAAATTAAGCTAAAGGTTTGCAGAGCCGGAGACATGAGCATCTAACAGCTGCATTTTAAAATTAATTTCCCCTCAGGGTCAGAGGATGGGCCATAGGGTTAGTTTAGGTTTGTCCATCCTATGTTATAGAGCCAGTGATCCCAGGCAGTGGGGTTCTGTAGGTTACCTCAGCCGTTCCCTAGGCCTTCGGGATGTCGGTCTTTCTTGCCCACTTTGCTTACTAAATGTCCCTTGCTGTTTTCTCTGTGATATCTTTCTGCTTGGAAACTGATGCTTAAACTTTCTTACTATACCATAGATAACTAACCACCCGAGATTAGGTACTAGCCATTTTTTCTGCCTTGTCATTGGGTTTGTTTTTTCTACCTTTATACTGTTGCCTGAGGTTCTCATTTTTCCTGACACCCGCATGTCCCTTCCATGTTCATTTTTGAAACTCAGCTTGTGCAATCGCTAGGTAAATCTTAAGAGCAGCCAGAGCGTAGGTAGGCTAAGTCCCGGCTGCTCTTTGCAAGTAGGGATGTGGTCCGTCTACTGCCAGTTGTCTAATCTAGTCTTTTCTGTTGAGCAAATTAATTTGTAAATTAGCTATATGAGACTGTAGAGAAAGTCCTCCCTTTTTTGTTAAATGTACATAGGCCTAACATATGTTTCAAAGACCATGAGGACGTTTTCTACAGCCCCATAGCATTGATGGGAGATGGAAAGACAAACCAACCACACAACCATCCTACAAAGTACAAACTACCGTATTGTTTTCAGTTGGAAAAGATTAATATTTCTTCTATGTTACTCTTGATGATACAGGCATTGTAAGGACGTTTTTCTAATATGTTAACTTTTTTCTGTTGCAGCCGCAGCCCCCGCACAGACTACACATACAGCTCCTCACTGAGTTACCGCGCATTGAGTCCCCACAAGCGGGTGGGTTCCCCTAACATGTCCCGTCGGCCTCTTCACGGTTCCACGTCCTCAGTGGAGGCTTCCGCCAGTGCGGGGGACTGCGTCCTCAGCAACAGCGGCACAGCTACCCCCCTCCAGCGGCACTATGAGAGTCGTAGCTCTAGGAGAAGTACTTATGTTGCCTCAGGTGAGCCTGTGTGTGTATAGGTACCTATACAGTATTAGGGTAAGTGGGCTCAAGGAGACGCACAAGGCCCAATAGAGACGCACTTGCAGTAAGAACGCTGTGGCGCAGCTACCGGACACTGCAAGAAATGTTCAGTACCTGCAACAAAGAGCTTAATATGTCTCCTAAATACCCACCAAAAATGATGTATGATTGGACATTTCTCACAACATCCAGTCACCCCACAGCCCAATGGAGATGCACCAGCCAATGGAGACGCAGGTGCGTCTCCATTGGGCCCTTTACCCTAGTGAAGCTGAAATGAGTGCTCTGGTATCATTAATGTTTCGTGTGTGTGTCTGCCAATGTCTGGAGGCTAATGCCATGAGCTCAGCATCTTTGCCTCTGTTGTTGTAAAAGGGTTCTGCAGGCTACAGTTTGTGGCTATAGTCTCTCCTGCAATAATGACTGGAGTTTTTTGCATTGCTCAGTAAATATATGTTGGCTTATGCACATCCATCCTAGCTTGTAGAGTTAAACCACAGGGAAATCCATTTATTTTCTTATCCTTAATTAGGGCTAGGCGTTTGTAATGTCATTGCTTTTCTTGTATATATATTAGCCTTTTTCATATCTAGCTATTGGCACTATGATTGTACTGCTTTTCTTCTTTCCCCAATTCTTTTCCCCCACATGGATTCCTCAATTTGCTTTTCTAGCTTCCTATTGCGGTAGCAGCAAAGTTGAGTGCTGCCCTTGCATGCTTTTGTTGTTGGATGGCCACTGAGGGTGGTGCCCTTGTGATCAGATGTCTTGTGCTTTTTGCAAGGGTTGGGCAAGCTATTCTGAAGTCCCGATTTTTAGTGGTATAGGTTTTATAATACTATTAGTCGAGGTTGGGTGGTTTCTTCCCCACCGGGAAGGTGACTTGTTGTCATATGCTGATTGCATCATAAGCGTTTCTCTCACATTCACGTTGACTGTGACAGCAGTAACCTAAACTAAAATGGGATGGTTGGGATGCAGTTGTCATAGGAGTCATCCGTCTTTGGTTCCAGAGCTCTGACTACCTGTGGTCAAGTGCGGCTATGTTTTCCCTGGGGGCCTATTGGGCATTTGTTTACAGCAGTGTGTGTCGATTAATTAACGGCTGCATAGGCTACTTGGTCTGTACCCTTTCGAAGCAGGGTTTGTTGTTGGTTGGGAGGTTTCATTAAGAACGAAGTATATCATACATGCAGTGACCAAGTACGAAATCAGTGTTATTATAATAAATGTTGGACGTCTTGGACCATCGTTGTTGAATGAATTAGAAGACATCATCAAGATCTTAATTTTAAAATTAAGATCTTGATGATGTCTTCTAATTCATTCAACTATAATAAATGTCTTTGAATAATTCGGCTGGTCTTTACATATTCATATTCTTATTTCAGACTCTGAAGGAGAAGATGTGCCAGATACCTTCAACACCCATCAGCACATCACACCTGCTGGCCTGCAGAGACTGCAACAGAATAATATTTCTTCAAATTCCACCACCACAAGTATGTCTGGCAGATGCTCTCGCTTTTATAACCAATTCTAGTCTCCACTGGTTTCACGTAAGATGAGACCAGTCCGTAATTTTGTTGCTCGAGATTAATAAAAGAATTGGTTGGTGAGGTTGTGTTTACTGTGGGCAGGGGACTTTCTTGTCAATGTTTGTCATCTGCCGCGTTGAGCCATCTACGTGTCAAAAGAGCTGGTATTGATCAGGGCTCCCAATTGCTGTGAAATGTAAAAAAGTAGCTAAATGAAGCTACAGTAAGTAAGGAGAGGGCGACTCTTACCTGCAACCAACCAAGTTGACATAGAATGAGCTGGTCAGGTCAGAGCCTGACAGGGTTGTCACCTGGTAGCTACTTTCTGGTGCTAAGTCTAACGAATCTGCTGGAGATTGAGCGTCAAAGTATTTCCTTACCTCAATGCATTCTTCTTGAATTTTTTATGCTATATTTTATTCTTTTGAAACTGCTGTAGCTGAAAATATAGCTGCTATGTGTGTTACTTAACTCATAGTTGTGAAAAATTATATTTCAAATGAAACTGCGGCTGCAGTAAAAATGTCACCTAGCTATGCATATCTCTATTCCCTGAAAAAGCGGGAAATAAGCATTGTATGATTCCACATCATTGATGGACACCGTAAAAACGAACCCCTCTGCTAACCATTTGGCATGAGTGTATGAGGTATTCATAGCCTGGCTTTTGGAGTCTGAGAGTAGAAGTTCCAACTCCGACACTCCTGGAATTAGCAGGTGCGCTGTCTATTAGCTCTGATGCCTTAATAATACTATCAACAAAACTGAATCTGCTAATTTTATTGTGACTCACACTTATGGAACCAGCGGGTGTAAAATGCAGACTTCACAGCAGAGCCGTTCACTACAGCAGACGCCCTCACACTACCCCCTCCCTCCAGTTAGTCAGTTGATGAGAGGATTTACTGGAATTTTAACAAGTCTTTAACAGATGGTTCGCACAACAACGAGCTAAATTAACTTATCCCTCTGCTCAGCATCTGAACGCAATTCTGTTCCCTTATAGACAGTTGTCTTTGAGTTCCAATTCACTCAGAACTTGTAGAGAGACAGATGTATATACTGTATATGAAATTTCCTAGCGACACTTTCTAAACCCTCTGACGTGACTGCTACCACGTCGAGTACCGTACACGAACGGTCTTGTGTGGTCTATGGCTACCATATTATTGTAGCATTTGGTAGACACTCATTTGTGTTCACAGCGACGCAGCAAATATTTCAAAATGCTGCTGTAAAAGAGAACACATTCATTTGACTGTCGTATGAACGCGCCTTTCCTTTTACGTGATAATAATATTAGGTAAAGATTTAGCATTAAGTAAATAACACGTAGCTGCTCGCCCCGGCAAAATTACCCCCGTTGTGTTCCCACAGCATCCATCTCCCGGACGGTTAGCTTTGGTCTCGACTACGAGAGTGACGGGGATGACCTGACCCCGTCCCACAGCAGGTCGAGCCGCAAACATCTCCACCACAGAGCCACACCACTGCTCGCCTCCAACACCCTGTCCGCCACCACTACTCTCCTTAATGCCACTACTAATTTAGGTACTGCTAGTCTTTTAGGAACTTCTAATGGCAAGCCGCTCTTCAGTTACCAGGACAATGAGGAGTCACACAGAGGCAGCATTGTTAATGATATCTGGAACACCATGTCTGCTTCAGTGACGCACCTTGCACGTACCCCAGCCCATATTAAAAATTCCCTACTGTCACTGACTATGAGTTCGAGCCGAGCGGATAAGGATCAGTACGACCTCAACGCCAATTCCAACGTTACCACAAATCATGTGGACTACTCGCATCAGGACGGCTATCTACAAAATTCAGCTTCTACTTTTCCTGCCTCGGGCACGGGCCAGAAGAGTCCGATGGTTCTTAGGAGTTGGCGGCGAATAGCAAGGCCTGCGGACAATGCTGGTGAAGACATGAGTGATAAAATTTCCAGAGAGACTGGTGGTGAAATGGAATACTTCGAAGAAACTCAGGACCAGTATGTAGCTAATAAGGAAGGTGAGTGACTCAATTTAGTGTTCTGCCGACTTGCTTGCTTTGATGATTGTATGTACAGCTCTTACTAGCAGGATATAGCAATAGTAAAGGGCTTGTGTGTTTTTGTATATGTTGTAAACTGGCATAGGTACTGGGTCGTGCACAATGGTCCATCTACCACTTGTAATAAATTCTTAGTATGTATCAAAGTGTACAGGTGACTGTACAAAGTTCATTTTACAATACATTTCAGTGCTTAGTTTTGATAAGATTGCTTTCCATTCCCTGTGCAGGTGTTTCTTATGAGCAAACAGGCCGTGTAACGTCAACAACCCTCAAGTTCTGTTCGTACCTCTACGCCACGTGCGCCATATTTTTCTTAGGTGTAGCTAGTGCCACCGACTCCTTTTATTCTTCCTCAAAGCGTGCCTTAAGAACCTCAACTTCAGCCGCTATGGCCGCTTCCAGAAGCATAGCAAATGTATTTTCTTCTTCATCCTCCAAGTCCGTTGATGATCAGTACGTCACTGGAGTCACCACTCATGAGAGTGCTGGAATGTATACAGAATCACTATCTGAAGGCGATGTAGACACTGCTGATGCTGCAGAGAAAGCGACTAAGGGATGGTGGGCGTGGCTTGCGAGTGTGTTGACTCTTGGGCGCAGTAACCAATCACGCCGTCGGAGGCGAGGCAAGAAACATTGGGACGAGCACCTCATGAACACTCGAAGCAAGGCCCGCCGCAGCGGCACCGGCGCTAGCCTCACCGTGGATGATATCACCGAGCATGACTACGATGATGGCGAAGAGTTGGCTTTGCAAGAAGAAAGCTCCGTAACGACTGTTGTCACAACGGTTGTCACCACTGTAGTGGAGACGGTCTACGATGTTTGCTTCGAGCTAGAAGAGGTCGGCAGGAAGTTGGTTGGAGCACCAAGCCGTCGTGCCGAACGTGAACGGCTTACCAGGCTACGGCTAGCCGGCTATGAGCCCAAGTCGGATGGCTACTCGTACCTGTCCTATGGCCAGTATGGCACTGCCGAGAGATCTCGGGACAAGGGCGGTTTGGTGTGGCTCTGTTGCTGGCTGCCCCTCCTCCTGCTCCTAATGCTGGGCTTGGCTGCCCTCACAGGTTAGTTCTGGACCCTCACTTAAACTTTTTCTGTGAATAAGCCCGACAACGGATCTTCTTTGCTTTGAAAAAGGAACATTATTTTGTTTCCAGTTTAGCGGAAATAATTGGCTTTGATTTAGCCGGTATTTCATGATGGGTTCCAGCAATGTTTAGCTTCGATTTCGTTGGTATTTTGTGAGAGACTTTAGCCCGGCACATTTCTAAATAAATGTTTCTCCCGTCAGTAGGCAGTGCTGCCAGCTATTTAGTAGGTACCAAATTTTACCGTTGCCCTTTGTGATAATTTAGTCATTTTTTTAATGGAGCTATCCTCTAGTTTCTACTTGTAAATAACGTTCCATTGAAAATTACATAAATTATCTAGGAATATTGTACTTTATTCTTATGACATAAGGTATTTTGTTGTGTCGAGGGTTGAGAGGCTCAAGTAAAATGCAATTTTAATTGAACAGGATGGGCATTGGGCTATGGCACAGAAGATGCATATGCTGCTCTGGAGGCCTCAACCACAACTATCACGGCAGCAGTCTCAAATGCTGCCACCACTAGCTGGACATGGGCCGTCAGTGCAGCCTCCACTTGCTGGACTTGGACCACGACAGCAGCCGGTGCCACTGTGGATCTAACCACAGTACTGCTCGGGTATCTTCTGTACCCGTTCGCTCAAGCGTATGAATATACTTCTTCAGGGATGACTTCCGCGTACGCATCAGTAACTTCCCAGCCGAGCCCCTTGTCGTCACTTGCTAACTACACCTCATCCAGCTTGTCCGCCATTGTTGCTGCCCCTCTATCGGCTTTGTCCTCTGTGGGGGCGTACTTGTGGTCCCTCATTTTGCACGCCTTCTCCCTACTCTGGTGGTTGCTTGTTTATATTTTGGGGCTCCTTTGGACCGTCTGGTCGAATATCGCCAACTTCTTCACTGCGGCTGCCGTCGACACCGTTTACCCGGCTGTGTCCGACGCGGGACAGGGACTCTGGGCAGGCTTGGCATGGTTGTGGCACACCTTGCTGGCTTTGCCTGCGGCAGGTGTGGCGCTTGTGGCGTCCACCCTCAATGCCACAACTAATGTGGCGCATTCTGCTAAACTGGTGAGTGTAACCGAACTTCTATCTTTTGTACTCTCTGTGCTTTCTTCTATATTCACACTCCTACTGACGTGACTTTGCACCGTTCTTCCTCTTTTTTTTGTGCCGGCTTGCTAGTCCACTAATACACGTTGATCTTGTGCGGGAACATCCTCGTGCATGGGTTCCACGTTGTGGAGATAGGCTGAAACTCTTCAATAATATACGTTTCACGTAGTTTTGATTATAGGGAAATGTGTAGCTACTTAGTGGCGATTTTGGCTTGCTTTTCAAAACAGGTGAGCTTAACAATTTACAATTCGGAACTTTTATTGGTATTGGCTCACTTTGCAGAAGTGGCGACCTTCCCTGCAGTTTCATGATGTGACTATAAGCAGGTAGTCGCTACCATTTACTCCTACTATTAGTACGTGATGTATTCTGCTTGCAGGTGGTCACACCAGACGTCTCGGTGAGGGACCCCAACCCTGGTCCTGTGTCCCCTTCGCTTGACGAGCTCGTCGCTAGAGTGGTTGAGAGCGAACTCTTGCAACAGCAACTAGGGTGAGTGAGTGCCTCAATTTGGATTAGGCTAGATTGAAGTAGAGTAAAACATCTACTGGCAGGGTTGGCTGGTTTAAACTAAATAAAGAAAACCATGGTTTAAATCAACAAAAAAAAAATTGGTTTTTATTCGATTTTTTTTTTTTTTTTCACAGGTATTGTAAAATAAACCATTTTTTTTCTAGGTAATATTAAATTTAATTTACACAACTGAAAGGATGAGCTACTGTATTTCTATTTAGGAATCCGTTTAACTGTTAGGACAGTTAGGGTCAACTATTGCTTATGTTTGTTAAAAACCTATAACCTATTGAATTTTAAGTTATTTAATTTCAGAGATACATTTCTAATTATATTCTGGTAAGCTAGCAGCTGCTGAAAATTAGAAGTATAGTAGTTATATAGTTGCTATTAGATAGCTAGTGAGCTCATGAGAAGGATGTAGGCATATAGCTATAGCACTTTTAGTTCAGTACCCTACTATTAATTAGCTAGTAGCTAGCTATCTCTATGAAGTTTTTTTTTTATATTTTGAAGTGCTTTTCAGTTTTTTCAAAGGATTTCATAGCTATTTCACTTTCGTTGGTTCATTACACTGTTTTTAATTAGCCAGCAGCTAGCTAATTTTGCCAAGTTATATATGTAATTTGAAGTATTCTCAAGTTTTTCAGCGAATTTTATAAATCATAGCATCTCTGCAGTTCAGATATTAAATGTAATCATAGCAAATACAGGTACTCTGCTAACTGCTTTTTGTAACTCCTTTTCTTAAAATCATTCTTCTACATAGAAGTTGAAATGAAGCAACTAAAATTGTTATGATTCGCTAACTACATGTTTAAAAAGCCGAAAACCCTTTAAATGTTGGATAAAGTTCATAAAACTGGAAAAAAGCAATAAAATATCTAAAAAAAAAACGCTAACAAAAACCATCGTTTTGGCCAACTCTCTATACAGGTCAGTGTATGGACCAAAGAATCCGATTTCTATACGTGATGGTTTACTTTCTGCGAGCAGTGTCAAGTATGATATGGAGCTACTGCATATAACTGTGTAGCTATCTGACATGTCAGTGCTAGAAACATTGAGGGCAAACGCTTCGTACCTTCTTAGGTAGCTACGTGTTTCTTCGTATAATTTGTGCTCAGCACACGTTATACTGATGACCTCTAATTTCCTCATTTTAAATAAGTCTCCCGCTTAGGGGCATAGAGTTAGATATGCTCATCTATCCTGTGTTACGAGGACGTGCTTCATGGGGAACCTCTGGCCTCAGGCGCGGGGGAAGCCTTCCTCTGGGGGCCCACTTGGCTGCTCTAATTGTCCTCCTAATAACCGTTTGTTCTGGTTTTGCTCGGCTTACATGACATGCTGTTGCGATGCGTGTTGATCTGTGTGGGAACACCCTAGTGCATGGGTTCCACGTTTCTATCGACATTCTCTACTTCCATTGATTATTTCTCTTTTGCAATTAAACTTGAGAGATTTTAAATCTTGTGCAATAATATTATGATGAATTTCCATCAGCATGAAGGTGTCATACGAGGTAGCTGCTCAGACCGCTCCTGCTGCTGCCCAGCTGCAGGAGCTCCAGCAGTCCAGCACTAAAGCTCAGACCAGCACCCAGCAGCTGCTGCTCCAGCTCCAGCTCTACCATGACACTCTGAAGGACCAGCTGCAGCAGGTACCTATGGGGCGACCGCCATAGCCGGGTGTTGAGTGCTGCTCTTGCCCCCCTCTCAGTGCGTTCAATTGCTTATGTACTGCTTACGAAATTGGGAGTCTACTTCTCGTATCAAGTTTTAACGGACGCTCTTCTGTATGTATCTGTGATTTAAGTCAACTGCATGATGTACCACCAGTATGCCTCCACTTCTCTGCAGTATTGCGTGTTTGTGATCTGACTACTACGTTGAACAACCGATGTTTTAGTATTTACTTGCCTTGTTCCCTCCTTATACTTCAACTATATTATCTTATACAACCAATTCGCTCAAACTTATTTGTATTTAGACTACCTACGTAAATATGTACACCAGTCGTAATGCTTATATGCCACTACCATGACCGCTGAGCATGGACGAGCACTCGGCGAGTGCTGCATGATGATCAG
>LQNS02020120.1:8236797-8251730 GCA_001587735.2 Parhyale hawaiensis | reverse complement strand
AACGTTATTCTTGTAAATTGTCTTAAATTGACCCAATTAACATACTGAAAGCAACAAAAACCCAAAAAAACATGTGTAAGTGAAAGTAAAATTTTACCGTCCAGTAGACTGTGCCATTGTTGGGTATTTTCTCCCAAAGAAAAACGATGGGATAGGTTTTTTCCCTAGAACTAAAAAAACTACTAGGTACAATTATTTGGGTTAGTCTGGGTTCCCCTGCCATAACTAAAGCCTAGGAGGCTAGGACTAACTAGGTAGTAGCCCTATATATATCTAGCAGTCTAGCACGGCACAAGTGGCACTTAATTTTTTGACTCAATGATGGCACCGCAGTATTGACGGCCTATCCACAAGCTGTTCAGCTTCACAGCTTATATAAATAGGTAGGCTACAGCCGCTACACACACAACATTCAATAAGCATTTCTGAGGACTTCGTTTCTCGCAGTCTTACTGCAAGTTAATTAGGCTAGGCTACTTTTCGTGACCGTGTCGATTTTTCAGCGTTGAACTTGGGAACTTGAGCGTTCAAGTAAACAAAGATTGTTCTCCAATCCCGTAACACATGTTCTTTGAAATAATTGAGAGTAAAACGTCTTACTAGTCATGAGAAAAAAGTAACATATTAGCTAGGTATACCAACGACTAAGTTTTTACGTAAGTTGATTTAGTAATTAGGCCTAAGCCTGACCCGTTTACAGCCTAGCCTAAAACTGTAAAGCAGAAAGATCATAAGAGCAGTTTCCCTTGCGTGGAAACTAGGCTAGGCGTTCCAGCATGCTACGAACACGTGGTGTAATGCCAAATGTCATAATATATTTGTATATGCAATAGAAATTCACATTACACACTCGGCGCGGTATAATTTCATCAGAACCGACGTACCACCCACTATGATCACGCCTAGAATGCAACTGCCAAAAAAATATATCGCGAATCGCGATCCGCAATCGCGTCAACACTCAACACGAATCGCCTCCACCGCCACCGGTGCAGCAACTGCGTGCGTGCGTTTGTGCATATTCCGTTGCCAGATGCACAAGATAAATATATTTCTGGGCTGTGTAGCCTGTGTTTCATGAAATTTCACAAGGACTTTAGAAGTACGCCCACGTTGTTGAATTTGTAGACACATAATTTATTGAAAAATGAAATACAATATAACACACTATGACGTATAAAAAATCAATACCTGTTAACTTTTCTGCACTAGGCCTTGATCCATCTATATTTCCAATTATCAACTTTTTTTACGCTGTAATTGATAGAAACATGACTTTCCTAACAGGATTGTAGCAAATAATTTTTCAAAGCAACATCGCTGCAGCTTCCAAGAAGAAAAACTTGTAATGAAATGGGAAAGGAAGAGAAAATAAATGCGCAGTTGAAACGGAGAAAAGAAGACTTTGGCAATGAGCAACGCGGGAGTATTTGGAGAAGAATTTAGCACAAGTGTGAAGAGCCAAGGGGGTATGCGCGCGAACGCTCACTATTGCAGTGTATAGTCACGTGCACCCAATTGTTCTACTGGTACTGCCTTAATGAAACACCAATTTTCCACAAATGTACACGGCTCAATCTACGTTCGACCACTTACTGTTAACACCCTAATTTATGGGCACGAATTTATTTACATAGATGTATGGCTATCAAATGCTTGTGGAAATTAGTATGAAGTGTTACTGTGTTCATAATATAGCATAAACTACATTTCCTTCATTTCATAAAACACTGCATTAAAGTTAATACCTAGTGACTATTTGCCGAGCATTTGTGATTTCAGCAGAATTTAGTCTATAGAATGGGCAGATTTTAAGCACACAATTCATAGACTACATTTTACTGAGTGCAATATAAAAATTACCTTCATACAACCATTGTCCACATTTTCTCATATTCATTATTCCTTATAACTACAATGTCAGCTCTTTAAACGTTATCGAACTAATTTGCGGATACGAATTCTTTAATATTATATATTTTTTTCCAGAAGTGCGCTCGTACACCTGTGCCTGCCGCCACACTCAATAGAAGCCTACCATGAGTGCCAGGAAGCAAAGAGCGTTACGCTCTTTGCTTCCTGTTGAGTACAGTATGTACTACAATTTCTCATCTCCTGTAGGTATAAAAGGAGATGGATTAGTGCTGATTCTCTCTCGTGTTCAATCATCCCTACACACTGGACACTGCACATCAGAAAGCAAAGAGCGTTACGTTGTTGCATTCTTTACTTCCCGCTGCTAATTACCTTCAACTAATGCCAACTGCCGTCAACTATGCTTATCGTCAACAAAAGTATTAAATAGATAGAGGTTTAATAGATTCTGAGCCATTTTAGAAGTACAATCTTAGATACAATACAACATGAGACAACTGTATAAACTAAGAGAAGGGAAATACACTTCTGCCGCAGTATAAAACTTTTAAAAACTTTTTTCGATACCAAGTGGTTTCACGATCGATATTTTCTAAAATGCCTAATTTAATATTATAGCTGATGAAATATTATATATAATATCTGATTAAAGTTCGCAGAATCATGTCGCCCTCAATATCTGCTTTCCACTATTGCGGAATCCTATTGAAGTTAATCCCTTACCATACTCATCGACGTAGCTACGGCAAATTTTGATCTTCGTCTCAGACGATAGTAAACACTTCGTATCTGAAGAAAAATATACATCAATTTTGTCAAAAGTTGTACAGTGCAGACAAAGTGTATTTTTATGTCTTGTACTCTTAGTACAGCATTTTTCTTTATTTAATACTGTAGTTAACGGCAGTAAATGGTAGTCGACGGCAGTTGACGGTAATTAGTAGAGGCGTACATACTTCATTCTTTCCTGTAAAGACCTCCAGGAATGTGGTCACTGACGTCATTATTTCTGGAGAAGACCTCACGAACCCTGAAGCCCAAATCAGTTATTGCAATAATGACAAAATTCAACGCTTTGCAAGACCGCAGGCTATCATCCGGTGTTCTGTAATTATTTTTTTTACTAAGAAAACCCAAAACTCCGAACTTTTAGCCTGTAAACGGCCGAATAACCTTTGACTGCAAGAAAAAAAAAATCTATGGCGAGGTTGGGATCGTATGAATTACCAAAAGTTGCGTCCAGGTTTGCTGTTCGGCAACTGCTATGCATGGGTGGCACTCTGTGCATTTAGTGCAATAATATGCTAGGTTCTGGCTCTCAACTTAATTTTCAGCCGTGAACTATGTGAGAGAGGTGATGATGTTTTCGTTGAAGAAAATACTTGTATATTTGTACATCTGTCTGTCCACCCAAAAAGTGGTCGAAGGAGTTGATCAATGTTCATAATTTTTTGCAGGGAGTTTGGTGGGTTGACCTAGATGTGACCCATACTAAAAAACTAGTCCTAGCTAGCCACAAAAAATGACGGCGTTGAATTTTCCTCCACGGGGCGAATTTATCTCCACGGCGGCAGATCGTCTGGAGCACGGGGCGTGACCTGTTTTTTTTCCCTATTATTCTTAAGGAGGTAACTATGTAATATAGGTAGCAGGGGGCGTAGCGATGTAACCTTGTTGGACACAGCATTTGTATGAAAAATTAGGACTAGCTGGCCATCGAAAATGACTTCCGTTGAATTTGCCCCCTACCGCAGGTGATGGTCTTACGCCACGAGGCGTTCTAGTTAAACTTGATTATGGAAATGTGTTTTTAGTTCAGCCATTGATCCCGAATTTTTGTGATAAAACTTTGCTTGTAGCAGTTTCTCGAGTTGTTGCCGGCCATAAGCGTTGATTTCGCTTCTTTCGATTGAGTTTCAGACGTTATCCCCTAACCGATATTCCTCGAGGCAGTCTCAAATTCAATCCTACAGCCAGTCGAAATTTAGCACAAAGTAGCGACACGATTGCTTATAACTTACGCTTCGAACAAGTCAAGCAAATCTGGAGACAATAGCTTATCTTGATAGAACTGCCCAAGTGTTGATGCCTAGAATGCGACAGTTTGCGTAGAAAACTAGATACAATAAATGAAAGATCTGTAACAACCCACAATGGCGTCAGCCTTGCGTGCTGAAATCACACGCCAGAGGAGCTTGGTTCGATGCCAAATCAGACAGCCGAGCGCTTTGCGATGCTGGCTGCACTGAATCAGCAGAATAGGTATGCACAGCTGCTGTGGGGGCACTTATCTTCCTCACAGATGGGGGTATGAGGGTGCGGGTCGCTGAGCCTTCCGCTAATGCGCCATAGTTCTTAACGACCCGTGGTCGGGTGTAGCTATACTTACTCATTTGAGACCAGTTGACTTTTATCTGCAGCACGAACAAGTACGTGTGGGTTTCCCAGTGGAAGGTGCAGTCAAAGTTGACATTACCTTTACGCCAATTCAAGGAGAGTAATGATAATAGATATCCGATATTTCTTTCCAGTGAAAGGTCTTGCACTTAGTGGGTAGCTACTCACAACACTGTTGGATACGCAAAACACAATGACGTCTTTGGCGTTGAACTTTGTTTTACAATATTAATTGCATGCTGTGTAGAATACACGAGTTTCACTGTCAACTGTCGAACTATAAAAAGACTTGCGACCACCATTCTCGACTCAAGTCAAACCATTTTTACTTCCAGTTTCCTCTCTTCCTGAAAATAACCGCTTGGAACAGCTATATAAGTGGAAATAGCCCGTGACATCTCCTAATCTAAATCCAGCTATCGGTACTTACCTCCACTGGACGAGCTCAGCATCAGAGGCGTAGGCGATGTACTCGTTGTGAGGCTGCCGGAGACTCAGTCGCCGAGTGGATGCCTTTCCGGAAACATAGTATTTTTACCATAATCGAACATAACTATGTAGGACAACTTAAAAAAAATTCAGGCTTATTATCATAAAACTAGAGAATCAGTGCAGTCAAAAAAAAAAAAAACGATGGTTAAGGATTTTTGATGACGCTTCTTCATTACCTCCGCCAAACAGTTTGTTTTTTGCCGGGGTGTAAGTAACTATTAGCAACATATTTCTACAAGTTATGGATGGATTTTTTATGAAATTTTCAGGAACTGTTTAAAGTGCAGATTAGACTGAATTTCGGCGATGACCCACCAGTCCACTTGTCTATCATTCTGTCTCTCAGCATGGCGTTATCTGACCGAGATCTACACTCTCGGAGTACAACTGCAGTTCATCATTTTGTTACCCCTAATGCGTGAACTCGAGAGCAGCCAAAGCTTAGATGCGGGACGAAGTAAAAATCAGTGTGCAAGAGAGCGCTAACCTCGTAAGAGAAGCTGTTTATATCTTCATAGACTGGATTTCAACGTGGGCAAAGTACGAAAGGTACCTATTCAGATACGAGGATATCATACTTTTACCTTCATCTGCAACGGCCTGTAAATTTCTCCTATCGGTTTTCAACGGAACGTTGCATGAAGGCCACAGTTTCTAAACTGGCCTAATTTCTGCCCATCGGTTTCTTCAAACTTGACAAAAACGCCCAGTTAAAGAAACAAATATACACTGGTCTTCGTGTCCATAACATTTCACGCAATTAATAGAAAGAAAGGAACAAGTAGCACGAGATGTGCACAAAGAACTCCAACCTGAAATTAATATTGCCATCATTATTTTCGTCAGATTAAACCTCCCTGGCTATTGCAAATGTTTTCAAGGGATGAAGATGAAGGGACAGATAATATGTCGATAGAGAAGGGGAACTCATGCACGAGAGTGTTTGTTCCCACACATAATCAGCGCAATAGGGTAGAGAAAGCCAAAAAAAGCAGAAGAGAATAAAATGTTGTTAGAGGTATAAAAAAGAAAGGAAGCGAAACAGGCATGAAATAAAGATGCCCCGATGACCTTTCTTAAAGCCTACAGTAAAAATAAACCGAGGCATGTCTCTGGAGGCGCTGCTCCTCATAATATAGGAAGGCGGTGATAACTAGCCTAGGTAACACTCCCTCTCCAAGTGACCACATACAATAAAAAAATCCTTATTACTTCACAAATTATCCACGATCCCAAAACAAATCTACATTGTCATTTTAGTATCATATGATATCAATCGAAAATAGCTGTCGAAATAAAAGAGAAGTATAGACATTCATCACTGCATTTCAACAGTTCGCCTAAAAACAAATCGTTAGAAAAACATGGTTTGGACCAAGAAAAAATATTTTTGTGTGTTTTGTTCAACTTTTCTGGGTTTTATTCATAAACATTGCAAAATAGACAGTTTTAATTCAAGAAAGTATCAAATTTTGGTCACACGAGTGAAAGGATGAGAGTTAATGTTTCTTTTCAGGAATCCGTTTCACTGTTAGGACAGTTAGAGTCAACTATTGCTAATGTTTATTAAAAACCTATAACTTGATTGAATTTTGTTATATTTATTTCAGACATGCATGTCTAATTATATTCTGCTGAGCTAGAAGCTACTGAAAATTAAAAGTAGTAGTAAAATATAGTTGCTATTAGACAGCTAGTGTGCTCATGAGGAGGATGTAGGCATATACCGTAGCTATTTCACTTTCGTCAGTTCATTACTCTGCTCTTAATAAGCTAGTAGCTAGCTATTTCTGACTAGTTGTATTTGTTATTTGAAATGATTTCAAGTTTTTCAAAGGATTTTATATTGCAATTACAACTCATAGCATCTCTGCAGTTTGTATAATAAACGTAGCCATAACAAATACACGTACTCTGCTGTTTATTCGTAACCCCTTCATCTTAGACTCATTCTTCTACAAAAGGAAGTTGAAATGAATTGACTAAGATTCTTGATGATAAGCTAGCTACATGTGTCTACTCTACTCTACACAGCAGAAAACCCTTTAAATGTTGCATAAAATTCCTAAAACTTAGGGAAAACAGTAAATAAACAAGAAAAAAACACGTTTTTTTAGTTTTAACAAAAAAAACATGGCTTTTAGTTTAAACAAAAAAAATGAAACATGGTTTTGCCAACCCCGATTTTACTAGGTCAGGCAATAAATTCGGTAACACGATATTTTTGCTTAATATTGAATAGTTTAAGCTTCCGTCTCTACAACAACGATGACCTAAAAGAGAAAGACATCGGAGACACATAGCATATCAAGAGAAACGGGGAACCTATGCACACAGGATCAACGCGCACGGAAAACAGAAACCGCAATTCGGGTAAAAAGAGGAAAAGCAGACGAAAATAACAGAATGAAATCGGAGAAAGAAGTGAAAGTAAAGTGGGTACAAAAGACAGGCCTAACTAATGGCTAAGGTCACCTACAGGGTCCCCTTGAGGACGTTGCTCCCTATAACATAGGATGGGCGAAAACTAACTCACCTAACGCTACGGCTTATGGCCCATCCAGGAAGCAAGGAGCGTAACGCTGCATTCTTCGTTTCCTGGGCCCATCCTATGGAGCCTGGACGTTTCGAGCGGGGGATTATTCGAGCGTGGTAAACAAACGTTGTTTGAATCGTCGATAGTTGATGGTTAGGTTGGGTTGAGATTGGGTTTGGACTTTGGTTGGGTTTGGTTTGATTTGTGCTTGGTTTAGGTCCAGTCGGGCCGGGTTTAAAACTCGGTTATAAGCCTATAAAAGTATAGAGTAGCATGACATGCCGCATGGAAATTCCCACGCTCGACGCATCGCACCATTGGCACGCTCGAAATGTCCAGGGACCCATCCTAAGCCCCTGAGGAGGCATAAGTTTGCTGCGAAAAGTAAGCAGAACCGCAACTCTCCAGCAAAACATTATCTAACCATGCAAGCAAATGCCGTAGTAGCTTAATAGCAATCTATGGAGCGAGTAATTATCGGGTGCTTCATATATTCCATCTGGGCTTCAGGGTGCTGTGTCCTTAATATGCTGGGTTTAGCAGCAAGACGAGATAATAAATGGGTTTTAACATATTGATTGCACGTGCGAAGACAACTACCTGTTTTATATCAGTCATCCTTACCTCAATTTTCTTTGGTGTGTCCCAATGCGCTTCGCTGGGGGATCTGAAGTATTCTTTGCCAGGTAGGAAAAATTCATCGCCAGGAACAAATTGATCGCTGTTGTCACTTCCTGTAGAATTGACACGAGTTCTTACATCATTGGAGACTAACTAATTTTTTAGTAAGTATCAAATTATTTATTGAAACTTTTACGAGAGTAGTAACATTCACCATATACACTGAACTGACACATTAGTTTTAAGTAGGAATTGTTCGGCAAAGGCTGGTACACACTAATCAAAAGAACGAGCTACGTCATCTCCGCGTCCGAGTGCGTTGATGTGTCCATTTAAATAGCACACGCTTGCAGAGAATTTTGAGTTATAATTCTCTCCACGTTTGATGCAATATCCGAAACCTAACTAACGGCACTTGCTGAGCAAACTGAACTAAAGGCTAATATTTTTTTAAACATTTTATCTTTATTTAAGCTGAAAATTACGCTCATGAGGTGGGCTCAAGAAAACATTCGGAGGATTAGCTGAGGAAACTGGCGCTCTTGATTACAGTGCGCACCAGCCTTTAGCCTAGCATCATTCATATGGGCAGAGGCCCGGGTCACATAAACTTATTTCCAGCTACACAACTGCTCGAGCAATGATACCTAACGATCATTTCTGTACAAATCTTCATGCAGCCATATAAAAATTCTATATATTAAGTCAACTAATCATATAAAACTTAACGTTTCGGGAATGCCTCCCATCTTCAGAAGTATAAAATATCTAATGTAACCTATCAAATTAAAATAATTCTCAGGGGGGCCTCAAGGAGGGCGAATTGACATAACATAGTACGGGCGAACTTAACTAGCTTTACCCTGTGGCTCATTTTATTAAAAAGATTTGTTTTAATTTGATAGGTTACATTAGATATTTTATACTTCTGAAGATGGGAGGCATTCCCGAAATGTTAAGTTTTATATGATTAGTTGACTTAATATATTAGAATTTGAAAAATTTTCTGAGCTTGGTCTCCCATATAAAAATTCATGTAGGTATGTGACGGTAAATATTACACAACCAGCCGAAGCGAAGCGTCGAAGTAAGCAAGAATGACATTGCCATTGCCATCTATTAGCTTCAGTCTTTCCGATTAAAGCAGCGGTGAATAGGACAAAAAGTGAAAAGCACATGGAGAAGAATATAAAAAATTAAAAAATTGCACTGGGGGAGGGGGGGGGAATGAAAGGCATAGTAAGGCGGGAATGAAGAGCCGACGATTAACAACTTGTGTATGAAAAAGTTAGATAAACACTATGACAGTGGAAAAAACTTTCCGCGGGTTACTTAGGGCTAAAGTTGCAGCCGTGGCCCCAAAAAGGGCGAATTGACATTAGGCCTGTTCTACACGTAACAGTTTGTCTGAACGATATAACTGTGCAGATAAACCGTTGCGATAAACCTGACGTGTAGGCGGGTAATTTGTGCAAAAAATTTTGAACGTTTCAGATGAACTGCGCAAGCGGCATGAGAGAATGAATATTTTATCTGAACGTTCTTACGATTTTTATCGTTTCAGATCAAAACCTCACGTGTAGGGGTAAACTGCGCAAATGCTCAGTTAATCTGTGACTTCAGTAGAGTGTCTGTGTTTGTCTGTTCACTATCTTCATTAAAATGAATCGCAAAATCTTGGAGGACTTTAATAAAATTTACAAATCTGAGCAATGTTTGTGGAAAATCCAGTGCAAAGATTACCATAACCGGGACAAAAGATTTGCAGACTATGAAAAATTGATTACTAAATTGAAGGAGATTGCACCTGATGCTGATCGTGCCATGGTGGTCAAGCAAATTAATAACGTCCGCACATCCTGCCAGAGCCAAAGCATCCTCCTCCTCCTCCTCCTCCATTTTGGAAACTATCCAAACTGATACGATAGATGTGAATGGCGTGGGGGCACATCTTTTGCCACGACTATCAGATGGCTTGAAACGATTTATCTGCACAGTTATATCGTTCAGATAAACAGTTACGGGTAGGGCAGGCCTAACATAGTACGGGCGAACTTGACTAACTTTATCATGTTGCTCATTCTCATACTTTTGCTACCGGGCCAGACTGGTAAAAATGTAATGTCAGGATAGGTGGGTACATAATGCGGACAATATCAGCAACCGAAACCGCAAAGAGGAAATTCGTATATTCCATTCTTTTAAAATTTTATAGCATAAAATAGCGGCGTCGGCAAGACACAAGCTGCAAATTGAATACCGTACGTAATTATTATCTCCTGGCGGAATTCAAGGTTAACCTTCATAAATTCGCGTGGTTTTCATTATAATAAGTAAAGAGATATTTCGAGAGGGCTGCGGCAACTTACCCTCTCGAGGATGTAGAATAGATAACTGGCAGTAGACGGACCAACAGACCCATTGCCAGAGAGTAGCCAGGACATACGCTTCGGCCCTCTATGAATTGACGCTATGCATTTGATTGACAGAAAAACCGCGGAGTGCGGGTAAATTTTCCACATGCATAGGTACAATGAGACAGTACCTACCTACCAGGCACCTACCCGTCTATAAGGCGGTTACCTGCACCAAGAAGCTATCTTCTACAAACGTGCCGTGGAACGCTCCCTACCTATCACCACAACATGCCTTTACCAATACACCACGGAAAAATTCCTCTAACAATACACCACGAAAAAAGTACCCGCCACCCCTAGAAAGAACCCACGAACACAACACGAAACACTATCACAATAGCCCCCCCCCCCTTGTCTCCCTCAAAGCAAGGGTACTCGTACCCACCGCCATAAATGGTCTCGTCTCCAAGCCCACTCTCTGGGGACGATGTATCTCCTCTTCGGGTAGTGACCCACCCGAGAGTGGGGGAGTAGATGGGCTCTGTACTCCCTCTGGAGTCTGCTTTTATGGGGGACGTAACCCCAAGGGATCCAGGAGACTGCGGACTCCCCGAGGTGAACAGCTGACGGCGGACCGACTCCAACCCATTGCTGGCTACCTGTAAAGAGATGTGCATCAATAACGAGTAGTACCGTACTTTTTTTTGCTATCGTGTAAATTGTCATTTCCAAGAATTGTTAAACTAGTTTACTAGCAACTTTCCATCTATTTCACACGAAATTGATCTTCCTATCAAGCTGAAGTTCGGCAGTTACTTTTTGACTAGATGAATGTATAGCGGCATAGTGAATGCCCTGATTAGAGAGTCGTGGGGCAGGAAGAAAAATCGTATAGGCCTATTTTAGACTAACCTCCCTTTCCTCCGTTCGCTCTCAAGAATAGTATAAGACTCTGCTTGTGGGTTTTGTCAGTTTTGCACAAATTTTTCAGTGATAACTGCTTCAAATTATTTGTTTTATAGATGAGTGTTCGACTATTTCACATTACCCCAATACATTTTAACCCTGCGTAGTGACATTTCACGGCGATTGTAAAACATTGTTATTGTACCCACGGTATATCTTTACTAGTACCTATTATATTAACTTTATACGCATCAACGCCAAAACAAAATTGAGCAATTAGTTTTTATATAGTATGCAATTATTGTAAAGATAACATTATACCCGCAGTGTGGAGAGTGGCAAGACGGCGCGTACTACTATATTGATGTGGACTTTTTTCTATTATCGTATGCGATTTCGTGCCTTTTATAAAAGTAGATAAAAAAAACTGATATAAGGTTAGGCAAAGTGCTTTGGGTGAAACTAGGCATCAACTAATGGCAGCAGCTACTAGCCTATATCAGTCGCAACAGATGGACAGGAAACTCTGTAAAATGCGACCAACGCATAATTTGCGCAAAAGGGGTGGGGAAGGGGGTTGTCGGTAGAAGCCCGTAAGTTGGGGAGGGGGGCAGAACCCCTGCTATTCGTAGAGTATTATAAAAAAAAGTAGTCCGTAAGTTGAGCAATGGGACCACACACACTCTGAGCAGGATAAACCGTCAAGGTACCTATGCCTAGGTATATACAAGATGGAATACCTACGTACCGCATGTTTTTTTTTTTAAGAAGGGGCGTCATTGGGACGGTCAGGATTAGCGCGACATCATCCTCGTATAAATGCGGGCCTGATTAGTGAAGGATATTGAACATAATCAGGACCAGTAAGGTTAGCTACGCGATAACGTGCTCGCTTGGAGAGCCTCTTTCTCGTCTGCATTTGTGAATTCCATACGAATTGTGGCGGCTATGCCAGTGGAATTCGTGCTCGGAACGCCAACACCAACCACAAACAGACTATATATAGGGTAATGTCTCAATTACCGAATGCCCATCTATTACCGAATATAGGTAGGAATCTTATTGCGTTCGGTAATAGAAAGGCATTCGGTAATTGAGACATTACCCTAATTTCTTTCTACTTTTAGGTACAAGGGCAAGGCAACTGCCGCCCCCCCCCCCCTTCCAAGATGTGGCAACATTCTGCTGGTCGACTGAACTTGTGCTCCGCGCTTCGAAAACAAGCATAGTGCATTAAAAGGTGGGTATTATTATAGATGAACACCCCAGTTAAATCCTGTATTTTCTTTGACATATTTACGTAGAATAAGGCATTCTACGACGTTTTTCACGAATGACATTTTCGTCGGAAATTCTTAGTTTTCGAGATATTTGACTTTAAACTTCTCATTGTTTTTCTATGAGAGAAAATAAGATCCGCCTTGATGGCTATATGACACCATCTAGCGGCAGCTTTGTTTACAACATGAAGCGTAGGTAGCGCGATATCGCTGTGCATTGGTTTTTATATAGGTACCTAGTACCTATTTCTCGTAGGATATGAGCAGAACCAGTCCTTGCTTACCTAACTTTATGAGTAAGAGCCACGTTGTAGCCGAAAAACTAGTTACGGGGCCTCGTTTTAGATTTTGAAAAACTTTTTAGAATGCCTTATTCCACTTAAAATTGCAAACAAAAATAGTGGATTCGAGTGGGGTGTTCATCTGTAAAATTACCAAAAGAAGTTCCTTCACGTAACCAAAACAAAGTCTCGAGTGACGTCAGACCGGAATAGTATTAAATTTTCTAGTGTTTTGGATACCTGCTAAAGCATTACTGGCTGCGACGTCACTCGAAGCTCAACTTTTGTCACGTGATAACACCTAATTCTCTTTACGGTAGGCATCATAGCCTATTTGGGAACAGGAACGTCAATCTTTAGAATTTGGCCAGGGCATTCGGTAGTAGGTATGAGCCTCAAAATTGACTACATGTTAGGTTAGGATAATTTAGATTGAGTTATGTTAAGTACAGCTAGAATAGGTGCCTTCCTTACCTACTCACAGGCACAGCGTGCACGCATACCTAATAGGCTATACCAATACCTGGATCTCGGATGGGCCGCATATGTTATCGGCACCTTAAGTTTAATTAAAGACGGGCAACTGATAATTCGCACGTACTTCATACTCACGTCATAGTGAATACAAAAAATAACTTACAGATTCATGGGAGCTTGGGGAAATGAAGGAACCGTACAAATTCATAGTAACGAACAGTAGTAGCTACCATTCGTGTAACACTTCACTGACCGATACTATGGAGCTGTAGTCCGCCTTTTGTGGCGGCAACGGAAGTGTTACATCCGCACTTCCGACCTCGTTCTTCTTCCGTTCATTTTCCCGGTTCTTCTCCTCTTTCATTTTGGGTTTAGCGGCTGATCTCAATCGCCGAGGACTAGTAATGAGCTGCTCCTGGGTGTCTTCCTTATTTTTGGATTTATTTGATTTCTTAGTACTAGAAGCATCTCGTTTTCTTCTCTCACCCATGCTGTTGATTAGCAATGAATGGTTACTGTTTGAACCGTTTGTCTCGTCCGACTCTGCCTGTAGGGAATCGTACAGACGGGATTGGAAGTTTAGCGTCGCTTCGAAACGCTGAACGAAAAGTTTTTCCCTAATAGCTCGGAGAAACTCGAACGGACTGGCTTTGGCTTCAACTTTGTTTTGACTGGTGTCAGGCGCACCAACTCGTCCGATTCCATTGACGCGAAGGGGGTCAGGCGCAGAAGTTAGCTGTGTGCCGTTACCGATGTGGAGTCCGCCGTTACTGATCGTTTGAGTATTTTCTTCTAAAAATGTTAGGGTTTCATCACCAGCTACAGAAAATGAGTCTACAGTTGAATTCGCTGCCCGTCTCCTTTTCCTTCGCCGCGAACGTCTGGAACAAAAAAATAAATAAATAAAAATAATAATTACAAACATATTCTCGAGCGCACTACAACAGGCGTTGTCACAAACATGTACCTATTACGTAGATATAAATAAAAAATTGTGCAACATTAATATGTTCCAACATATCTCATAATTATGAGCTTTTGACAAACGATGTATCATTCCTCGCATGAAATAATATTGTTTGACAGTCATACGTTAACAAGTTATAAACGTGTCAGTGCAAGAAGTAAACATAATAAGAGGACCACACAAACACAAAACTAGAACGCCTCGTTGCGCAAGATCATCACCCACGGCTGGGGCCAAATTCAACGCAGTCATTTTTGATGGCCAGTTAATCCTAGTTTCTGATATGGATGCTTTGTCCAACAAGGTTAGCGCACAGCCCCCGTAGCATGAGCTACTTAATAATAAAAGAAGAACAATGGAACGCCTCGCGGCGTAAGACAATCTGCTGCACTGGAGGCAAATTCAACGTCGTCATTTTTGATGGCCAGTTAGGCCTACTTTTTTTGGCATGGGTCACATCTAGGTCAACCCACTAAACTCCCTGCAAAAAATTACGAAGATTGCTCACCTCGTTCTACCTGTTTTTGGGTGGACAGACAAATATATATATATATATATTTACATATATATACAAATATATATGCTTAAATCTTCGATGAAAACATTATCACCTCTCACTTCGTTCGCGGGTGATTAAAAATCTTACTTTTCAATGATTAGCGCAGATGCCATCAGCTGCATATTACATATTTACAATTTTTTGAATTTTTGGTCGCCTTATAGAATGCAGGTATGAATATTAAT
>LQNS02020120.1:8207892-8236519 GCA_001587735.2 Parhyale hawaiensis | reverse complement strand
CTTCGTTCGCGGGTGATTAAAAATCTTACTTTTCAATGATTAGCGCAGATGCCATCAGCTGCATATTACATATTTACAATTTTTTGAATTTTTGGTCGCCTTATAGAATGCAGGTATGAATATTAATACCTCGTTGTATAAGACAAACAAAGAGTCGGCCTATCAATAATGACATTATTAAAATGAAAAGCCTACAGGGCGTGTCCGACTGGATGACAAAAGTTAAGCTTTCGAGGCTAAGCATAACCGAAACTTCAGACAGAAGCTTTAGTTTTGCCACTTTGAATCATGTTGCAAGTGTTACCAGCTACGTACGCAATAACGTTTACCAGGCTGAAAGCGCCATTTTGCGGAGAAAGTTTGAGTTTCTGGAAACCTCAATGTAATCAGTTAGGGGCCATTGCTTGAAAATTCAATCAACGGAGTCGAAGCCACCGCATCTAACTAAAGTTCCCAATAAGTCAGGCCAGGAAGGCTTAATTTAGGCACCCAATCGATCGGGTCCATAAACGCGCTTATGAGCAGCAAGCGCTGCCACTGCTCTACGCGAGCAGTCATTCTGACGCGCATTCTTCTTCGCTTGCTTGACTCAAGTTGACTGATTCTGTGCTGTTTTCAAGTTCTTGTTATCTTTGTTATTATTACTGCCCGGCCCAACTACTAAGTCACGCTGAGTTTTAGTAGTGAAGCACAGTAGCATCAAAGGATTTACAGTTTACACTTTAGCTGTCAAGCAAGTGGAAAGCAACATCTGTATGAAACTTAAACTATTTTTTATCACCGAACTTACTTAATTACCACGGCGTCTGAAACAGCCTTGTTTTGGTGAGAACAACCAAAAAAAGTGACACAACTTTTTGCTCCTGTTTTCTTTTTTATTTTTTCTATTAAATACACAAAACCTACAGGTTCGAATCAATGCAACGTAAGTATTTTATGGCCTCAGTATATTAAGGTTTAAAAGTTGCAGGTCAAATCCCTTATTGTGTATACCTACATTACTGACCGGCATAGATTCCGGCTAATTCTTAATATGCCCTTAAACTCGGTAAAACATAAAAATTGGAAACATTAACACTGTCTGAGAAATAAATAATGTTATATCTGTCTTATTTTACCAAAGAAAATATTCGCATCAGAATGTAGTTTTTCTCCTTTGTACGCCTAAATATCTTACCTAGGTCTGTCAACTCTATATTACTGTCATCGACGCATGTTTTATTAACTACACTTGCACTCACTACCAATGCTATTTTTGTGCCACATCGCGGCTGCAAATCACGAAACACTCAGCTGACTCGTCACTTCTCACCCCTCACGATGATTAAAACGCTCTCTTTTCCACATTTTAATAACATATTGAAAAGCTTCAATTCACAGATAGTTAAGTAGTCAATAATTTATAACTATTTTCACTAAATTCACTCAATAAACTCAAAATTAAGTCAATGAAATAACATAGAGAACTACCACACATCACTAACCAAGCGTCTCCTTAGCAACTGAGAAGCGTCACTTGAATTGACTCTCTGTCGTCTGCCGGGAGGTGCCAACTACTACTTTACGCTCAATTTTAACTATTAATTTACCGCTTTATTAAGCATTATCAGATCACCAGAAACTAAGCACTCTGTTAAAAATATAATTTCTAATTACATAGCGACAATATTCTAATATTTATGTTGTTATTTGCAAGAAATATGCACAGGTCACAAGTGGCATCAATCCGGTACACACGCACGGCATAAACACGAATGAGGAACATGCCTCGAGCACTTTACTTCGTTCCTTTTAACCCCAGTTTTTTAACAACACACTACTGCATCCGAGGAAAGTGCTGACGCCTTGTTTGGGAGGTATAGTTGATTCATTTGCCCACTATTTTTGAAGTGATGGATATAAAATATTTATTACATGTTTGCAATCCGGTGAGTTAATGTTTGCAGCGTGAACACGGGAATGCTGCATAATAAGAAATTGTCTTTTTCTTCTACGAGTATATCCGTATCAACGTCAACACAGCTGGAGCTATAGAACTTGGAGGACAATGACTGGATATAACACTCGTGCAGTGAGTGTATAGCCTATATGCTGAAATATGCGCGGTACAGTAGACCGTAGAGCTACTCTAAAACATCGATTTCTTTTACAAATATAAGGGAGATGAATCTCCCAAATGGTGCAAAAAATATTGCAGAAATGCTGTCATGTAACTCAGAAGCACAAACGGCTTTAATTAAAATGAAAGATAATTTAAAGAAACAACCTTAAGGGTCGAAATACTTGGCTAACATAACTGTACATTAATAGATTACTCATATTATATTAACGTGCATATCAATGTTAGTGAAACATTGGAACCCTTTAGTTTTTTAGTGAAGATAGCATTCATGAGACACATTTGCTACAATGCATTTGTAGCACTGATTGTTTATGTTTTTTATTTTTCGCTGTATTTACTGTATATTACTGTAGTGTGAAGCAACTTGCGATCCTAGCCGTATTTTCTATTCATAGATACGTGTATTTCTGTTTTCTGTACACATGTCTACTATTATTTTTGTTTGATTCCGTCTTTACGCGCATCTATATGTTTGAAAATATATGTATATATCTAGTGGTCAACTGTTTGGCGGTGAACAATTTTTAATTGTTGACACTTGAATAAAGTATCAGGAATTGAATACCATTGCTAAGTGCACGGCGAGCTACATGACCCTATGTTTACTACTGTAGTGTACGGTAACGGTACCCGGTCCGAGAATTTATATTTTATCCGTTTTCGCTCTATTTAGGCCGTACTGTCGGAAAACCCGAACTAATTTCGGGTAAGTTGGATTAGATTCATTCATAACTTCGGGTAGGTTAGGGGAGGCCAGGACTGGTTTGTCTAATCACCCCTTATTTCAATTTCGGGTATGTAACTTTTTGGTTAGTGGTAATTATTGGTTAGGTACCTACCTCGCCGTAAACAAAATGACTTTGGCACCGCTTCATTTTTCATACCCGTAGTAATAATTCAAACTGCAGAGGCTGTACAGCACGCTTTCGCTAGTTCTTCGTTTTGCATTGTCAGAAAAAAATCGGTGTCGTCAATTCTTTTTCGTTGGAATATCAACATACAATTAATTTTCTTGAGCCAACAGAACAGACAACAACAAAAGGGGGGGGGGATATAATATCAACCTTCGACCTGGTCAACAACTCACGACAGTAAATGCTCTTTGTCCCCATACCGTATCCAGTGTATGGCTACAAAAGTGACATTGATTCATCGTTTGCCACTCGATTCGAAAACTTCGCCTCCAAAGCAAAGGCAGCTCTGCCCACTGGGAAAAGAACCCCTCAAGCTTGACAGGAAACTGACATATCAGCAAAGTGATAAACAGATAAATAAACATTTCTCTTCGTTATTTTAGTGGTTGATTTTTCATTGTTAGAAGAGTGAAAGGCGGGTTCACTCTTCATCCTTTTAGTCTCTCCCAGGAAGCAAAAAATGTAACGGGAGTACTCAATAGGACTAAAATAGAACTTAGCCGTGACCGCACGTAGCAAATCTACATCTTATCGACGAGTCGAAGTAGGTACATGAGTGTGGGACCACAGGCCTTCGCGTGTAGTTTTCTTGAACATATCACGGTATTTTTTACGATTTATTTCATTTAATCTCCCGCTCATGACTGGCCAGCTACGTGAGCTGCAAACTACATACTGTAAAATGTTGTCGTCAAGTACAGAAAGTTCAAGCAATAGGCTAACTGACACTGTGGTTTCTCTCGCGTGCAGAATTGGCTATAATAGTGCTTATATTTGTTGGTAAGGAATAAATATGTTCTGTGAAGAACACTGTGAACTGAATATGAAGTGTAAATAAGGCTTCAATCAAGAAAAAGAAGTTAAATCAGGTCGGCAAAAGGGAAGAAATTCAGCGCTAGTGCTGTGAAAGTTTCCACCAGCATGCACTGCAATTTTCTATAGATGATTGCTAAATTAGTATATATTATCTTAATTTATTTATACACTAAAGATGAATTTCGTAATCTGAGACGATTTTTCTGGTTAAATTAGGTAAAATACTTCTAGGCTGCTCAGCCATAGATTTGTCGATCATGACGTCACTTTTTGGTGCTAATTTCTCGTGAGTCCTCCCGTTACGCTCTTTGCTTCCTGGTCTCTCCTAAGTACTACCGTACTAAGCCTACGGATATTATGTGCTTGCGTATAATAAATTATGTAAAGACAAGCGTGTCTCTCCGCAAAGATTTATTAAAATATTAGTCGTCTCGTCAAGTCACACAACAGGCTTGAGCCCGCTGCAGACGATAGTCTTTTGTCCTGTGTTTTCACTTCACTGCGTTCAAATATTTCGTACTGTCCTAGCAAACACGACTGTGTGTCTACCAAAAGTTTCCATAAAATGTTTACCGTCGTATTCTCTGGCTTAGCCCGTGTCTCCAGTGCAGTGTCTCGTGCCGTTCTAAAAGTTTAGCGACTATCGTCTCAAAAATCAGTGTTTCTTTTTCTTGTGTACACAGACAAAGCAACGCGGTGAAGTGAAAATACAGGGCAGAAGATTATCGTCTGCGGCGGGCTTTAGCAAGTGTCGTTAGTTAACTTTCAGTATCTATTAAAATCTGACGTGACGTACGACTTAAAAACTGCGCACCTCTCTGCGGCACTTGCGGATACAGAAACGAATTCGGACGCTCATGCCGGGGTTACGCTATGCAATCGTGCACTCAACTTCTGGGCGGATATTCATCTTGCACGTTGTCTCAATGCCTGGTCAAATTCAGTAGCCAAGATACCCAGGATGGTACCCAAGTACGCTTAACCACATCCGCTCATAAGTTGATCGTACGCTTGTATAGTGTGTATCCGGCATTAGTACTGTTTTCTATAGGAATCAAATACTTTCGTGTGAACCCGCTTTTACTGCAGCAAGCGACGGGTCAGCGCACGGAACTCGGTATGGCAACACCGGATGCAATCACGCCCAAGAGCAACCTGAGCAGGAGGCTTCTGCTGCAGCGTGTGTGGCGTGGGGACGGCATACACGCCGTCTATAAATAGCCACAAGTAATATGAGGTATGTTGTTTGGGTATGCAGGGGCATAAAATGAGGTCAATAGTTGGGTACCAGAACCTTTCTTGAGAAACAACAGCCTCATGTTTGCATTAAAGCTCCTGGAATGTAAACCTCATTGTTTTCGTATATTGAATTAGTTTAGTGAACTATCCTAGTATTGTAACAGTATTATTTCATGAAAACATTCCTACGGGAAGAAATACATTTTTTGTTGGTTTGATACATTGCACCGGTGTTACATAACTGTACGAAAGCACATTATTATGCAAGTTACATAGTAGTGATTGTGCTGGTATTAGGATATTTGGTTTGAGTTCTTGGCCGTCTCGGGCGTCAACGGCTTGTAACTAATGCCCAAAAGTTGATGCAAAGTAGCGAATCCAACGGTAACGATCGAAGATCCAGACAAGTTACAGCTAGTCCGATTAAACTACATTGTCTTGATAGTGGCCGATTTATACGCTAGTATTTTTAACGTGATTTTGTTCGAACATTGTGCTGAGTCCTAGCAAAGACAACTATTGTTTACAAAAGATACATGAAAATGTTGACCGCCAAATCAGTTGGCTTTAGTAAAGCGTCAGTGGCGAGTTTTCTGACATTTTTTTCAAATTTCCAGTGAAGTACATACAACTGAGAGAGAAAAAACCCGGCACCTTACTGAAGTTTAAACGGATACAGTAACGCTTTCGAACAGTCTGCTGAATGAACGCATTGAAAAGATTAACGTGTGAACGAACTTTAGAGTAGGCGAATAGAGTGCACCACGACCCGACCAAGAGTCCAAGACACGCAATCTGGGCAGGAAGGTAACGCTGTCGCGGCGGGAGGTAGTCCCGTACAAATTACCCCATAGCCCCGTACAAATTACCCCATTTGCATCAAGGGTTGCCGGTCCTGGCAGTCATCCTAGCTTTTACTGAGACTGAAGGCTGGAGTACACGTTAGCTCTTTGAACGTGTCTTCTCAGTTAACCGTCCCAATGTCTTGCTGCGTCATCATAAACACAACTACTATGCGTTTACCCAAAGTATAGTTAAAAACGTTGCCTTAATTCATTTCAGCTGGTTCACCAATTAAAGTATCAATTCTAAAAGTTCATGTATCTCTTTTAAATCCAGACATAAGAGTGGATAAGCACTCAGAAAGCTCTGTTTTTTTCTATTGTGCTAACGACAAAACAACGCATTCGGGCGATTTGCGGAGAGAACGCGTTCAAAAGACTGCCGTGTGAAAGGACCTTAACACTCTGACTGCAATGCGTACCACATGAAGTAAGCGTTGTCATAGGTATACTATTTTCCATTGGCATCTCAGTCAATGGGTAAACACCGAAAATATATGCCAAACTTCTTGGGCAATTATTTTTCATATAATAAGCTCAGGTTTAGATTCGGATCATGATCTCCTTGAATTAAACGGTTTTCGATAACTTTTGAATGGAAAACCACGAGAAAAGATATATAGACGCATTTGCTTCTTTGGGAAAGTGATATGCTGATGGAATGGTCTTAATTGATAATTATTGTTTACATTCTTCCAGCAGCAGACACTCGCAATTCGCACACTGTTCGTCCGTAAAATGTTTGCCGCTAACAGCAGGGACGTCATTAGCAGAACCCGTTCTGCGCTTAGGAAGCAAGCATAACCTAATTCTATGTAAAATTTGTAGCTCCATCATTCGCAAGCTTCAGCACTGCCTCTCTCTGAGATAGGTGAGGAGCTTGAAAAGTAGTTCAGCTAGTTTTTTTGCGAGTTAGTTATGACTCGTCAGACGCAACACTATGACGTCAACAATACCGTGCACCACCGCTATGTGTTTTTTTTCCTTTTATCGTTATTATGTAAAGACTTTTGGTTAAATATTACTTTCCAGAAAGTTAAAAAGTTAGTTTCTGTAATGTTTACTGTTTCGATGCAATATTGGGTAAGGTTAGGTGCAGCAAGGACGGGTGAAAAAAAAAACATGGCAGACACAAAAAAAAAAAAAAAAAAAAACACGATGCCTGTTATCTACCGTAGTGGGTGGGTTTCTAATTATTTGTGCTGCGATATGACTTTCCAACAAAAGAAATGCGCCTATGTCTATTTCCTATCATTTTCTGTCTAATATTGTTTGTGAAATACTTAAATTCTGGGGAACCATAGAACGAATCAGTACTCAAACTCATAGCCTGTCACGTCTTATCTATATTACTTATCTATCAATGGAGATTGACTGCAGTCTTTCTGTAGCACCGACACTCCAACAAGTTCTTCAGAAAAGTCTGTTGAGTAGGTATCGGAAAATGCTGATGTCATGCTGACCCCGTACGTCGTGTTGCCCTGACGCAATGCGCATATTTAGCAGTGACCGCAGGTAGAGCGATGGAACTTGAGGCCTGTCTACACGTTAGTCTTTTGAATGTGGTAACTCATCCAATCGTGCGAATGTGCTACTGTGTCGTAGAAACAGCAGAAACATAGACTGTTGTCCGAGTTTTCTTTCAGTCTAAATTTGAAGAGATATCCGTTAATTGCTAGCTAGTTACATATGCCGAGTACAGTTATTTTACGACCGGCATTTTAATAACCAGGAAGCAAAGAACGTTACACTCTTTACTTCCTGTTAATAACTGTTCGTAGCATATACCCAGTTGTGTTAATAACGGTGCTACAAAATATTCGTACTAATGGAAAGTCGACTAGTGAACTAAAATTTGACGTTCCGGGATTATCTATCTCCCCTAGCTCATTTGAAATAACATTAGTCTCTTTAGATTCTTTCAAGTTCCTTTAACTTTTAATATTGTGATGATGGGAGATTGATAATCCCGAAACGTCAAATTTTAGTTCACGAGTCGACTTTCCTTTAGTTATTTGTGATTTGTCTTGGAATAGTATTTTTAATATTCGCACTGTTGGATGAGTCAACGCATTCAATAGATTAACGTACATACAGGCTCTTAGATGCCATGGACTCTTTTTAACCGTTTATTGTTTCTTGAGCAGTAAAGCAATGCAGTAAAGTTGCTACCGCACATACGATCGAGAAGAGTACCATCAGTAACAATTTTTGAATTTACGAAAGAATTGTAAGTATCATAGTATAGCCTATAGCGAATACTGAAGTGTGCAGAGCCGAAGCACACTTGTACATTGGATTGCCCCTCACTTAACGACTCCCCATTTTATTTTGCCTCATCCTCCCCCTCTCCTCCCCCCCCCCTCCCCCCGCAAGGAGAGATACCGCACCCTTATGAGAAAACCTGCCGTAAAAGGGAAACTCGTCACTTTAATTTAGTTACAGTACTTACTCTTTACTGGGCGAAGGAGATATTCTTGAATTGAAGACGATGCCACGTCCATGCGTGCACTCAGCTCCCATTGAGCAGCGGGACCGGAGTAGGAGACTTGGCAACGTTGCAGCACTCGTGTGATATGCTTCATCGCCGTCGGTAGCATGGAAACTACGGAGGGGAGAAGCTTGATCGTTTGTGGTTGGAATTGCAACGCATGTATTTGGATAGTTAGCGCTAAGTGGTGGAGAAAAGTGTCGGGAAGAAGGATCTTCGCTTCTGTGTGCTTCGTCAAAGTGAGTGTTTGGGTGCGAACCGTTGTACTGTGTGTAGGAATATTCAGGGTTGGGTCTGTAGGGCTGAGTGTAGAAGTGACGTGGGTATCCGTTGGCGATGGGGCTCCAGGTGACGTCATTGGGATCAGACGGCGGAGAATGGTCGACGTTCCGGGGGACTGCACTTTGCCGGAATGAAATTTCATTATCGGGGTCCGACTCAGAGTCAAAATTCATTTTCACTTTCGGTATAACTAGACTTGGAAACTGTAAGAATTTGCTTAACAAACAGTCATAAAATGAAACGAAGGGAAACAACTATTAGTATTAGAGTAGGCAGTCGGTTGTCAAAAATAAGAGCAAGGAATTTGTATCCACTTTCCATATTTCATTCACACGTTGGTCAATATCGTGGCCACTTTTGCAGAAACTGCTAGGAAGCCCTCAACAACAAAGACTCGCGTATCTAGGGCATAGCCAAGATAAGCTACACTATATGAGTACAGTTCCTGTCTTTCAACGTATAGTCTACCACAAAACTTTTCCACAAACCTATCCATTTTAAATCCTTATATAACAAAATGCTTCGTGTACTTATTTGTTTCGTGTCGGCTTTGAAGCAAATACATAAGCGAAAAATGTGCCAGGTTGCGGATTTTGTAATTCAGTTACGTTCTCGTAGTGATCAATGATCAGCTTCCAGAAGATGGTGAAAATAGAATCCTTATCTTTTCATCTGGAAGCACTTCTTGCTTGAAACACTTCTTGAAATCGGGACAGTATGTAGGCAACTTCTGGATTTCGATTTTATTAGTTTTTTCTATCAGGTCGCGACATGTAAATTCGGCACATAATCAACAGCGCACTCACGAAGTGATGTTTTTCACGGGAGGTAGACAATAACTTCCTCTAGCTTACTGTCTTTCTTAATAAATTTGACGATTTAGCTTTCTCTTCAAGTATTTCACGAGCACTGGGGAGTAGACAACTGTTTCTTCTAGCTTTCTGTCTTTCTCTGTGAGTGCATATTTCGCTTCAGAGGCCGAAATTTGAGCACTGCAGTGAAGCAGAGTTAAGTATGGACGACGGTATTATGGATACGGCGCACTAACATTGCATATAAGCTGACTGAAAGGGCATTCAAGTTTAATGTAGTGTTTTACTTAAGATTTTGCTTTGTAAGACGTACGTTTAACTAAGAAAGAGGATAGGGCAAGCAAAAGAAAAACGAGACTACTAGAGGCTCAAGAACGAAGACATCAATGGAGAGATGAAGCGCCTATGGGGCGGGGCACAGTGACAAGAAAGACTTGAAGCAGAAGGGCTACAGAAAAAAAATAGAGCACTCTGAGAGCGCATACATCCGCACAGTTGATTTACAGAAGATAGTTGTGTCAAATTTGAGTGTATGCGCTACGCCCCTAAATTTTCAGGTTTGTGACGTCACAATTGCGTCACGCCACTGTTGCAGCGAGGGATCTTTGATATTTCCACAGTGGCGTGACGTAATTTTGACATCACTAACCTGGAAATCTAGGAGGGCAGCGCATACGTACACCCAAATTTGACACAACTATCTTCAGTAAATTAACTGTGTACCTCCACCAAGTAAGGCAACGGTAACAAAAATTTTAAACTAGCTCTGAAACCATGATTAGGCTACTTCCGCCAAGGAGGTTATGTTTTCGTCGGGTCTGTCCAGGAAGTAAAGAATGCAACGGGAGGACTCAATAGGACTAAAATAAAACTTAGTCGTGACCGCACTTCACAAATTTACATCACATCGACGAGTCGAGGTATTTGAGTGTGAGACCTCAGGCTTTCGTAGGTTGTTTTCTTTACCATATCATCGTATTTTTTCGATTTAGTTAATTTAATCTCCCGCTCATGACTGGCCAGCTACTTGAGCTGCAAAATACCGTAAAATGTTGTCGCCAAGTACAGAAAGTTCGAGCAATAGGCTAACTGTTACTGTGGTTTCTCTCGCGTACAGAACTGGCTATAATGGTGCTTATTTTTGTTGTATATTGATGCTTATTTTTGTTGTATAATCGTGCTTATTTTTCTTGGTAATGAATATATATGTTCTATGAAGAGCCCAGTGAACTGAATATTAAGTGTAAATTAAGGCTTCAACCAAGAAAAAGAAGGTAAATCAGGTCGCCAAGAGGGACCAAATTCGGCGCTAGTGCTGTGAAAGTTTCCACCAGCATACACTTCAATTTTCTATAGATAATTGCTAAATTAGTATATATTCTCTTATTTTATTTATACGCTAGAGATTAATTTCGCAATTTAAGAAGATTTTTTTGGTTATATTAGCTAAAATACTCCTAGGCTGCTCTGCCATAGATTCGTCGATGATGACGTCACTTTTTGGCGCTAATTTCTCGTGAGTCCTCCCGTTACGCTCTTTGCTTCCTGGGTCTGTCTATTTGTCTGTCTTTCTCTCAGTCTGTCACCAAAATAATTCAAAAAGTTATGAGCGGATTTTGACGAAATTTACAGGGTTTGTTAGGTATGTTAGGAGGAAAAGATTATTAACTTTTAGTAAAGATCCGTCCATCCATCCGTTTGTTTGTTCGTTTGTTTGTCTGCCTCATTTTTCTCAATGCCATAACTAAAAAAGTTATGGACGGATTTTTACGAAATTTACAGGAGTTGTTAGGTATATCACAAAGAGTAAATGACCAAATTTTTGTGATGATCTGTTTGTTAGTTCGTATGTTTATTGCTGTGTTTGATTTTATTTTTGTTTGCGCAATAACTCAAAAGTTTTGAGTGAATCTTCATAAAATTTACAGGAATTGTTAGTAATGTTAAAAGACATGAATGATTGAATTTTGGTGCAGATTGATTCGTTTCTATTTTTGATTTGTATTTGTCATAATGTTTGTTACGCAATAACTCAAAAAGTTTTTAATGGATCTTTATGAAATTTAGTTGTTAATAATGTTAAGAGGCAAAAATAGTTAAATTTTGGTGCACAACGGCTAATTTGTTCATATGTTTGAGTTTTTTTCTCATAATGTTTGTTACGCAAAAACTCAAAAAATTTTGAATGGATCTTTATGAAGTTTGTAGAAGTTGTTAGCAATGGTAAAGATATAAATGATTAAATTTTGGTGCAGTTCGGCTGGTTCGTTTGTATGTGTGACTTATGTTTGCCATAATGATTGTTAGCAGCATAACTCAAACAGTTATGAAAGGATCTTCAAAAAAATTGCAGAAACTGTTAATACTATTAAAAGGCACAAATGATTAGATTTTGGAGTTGATACAAAAGAAATCATGTTTTCAAAGCTAATTTGAATTTTTCGTTACCGTTGCCTTACTTGGCGGAGGTATGTGCTCTCAGAGTGCTCTAGTTTGTTTATGAATTTAACCTCTCTAAATTTTGCAAGATTTCAAGAACTAAATTTACCAACTTTCACCCTCCCACCTGATGAGCTGGAGAACAGCGAAACGCTCGTCGTGGGTATCAAAATTTCTTCAACTGATTCTAATCGACATCTACATTTATGCCATCTCAAGAAAAAAAATATATATATATATATACATACAATCATACATGTTTTCTTGACAATTGCAGATATTTGTTTAGTTAACTACCTATACATTTTTTATTTAAACGCTAAATTATGTTGTGCCAAAGCGCAAACACAGTTTTCGGTGGACTCCGCTAAAAAAGTCACTTTATTTGTACCGTAGTAGTAAATTGAATAGAATTTTCAATATAGATAAATAATTGACCAAAAATATACATTTATTTATAAAATTGAGTTATATAACTATAATGGTTTCTGAATTATTTTAAATTGAAAACATTTGAAATTCTTTGCGAGACACCCAGTACATATACAAGGTAATGGTACCGTTATAGTACGGGGCCCATATATATATATACTTTATATTCAGGTAAATACATTTAGGAGTTAGGCACCTATTTTAGCCGAGCCGCACCAGTCCTAACCTAATTATTTTGACTAACCTAACACATGTACTTTGAGGTATAATATAATTATACTTTAGGGCTATAACTAACACTCGTGACTCATAACGGCTAAATGCAGCACGGTTGCGCATGTATGTAGCTATGGGGTCCTGCAGTTCAACATAATCAATAAGCTGCACCCTTCGATCGCACTCCGCTTATCCGGCCAGCATGGCCGCCCCTACCCCTCCCTACATACGACACCTAGCTATTGCTGAAACTGTGAGTCAGGCGAAACTCGCGAAAAGTGAATGCTTACGACTCAAAAAGTAACTTATGTAGAAGCGTGAGACAAAAAAAAAATCCACAACACGATTTATTCTTAGGTTTCATTTGCTAAATAAAGAGTGATCAAAATGGGTGCCGCGAGGTTGTCCAATACATTAGTTTTCCCTTTTTTTATTATTTGCGTTTACTGCGAAGAGAACATTTAACCCCCGATTGTAACAAACTTTTCCAAAATTTGCTGCTTATGATGGGTCAACGCTCTAACTTGCTGTGTATTTATTACTAGTGCTAGAAGCTTCGGACTGACTGTATTTCGTAAAGAAAATGTTGTTCTATCTATTGGGCTTTTCATTTTATTGATTGGCCCTATATTTCTCCCATAATTACAGAGCAAAATCCGTAGATTTTTAGCTGTAACGTCGCTGGGAGATCAATGGTCATTTCTTTCCTATTGAACTTATACCTATTTTTACTGTTTCCTTATAAAAAAAATCCTCCTGAATCCAATAGTATCCACGATTTTTCTCTACAATGAGTAGAAAAATAGTTACGACCAAAAAACCGTGAAAATCGCTATGCGCCGATTTTTAAATTTTGATTCAACATATAATTATCCTTTCTCATCACATGAATCACTTCAGCAAAAAACTTACAATAAATAACAGTAAATATCTCTCTTCATAAGTAATTGTCATTCACAAAGTAGCAACAGCAACAGTGCTCTGGCTACAGCTGTAGACTCTGTGTTTCTGCGACACTGGCTATTAAATAAGTAAATAAAATAAATAATTTTTATTAAGAACACAATGCGTTCACAAAATACGCTTAAAAGCTACGTATTGCTGTAGTCAGTGTCCGTGCGCTGCTACCGTCTTCATCGGCTGTGGCTGTAGCCACTGGGTTTCAGCTGGAATTCAAAAACGTGCGCCCAAGCTTTGCGCCCCCTACTAACCCCTACCCCCTTGCAGCCCCTCCCAAATGATAGAGCTCCTCGAGCTGAATAGAACGGTATATTGAAAGCCCTTGTTTGGAGCAAATTAACGTTCGTAAAAACACTGGCTAAAGCCTTAGCTAGCCGCGTTCAAAGCGAGGGTTAACTTAACTGATTCAGAGATTACATTTGCTACAGTGCAGAGCACCAAAGCCACCATTTCGAGTACACGTTAGGAAGTCTACAGAGTTGCGGAATCGGATGTCAAAGTCCGACTCCGGCTTCTGGGTCCGAAAACTTTTCGACTTCATCTCCCGACCCCTAAAAATATCTGTCTCCGCAACCCTGGTTAAAAACCCATAGAAACTTGAGAAATCATATTTTCCTGCTTGGTTTTTGTTTCACCTTGCTGCATCAATTATATACGTAATGACATGTACTTGGAGTAATAGTGTCTATGTATTACCGTGACTACAGATTTAAGCAATTGAAGAACGAGTTGAAATACGCGTTTTTGCGAATTTAAACGAGCTCCTTCAAAATTAAGGGAGAGCTTCGAAATTGCGCAGTCGGAGCTTGGAATAACTGCTGGAGCGGACCAGATTTTCTGAATTTTTTCGGAGAAGAGGGGGGGGTGTCAAGGGGAGAGAGACAGCGTAACATTGGACAAACCGAAACCATGCTCGCGGAGACGTAATTGGAAGGGTATGGTGAAACATTCCTGTGTTCGGTGTCTCGTGTGCGGCGGAATTAGGAGTTTACTGTTGATCATTTTTTTTGTCAAAGGTTGGTGCAGTACCACAGCCAACGCTTCCATACGCACAGTCTGGCGTGTTCTGTCTGCTCGTTTATCTACTCGTTTCCTATCACAATTGAAGCATCTGCAGAGACAGCATTAATAACCCGTTATTCCGTAAATAAATTGCAAAGTCAAAACAATTATGTTCAATTGTGGTCTAAATTGTACGCCACACGGGAAGGAACACGGAAATGCTTTACCCTAAAGGAATTGCCGTGTCTCGTGTCTTGCGATCTCGGGGGTAGGTATAGGGTAGGCGACACATGAGACCAAAGCTTCATTAACAAGCGGCCTAGTTTCATGGCACGAGCCCATACTGGCTGGTGGCTGGCATGCTGGGTGACTGGAATGGAGGGCGTACATGCATGTTGATAGTCTTTTCTGTTTTAAAAGCAGTAGACTCGCTGTTATTCAACCGTCTTAGCTGCATATACTGTCGACGCCACTTATGTTTCAGATTTTCAGATCTTCACTGCACATGACATGTTTAGCACTCTGTATCCAACTTATGACGCTCCTCAAGTGTCCGTCCCGTCCTGACTCCTGAACGAAAATTTTATGCCAGCGGGTTCCGCCAACCCGTTCATACCTGACTAAGCTGCTGATGTGGTGCAGGCTCATCAATAATATCATTGTGTCTCTAATACTAAAGAGACTCATCAGGTGACCGTCTCAAAAAACTACCATGAATGAGCAGCTACTGAGAACATTTTGGTCCCACTACCGAGGGCTTCTGGTGTCTCTTTCAACAGTATTCTTTCTCCAAGCTTACGATACATTAAATCTGAAATCAAGGAGGAAAATGAAGTGTATAGTATATCCTCTGAAGCGGAATCCCGACTAGAAGTGAGAGCGAAGAATAAGGAGTAGCTATGGATAGGAATTCTTGCCGGTCATTTTTGACGACGAGCTACACTAGCAACTATTGCGGCAGTAAAGAGTACTAGAGGAACTACGAAGTGGTGTCAGGGGCTACTTTTTTGAGGGTCAGACACAAAGACTCTGATATAAGGTCCTTCGGTCCTGAGAAATATTATCTGGGAAAGTTACTCGTTTTTTACGTGATCTCATGCAAATGCAGATACAGAATAAATTTTACACTTCATTCAATTTAAATTAATATCAAGGCTACAAATTTATTAGGCATTTCGCCCTCCCAATGAAATAATGGATTTGTGGTAGGGATGATCCTCACTATTTGAATGCACGAAGATAGCGCCCTCCATTCTGGGGTGGGGCGATCGGGTTGTGGTGGGTAAGGCTACTGCACACACGCACACACACCGTATGAGTCACACGGCGACTGCAAGAACACAGAGATCTAAGGCCAGCACTCGTCTTTCCTACCACTTGAGATGCATTCGCACACTCACGTCCTGCTTAGCCAGATAGCTTCTAAATTAAAACATGAATTGGTGTCGGTAGAGCATGTTGTCGGCCTCAAAGTATAGGTTTGGTTTGGATACTTATTGCCGGGTGCACAGTAACGCAAAACTTGCTCCCTCACGGAACTTCTCACTTGGAAGGTCACGTTGCTGTGAATATAATTTACGGTGTTTGAATATCACGCGGAAAGTATACGTAATTGCATTTTTAAACTAACTCAGAAGTATAATGTACACTCTCGAGGCTTGACGAATGCCACTTGTAATAGCATGTGAACTGCCAGAAACGAATCATATTTTAGATATTCTTTTCAGTGGTATAGCAATGTGTAAGCTGAAGTCGTGTCCTCTGCAGCGTAATCGGATGTAGCATTGTGTTGTAGTAGAACTTTTGGGTATGTGTGAGTCAGTTCTAACAATAGTCCGAATGGGTAATGAATGAGAGACAAGCCAACCCCGGAAAAATCGTAACCTCCTCGGCGGAGGTAATTAAATTAAAAGGGCGTTTGGCAGAGTATAGCTGAGAGTTAATGGCCTCTTCGTGGCGCATTGCTCGAACAATTCGCTAAAACTTAAAGCATCATCCTCATTCTCTGAAAGAGTAGAAGTAACAACACGAGTACCTATACGTGCTCCAGTCAATAGCAGTCATAACTCCTCTCAGAGGAATTACTGTCCAAAATGACAAGATTTATCGTGCCCCAACGGAGGGCAAAATAAGCACGGCCCTGCTGATATTTCCTTGTAGGTCCGGGCAGACGCACGTGTTGGTTTTGGGATACTTTTATCAGTGCTTGTGGCGTTCCAGTGCCAACAGAGGACCATTTAATTTCTACCGCCGCAGCCCCGGGCAGCTTGGATCAACCGGTTTTGGCTAAATAACCTTTGGATATCCCGGCTCTATTTCAGTCCCGGTCGATCTATAGTCCATAGGCTCTGCCCTCGATCCCGGTCAGTCTCGACATTTTTGCCGCCCCGGCCCCGCCTGCTTTGTTTATTATTAACCCCGGCCTCGATTACATAATATTTGATTATCCCGGTCCCAGCCTGGGCAGAATTTCAGCTCCTGTCGGCCCATACGCTGTCACCGCTTCAACGCAAAAGTAACCTCATTGATGCTTTTTTTTCGGGCACATCAAACGGTTTTTTGGGTTAGCGCAGGTCCACATCCATAGTATAGTCTAATTACGTTATTAAACGAATGAGGTAGTGATTGCAAGTTTGCAACACGCATCATTTCATAGCTGTGTTGTAAACGTAACGACCACGTCGGCGATTACGTACCCCCCAAGGTGGTTACTGCTATACCTACCTACTAGGTACTTACGGGTTGTACCAACCCTCTTTCTATTTTGAAGTTTCTCAAAATCGTTCGAATGCGTTGATGTATCGTTAAAACCACAAAACCTGTACAGCTTTTCCTATTTTGGAAGGGGTAAAGGTAAGACGCTTACGCCCTCTGCAGACCATAGTCTATTGTGCTGTGTTTTCACTTCACAGCGTTCGAATGCGTTGCTGTATCTGTATACGCAACATGTATGAGCGCTTCTTTCTGAGACGACATGCACTAAAATATTGAAAAGGCACTGCACTTGTGACACTTACCAAGCCAGCGCATATGACGGTAAACAGTTTATCAAAACTTTCGGTAGACACACAGTCGTGTTTGCCACGACAGTACGAAATATTCGAACGCGTTGAAGTGAAAACATAGGACAAAAGACTGTCGTCTGCAGCGGGCTTTACTAAACTAACTTAGGTACTTCGAGGCAAACACTTTGACCAAACGTTTGGTAAACACGAAACACACAGGTGTGTACAGAGAGTCACACTTAATTAGACGTCAGTCAAGTAAACGGGTTCTCTCAGTTAATCGTCCGAATGAGTTGCTGTGTCTGTTTAGATAGCATAAAAGTGCATTACTGTCTGAATTTTAATTCAATCCGAATTTGAAATGGTATCCAAAACTTTGTAAGTGACAGTTGCTAACCCAACACAACGGCTAACATTTTAACCATTTCGCAAACCCACATTTGGATGATTAGCCTAGCTGAGTGAATATGTTCAAAAGGTTTAACCATAGATATGATTCTACCCAAAGTCATTAACTTGTCAGCACATCCATGTAGATACGAGGCATGGCTGAACTAAGCAATTCAGCAATGAATACGAGGGGTGTCACAGCCGCAACGGTTATAACGGCAACGTTTGAATGGCGTGAACTGTCAGGATACGCCGGTCCCCAAGGTCACGTGATCTAGAGCGGCAGCTGGTGAGCGACATTCTCATAGCCAGCAGCAAAAGGGGCGACTATTTTGCAATATATGAATAATAACTACTTATTTACCTATCATTGCTCGTTCAGAGTTAATGATAAGAGATCATAATACAATGTGGATAAACTGACATATTTCAATACTATTGCAACCTTTCTTTTTGCATAGCCTAGAAAGATTCTGCATATTGAAAATGCATGAACTAAAATGAATATCATTATAAAATTGTTTACTTCTATTTATATATTAGAATGGTTTATAGTGTATATTATTATGGTTAATTGATAATATTTGTCTATATTGGTACAACGGTATGAATCTTATGTGTTTAATACATTGAATAACTGAATTGAGAGTTATAATTGACATAGCTGATAAAAAATACTTTTTATATCGCAATTCATGCAACAGTAGTCCGTATTTATACTCTTAGAAAAATAATACCTTCAAAACAATGTTATTGTCAGTTTTTTTTGATAAGTGGATATCAAAAACCAGTTTAAAAGTTGCATACCAACTTAATTTGCTTACACTTCTGCTAGGTAATTAACGGTCGTTCTCACGAATAATGAAAAATTATTTTAGAGTTTGCGCATCAACAAATAACCGACAGAGACTGCAAGGGTCACGACACACTATACGCTCCTTGTACACAACCATCACCAACGCTTGCAACTTAGCAACTGACAGGTTAGAACTTGTTGCAATCAATCCTACTGTCGTAGCCGCCGCACCCACCCACGCGTCTGTTGACTTGGATGACAAAGCAGCCGTACCTGCACGGTGCACAGCAGTCATGGCTATTATTGGTGTTGAATAATTAATCCTAAAGACCCATTCGTGTGATAATCTTTTTGCTTTTGGTCCCAACTCGTAGTATTCTGATTATATGTAGTGTCCCAGTGTGGCATTTACTGCGTCAGTTTAATTAAAACTGCAGAGAAAATAACTGAGCTTTGATCGCAAGCCTACAAAGAAGGCAACCGATTCAACGTGTTGACAACGTGTTGGAATATATTCGTGTGACGTAATTCAAAAATGGTACCTTAACGCCAATAGCGATCATGTAAATATCGCATATCATCACAGTTTCGAAATGCTGACCTATGATTGGAGGGTTGTAACTTGTGATGTACGTGGCAGCTATCAAATGATGGCTACCATTTCATGATACATATTTGGAGTTGAAAGGATTATTAGCGACTTGAACAGCCTAGTTTCATCAGCTAAAACAAGCAGCATAGCCTAAGCCTTATTTTGAGCGTGTCGTTTCCGGGTGTAATAGCAGGAAAGTAGTTTATTTAGATAATTTTTGCAATACCTGTTCAATGAGCTTCTATTCATACAGCTTTACTGTTTCGCTTTCAGATGGTGCTGCGATACATACTCCTATGAATATCTTTAAAACGATCCAACTTTCGATAAATTTAACAGATAAATCATTGTATGACGTAAGGTAATGATAAATGAGATTTTTAGATCTCCAAATATTGCTTTTGTCGGATTTGTTTATGTTCCTGTTCCTGTCGGCCTGTGGTTGGCTACCCGCAGTCTACTCATCAGAATTTAGAAGGGCATCACTCACCAAAGGGCTACCCTGAGCGCCTTTTCCGCAGGAGATATTGCAGCAAGCTGCTATTCCTGCTGATGAGGTTAGTTTGTAGAGTTTGGTAAGATCTCTATACAGCCTCTCTCTGCGTTTTATTTCCTTCCAGTAGTAGCGTGCTGGTTACTTGAGACAAAAAAAAAAAAACGCTTCTGAGTTCGCATGCACCTTGAGACCTTCCTACAGAAATGCCGGGGGAAAAATCACGGTGAAGCCAGTGCAATGCCGAGAATATTGCTGCGCTAATAATCCTACGACAGCTATTACACACATTTGTTTGGTATTGTTACGCGCGTAAGTTTAGTGCAGGCTGTGGGCAGATGGCATGAAAGTAGTTACGCTAAGAGTTAATTCAGACCGGTTCCGACCCACTTTATGGATAACGAGTGACACTTGTTTCCCACACAACAAGATTTTTTTGCAGGAATGAAGTGTTTAGTTCAAAACGTAAAGTAGGTATAATTGACGCTATGCAACTGCACCCTCAACCTGCTGAGCGAACGGCCAGCTTAGGACGAGGTTCTTCATTATGTATCGCTTCTATACTACCCATTTCCGCTAGGTATCGGGACGACGGGCGAGCTGCGGGAGCGCTTATCAAGTTGAGCTCGCGATTGTAAGTGCGGCCCCGGCATGAAACAACTCAAAATTGTAACCCAGATGCTGATTATTACCGCCGAGTGCAGGAGCGCGAGTGACGTAACGAGATCCTCCAGCGGGTGTTTCTGACTCTGGATTTACCTAACACTTTTTTATTATCTAAATAGATTCTCGCATTTTCATCAACTAATCTTCGATTTTCTGCCCCCCCCCAAAAAAAAAAAAAAAACTAGCCAAGGATTAAGAAAGATAATCATAAAATTAAGTTAAGCAGCGAAGGCGAATTTACAGCACCCTCTTATCAACCGAACCTCGTCGTCCAAGGGTATCTTCGACTGAGCGTCGAAATCATGTAATCGAGGCTTTAGTTGTCCGGAACTTCAGAAAGGAGCTTTGTATTTTCCATTTACAATCGTATTGCATTGCGAAACGGAGAGAGATTAGGTTGAATGGGCTGAAAACACAGTCGACGGTTGATAACCTTATGGCGTTTCCTCCGTTCTCACGGCGCCAGTCCGGTGTATTCTGATGATAATAAGATTGAGTTTCTAGAAGTCTCAAGGGTAACCAGTTGAGGGCCAGTGTCTGAAACTTAATTCAACGGGTAGAAGCCATCGCACCTGCCTACAGCTTCGAACCAGTTTAATATCGGTGCCTAACCGAACGTGCCCCAAGTGTTGAGCATCGCACACGCCTCCAAACTATTCAAGAAAAAAATTGCTCAAGACCAATAATTAAACGTAATTATTAAGATATTGATAAGTCTTATAACTGTTTCGTAAATTGTACGTTGTTAAAATTTACCAATAATTTCCGTCGGGTGTAGACATTTATATTTTAATGCACGTATGTGTCGTAACTATGTAATACAGTATTTGGATGACTGAATGCCATTTTTCTATTGCCTTTCGGTAAGTTTTTCTTGGTTTAAATATTTCTTTTTTCCTAAGCGTTTCGTATTTGAATGTCATATAGGGGTACATATATCGACCTCGTCCAAACTTTGCTCTAGGAGCGGCTGTGTTTGCTTTCCTTACATCCATAAATAGCTCCGTCGCCCCTCACATGCGCTCTTTTAGGCAGCTCATGTCAAGTGAAGAAAAAAAGTTCATCAGTAGACATGCGGGTAACGTGATGGGTGCCGTGGGTGCAGCAGCAGAGGAATTATACCTGCGATGAGATCAACCACATCTCCAGCACGTTCCTTTGTTTGAACTTTCTCTCTACGGCGAGGGTCTGACTTTGCACGAAGCTGGACTATTATGAGCTCAAACAAGGAAAGGCTATTTACTTATATTTTCATATGGAATATGTTCAAGGACAGAAACTTCGTACATTTCTGTAAAACAAACAAACAAAACGTACCTATTCTCAAATCTGGATGCTGTACCCAACATATTAAGGGGTGCAGCACCAACCGATGTTATGGTACGCAGCTTGCTCTTTAACTCATGCCTAAATTACAATCACTTCTCGTGCACAATGGAAACAGAAAGAAGGAAAATAAATATGTATAATAAATACATATTATGCATGTTGTTAACATCATAATGTAGAGTAAAGCACCGTGTGGTATTATAATTCCTTAATACCTACATGAGGAGAAAGTAAGCAGTTGGCTTCTATGTAGGTGTACAATTTCGGAGATCGTAGACATCTTATTAGATATACTAGAGGGCCCGCGCTGTCATAAAATGACAGCGAAGATTTTGTGTTGATCCTTCTTCCCTTCATACAACTGCCAACTTCAAAGATCATCTAGATGAAGGTTCACGGTTTCCTAATTACTGAGCATCGACACTCTTATTTTCTTTCTCTGATATGGAAAAAATTAGTTATATTTGCAGGCAGTTCAGTAAAACTGTAAATAATTGATTCGATTTGGTATCATAGCTGCCCTAGTATGTCATTTTTGTCCTATTTTTTTTTTGGTTAGTGTAAGATATTTCGTCGACAATGGCATCAAAGTTGGAAGAACAGCTGATGCAAGAAAACCATCTGTGGGAAGAAACTATGAATCAAGATGCATGAGAGTGCCAATGAAAGCTTCAGATATCTTCAGGGCTGAGATTTCAACTTTGGCAATGCAAAAGTGCATATAAACTTGAGGTCGCCCGATACTTTGCCATAGATTCAATGTATGGAGAAGGTAATACTCACACGGCTCAGACTAAGCCTGCGATATCTTCATTTTTGAAGTTCAACTGTCCCTGATTAAGATACGTTTGCCATATTCTGCAACCCGGCCAATTTTCTACCAATCAGTTTTCGATGGAACTTAAGAGGACGACCAATGCCTCCAGCCTGGGCTAATTTCCGCCTATCTGTTTGGTTAAAGCGTGGCAAAAAATAGATAAACAAACAGATAAATACACATCGGTCTTTATTCTATAGTAGATACTACAAGCAATACGATTTTTTGGCAAAGAGAGTCTCCTGTTTAACTGAGTTCGTACATTGGAGATGTTAATGTTTTGAAATTTAAAACTTGAAATATTGTTTAATTCTCTACGAACTATAAGGCGTACAAAGTACAGTAATAACGACAATAATAAAAAAAATCAAAACTCACTTCGAGTGTCCTACAGAGAAGATGTGTTCATCCTAAATATTAAAGCCTCGAAAATTCTGAGAATTTTCTCAGCCTGTATTGCTAACATTGGAAAAGAATTGGAATCAGGAATGCTCTTCATGCAGACATATTTCCAAAGATCTGTGACGTGATTATTTCTCAAAGAATGATACAATCCTACTTGGAGTTATGATTAACAATTTTCCCCCTGAGGTTTTTAATTTTTTTTCTGACTGGTATGATTAAAAAAAGCGCTCCATACAACAGCGTTACGGTACTTCTATTATGGTTATGTAAGTGAAAATTGATATAAAGTACTATAGCTAAATGAAGAGGTCAGAGGTAAGCGGAAAATATCAGTATTTTGAAAATTTATGTAAGTAAAGAAAAATAAGAAGGGCACGGGAGGACTTCAGATCGAAGAGGATCCGGTGTACCTAGATGCGTGGTGGAGTTTGTGGTATGAGCAAAAAAAAAAAAAAAAAAAAAAATTGTACTTTTTAGAATAGTACGGCTTTTAAAATTTTTAATTGCTAAATAGGTTGGCATTGGTTTGTTTCTTCAAAACTAGGTTAGATTAGGTTAAGACAGGTTCGATTCCGCCAGAATAGTTTACTAATCTAACGTATATAGATACATACACTTATACTGGAATTTCATGTAGACCACATACTATAACCGCACCATAGCAGATATATCGTCGCTATAGAAGACTGCACCGAAAGAAGAAATAATGTACGCTAAAGCAGCCATGGACACGGCTGGTCAAACGCGCCTTGTATGGCAGCGCAGGACGGGGTCACCGAGTACGCTGGGGTTAACGGAGCTCCACCCACTCGTTTCGCTGCGTTTTTTTTTTTTGTATTGCCTTTTCAGGGTAGACGATACCTGGTACGTATTGCTAGAGTGATGGGAGAGAGAGAGGGTGAATTGGTTGAGGTAACCTGCAGTGCATTTCAGATTTACGATTTCGCCTTTCCATGTACTGTTGTACAAATTGTATATACTTTGCCTGAAATCTTGCAGCGTACCTACTACTGTAATTTAGTAAAAATACATCAATCCCGTTATGGTATATATGGACCTTGGGGGTTGGATAGAAAAGCTCCTCGATGTGGCCTACACGAGTGTCTTTAAATAAAAATATAAGCAATAAACCTATTTATTTCTCATACGGATGCTGTTACGCAGCGCCCAGACAAGAGAACATTATTTTATTTATTATTTATTTATTTAACATTTATTTCTCCACAGGCGGGAGGTGTTCTCGGATCATTATGTTACAGCTTACATTAAAAATTTCGTGTACATGCATTTCTTAGCAATATTACAGCTATAAAATCACAACCTAATCTACATGGCTCAGTGCCATCACATACCAAACTAGTTAACTGAATTTATGAATTTGGTCTCATGAGTTTCACTGGTACAATGCCTTCATTTTATTAACGATATGTTCACAACTGACAGTTTGGCACCGTTTCCCGAAAAGGAGACGCCGGTTATCTATTAAGAATTGATTAGGAAAAGTTTTGTGCAACTAGAATAGAGCGACAAAATTAGGCCTTCGGGGCTTGATTCGTTTGGAGCTCCGCGCAGGCTTTGACCTGCTGAATNTTTAATACCAATTGTCTCTTATGTTACTTTTTAGTATTATTCTTATGTTAGTACTAAGCATGAAAACCTCAGGATACTGTGTCCTAACCTTGTTGGACACGGTCTCCAGATGAGAAATACACGAGCTTATTATTATTATTATTTATAATTATTTAAAAAAAAGCGCTCCATACAACAGTGTTACGGTACTTCTATTATGGTTATGTAAGTGAAAATTGATATAAAATACTATAGCTAAATGAAGAGGTCAGAGGTAAGCGGAAAATATCAGCATTTTGAAAATTCATGTCAGTAAAGAAAAATAAGAACGGCACGGGAGGACTTCAGATCGAAGAGGATCCGGTGTACCGAGATGCGTGGTGGAGTTTGTAGTATGAGCAAAAAAATGGTACTTTTTAGAATAGTACGGCTTTTAAAATTTTAAATTGCTAAATAGGTTGGAATTGGTTTGTTTCGTCAAAACTAGGTTAGATTGGGTTAAGACAGGTTCGATTACGACAGAATAGTTAACTAACCTAACGTATATAGATACATACACTTATACTGGAATTTCATGTAGACTATAACCGCACCATAGCAGATATATCGTCGCTATAGACGACTGCACCGAAAGAAGAATAAATGTACGCTAAAGCAGCCATGGACACGGCTGGCCAAACGCGCCTTGTATGGCAGCGCAGGACGGGGTCACCGAGTACGCTGGGGTTAACGGAGCTCCACCCACTCGTTTCGCTGCGTTTTTTTTTTTTTGTATTGCCTTTTCAGGGTAGACAATACCTGGTACGTATTGCTAGAGTGATGGGAGAGAGAGAGGGTGAATTGGTTGAGGTAACCTGCAGTGCATTTCAGATTTACGGTTTCGTATTTCCATGTACTGTTGTACAAATTGTACATACTTTGCCTGTAATCTTGCAGCGTACCTGCTACTGTATTTAGTAAAAATACATCAATCCCGCTATGGTATAAGGACCTTGGGGGTTGGATAGACAAGCTCCTCGATGTGGCCTACACGAGTATCTTTAAATAAAAATATAAGCAATAAACCAATTTATTTCTCATACGGATGCTGTTACGCAGCGCCCAGACAAGAGAACACTATTTTATTTATTATTTATTTTATTTATTATTTATTTTATTTAACATTTATTTCTCCACAGGCGGGAAGTGTTCTCGGATTATTATGTTACAGCTTACATTAAAAATTTCGGGTACATGCATTTCTTAGCAATATTGCAGCTATAAAATCACAACCTAATCTACATGGCTCAGTGCCATCACATACCAAACTAGTTAACTGAACTTATGTATTTTGTATCATGAGTTTCACTGGTACAATGCCTTCACTTTATTAACGATATGTTCACAATTGACAGTTTGGCACCGTTTCCCGAAAAGGAAACGCCGGTTATTTATTAAGAATAGACTAGGAAAAGTTTTGTGCAACTAGAATAGAGCGACAAAATTAGGCCTTCGGGGCTTGATTCGTTTGGAGCTCCGCGCATTCTTTGACTGCTGAATAGAGTTTCAATTTTTGACCTTCACTCTTATCCGTAACATGGAGTTTGCAGCGGGTTAAGCGTATTCGCGGGGCTTCCAACACGATTCCAATTAGAAATTTATAGGTATTTATCGGCTGCCTATAGGCATTTATCGGCTGCCCATAGGCATTTATCGGCTGCTTATGAGTAAATACTGAATGTTATCCGATAACATCAGATAAATGGCCATAAATTTCCGACTGGGATTCACAGTGATAAAGGCAAAGCTTATGACTGAAGTTTCGGACAAGTTAACCCTCAAAGCTTATATTCATGTCCAATCGAACGTATCCAAGGTGTGATTAAAGTCACACATTTTAAACCTACCGGCACCAGTCTTTCAACTGTAGGACTTCCCAAGACTTTGAATTTTGGGGCTTCTGCAACATTATTTGCAGTGCTGCGTCGATATTCGAAACCGCATTCTATTTGCACTCTTTGAGAGAGATAATCTAATTCCATGCATTAAGAGCACGTTCGATTGGGCGCCGAAATCAATCCATCGAGGCTCGACTTTTCCGGATCTTCAGACAGAATTAAGCTTTACCTTTGAACCGTGTAGTACGTGTAAGATGCAACCGGATTACGGTAATGCAGGAGCAAGACTGTGTTTCCTGACGTCTTTAGAACAACCGATTGAGGGTTAACTACTGAAACTCAACACAACAGGTCGAAGCCAGCGCACGTGCTTCAAATTTCTAACAGGACAGGCCTCGAAGGCTCAAGCTTAAGTACGGAGACCAGTCGAACGGCGCATTTAATGTTCAAAACTTCAATTTTGAAAGTTTGATACACAATTTTTTACTTGAGGTGTTCATTATAAACAAATCCAGTTCGAGATAACTAAAATTTAACGTTCTAGAAATTAAGTTTTGCCTGTCTCAAGCGCAATCGACTTGCGATGAGCTACCGACGGAAAATCGATTTAATGCAGAGATTATAACATACAGAACTGAAGTCTGGGCAAGTTAAACATGTTCAAATTAGAGTATCGCTGTCCAAGCATGCGAATGGAAACATGTAAACGCGCCTTAAACTGCAACGATCAATTCGGTCTCATCTCTGCCATTTTAGTTTTATCCCAAAATTGCACAAACAATATACATAAAAAATGCTCGCCATCTTCATCACCCGCGAACAAAGTGAGAGAGGTGATAATGTTTTCGTCGAAGAATCAAGTAGATATATTTATATATGTGTCTGTCCAGCCAATAAGTGGTCGAAGGAATTGGGCAATCTACATAATTTTTTGTAGGGAGTTTGGTGGGTTGACCTAGATGTGACCCATGCCAAGAAACCAGACCTAGCTGACCATAAAAAATGACGGCGTTGAATTTTCTACTACCGGGGCGAATTTACCTCCACCGCAGCAGATTGCATCTGGAGAACGGGGCGTTCTATTTTTTTCCTATGTTATTATTGAAGAGGGATTAGGGCTAAGCGCTTGGGACTGTGCGCTCAACTCGTTTGCCCCTACCACGGATGATGGTCTTACGCCACCGACGCGTTCTAGTTACGTTTAGTTTCATTAGCTCCATAAATAGCCAAACAGAGCAAGTCCTCCCATGTCTTGGGGTAATAAAGTCGAAGGTTTGTGGCCTCGGCGCCTTCGTAACCCTTGCGGCAGATCCGGAAGTACCCACCTCTGTTATGTGGTACAAGGTCCAACTGAGGCGAAAAGGAGACCTACAAGGCCCTCTAGCGGCCAACTCCCCATAGCACAGGCTGGACAAACCCAACCCTCAGCCTCTTCAGACAGACTATCGATGATTGAAAGATGGTTTCGAATTGCAGGCAGGATCCTGGTGTGAGTTATGATCGTCGAACGAGGGCTCATCGTCCAGAAATCAATAGAAGTTTTCCACCCATATTAGTTTAGAATATAAGGGATGTTCTGCAATTGTTTAGAGTTGCAGGGAGGTTCAGCGCTGAGTTTATAGGGAGTGGAGGGGACCTGCACCAGTGGTCAGGTGGCTTGGGAACTTCCAAGTGGTCCATATTCATTAATGTACTTTTTGGCCAGGTACTTCAATAACTTACGTTCAAATTCTAGCGCAGAGCGCAAGGTTAGTTATCGTGTTGAATGATGATGGATGAACTCAAGAGAGGAGTCGAGGTAATTAAAAAGGGCAATAATAACACTTCAGGATCTATTCTGCACAGCTATGATATGATAGTCGTCCTTGCCGCGAGCTATGTATGTACAGGCTCCATATCTCCAACGTCACTATGTTAGTAATAGTTTGTCGTTCGATGCACCGCTCCTAGCCATATTACTATGACAGGGATAGTTTAACCACCGTATCCGCTAGGGTGATTCATACAGTGATGCTAGTCAGCCAGGAAGCTCGAGTAGGAATATCCTATCTCGCCATCGGCGCTCCTCTGCCTTGCAGTGTAAGTTTGCTCGTTGCGTTACTACTACTGGGGGGGGGGGGG
>LQNS02020120.1:8175358-8186355 GCA_001587735.2 Parhyale hawaiensis | reverse complement strand
TACTTCGCGCCCTGGCGGCGCACGAGCCTGTGGATAACCACGGGAATAATTCGGCGCGATATAGGCATTGTGCCACTGAAGCGCTAGTAAAACCTTTACTACTACTACTACTACTCACTCTCCGCAGTTTTGGCTCCAAATTCCATAGCTCGTAAATTAGCCCATTATGTGCTTCCTCTTTCCATCTCCATGTTGCTAGCTCAGTCCATCCTCTGAAGCTTACAGTTTTACTAATATATTCTACTTTTATATGTAATGAAAGCGGCTCTTTATTGGCTTGGTCTTCTCTCTAAGAATAGGCCTCTTTATTTGTCCTGTGAACCTGTATTAAATCAAATTCTTGATGCTCTGTTTTTTTTTTTTTTGTTTTTCCTCTTGTTTCCCGTCTGATTGTTGCCATAGACGTTGATCCAGTGTGGGAACACCCTCGTGCTATAGCTGCAAGTTTCTATTGACATTCAATGTGTCCCTTATATCATTTTTCTGTTTCATCGCCGTTATGATATAAAACGGAGGCTTCAGTTTTGCACTATAATAATATGCAATTTGCTGGGATGCTCTGTGCATCAGGGACTCATCATGTTACGTGCCGGACGTCGACGACGTCCGCCACTACCGCGACAGAATGATGGTCAGGGAGAGTGCAGGAGAGTAGTTCGAGTATAAGTTGCACGGGAAATACCTGCACGTGGACAACGAGATGGACACCTGCATGTCTAAGGTACTGATGCAGGCTTGCGAGTTTTTTATATTTTTGGATCATCAAGTAAGGACCGAGCTATAGAGGTCTTGTGTTTATGGATGGCTCGAGTTCCTTATTCCCTCATACAGTGTTTGTCTATACTTCGTCATCGAGGACGCGGTCCTTGAACACCCCTCATGGGTCATAGGATGAAGTTAATCAGATTCGCCTTATCTATGTTCTGGGGAGCAGCGACTGTAAAGGGGGTTATATAGGTTACCTTAGCAATTAGTTAGGCCTTCGGGGCATCAGTATTTTCTGCCCACTTTGCTTTTTTGATGGCTGAGTGTCCCAACTTCTCCGACGAGCGGAGGGACTGCTATCCGGACCTGCATGGTCGGGATGTCGACTCCATCCTCCGAGGAATGCTTTCTGAGGGACCTCGCGGCCAATTTAATAGAAATGCCCTTAAGACTTTCCTTACCAGATGTAACCGCTTTCACAAACTGTGATGAATCCAATACGGTAAATGCTATCGTCAACTACGGTTCTACATTTTCTTTGTGAATTGCATATACTATATGTAAAACTAATAATGATAATAAGTTCTCCCTACAACTATTTTATTATACAAAAATGAGACAAATTCCGCGCCCTATCGGCGCACGAGCCTGTGGCTAAACACTGGAATAGTTCGGCGCGATATAGGCAGTGTGCCACTGAAGCGATAGTAAATTTTCTCCTACTACTACTACTACCACTTTGTTTTTTTTTTCTTATTTCATACCGTACTCGTACTGATCTTACTTTCTTACTCATCTTTTCCGACGTGTTGTGGTGCCCATGGGCTTCGACCGCGTGCGGAAACACCCTCGTCCATGGATCCTACACTGAGAGAAATTTTGATGCACTTAGATGCATCAAAATTACATGCATTATTTGCCCCAAACTGAAACACGCAAGTGCATCATAAAAACTAGAGCACTCTGAGAGCGCATACCTCCGCCAAGTGAGCCAATGGTAGCAAAAATTCAAATTGGCTCTGAAACCCTAATTTTTTTTGTATAAACTCCAAAATCTGATTATTTGTGCCTTTTTATATCAATAACAGCTTGTTCAATTTTTTTGAAGATCCGTTCATAACTTTTTGAGTTATACCGGTACTGTTAACAAACGTTATGACAAATATGAGTCAAACATACAAACGAACCAACCGATCTGCACCAAAATTTGATCATTTATGTCTTTTACCATTACTAACCACTCCTATTAATTTCATAAAGATCCATTCATTATTTTTTGAGTTATTGTGCTAACAAGCATAAAATTAAAAACATGGACAAACGAACGAACGAACAAACGGATCATTACCAAAATTTGGTAANATATCTTCACCAAAAGTTAATCATCTGTTCCTCCCAACATACCTAACAATCCCTGCAAATTTCATCCAAATCGGTTCATAACTTTTTGAGTTATCCTGGTGACAGACAAATAGACAGACAGACAAACACAACGAAAACATAACCTCCTTGGCGGAGGTAATAAAGTACATCATATTGATGTATATAGGGTCTTATGATGCACTTGGCACGAATTGATGCCCTTATGTGTTTCGGTTTTGTGACAAAGCCGATGATGCACCAAGATGCATCAAAAACAGGTCAAATTGATGCACCTGAAGAGACGAAACTTTGAATTACAACAGCAATCTGCGTGTTAGTATGTAACCGCGTCTCGCTTCGCACGTGTAGTAAAACTACAAAGCTTTTGTTCACTTTTTTTTTATTTTGCTGAAACATGTTTTTCTGACTGAAATATGTTGATCTGTCTGCTGCGATGACACACCAAACTACGCCATGAAACACCTATGCGCATCAAAATTTTCCTCAGTGTTTGTCTTGGCACACTGTATGTCTATTTCTTTTCCTCTCTTAGAACACGTTAATACTGATTCAGGGAAGCTTTAACTATGTATCTTATGCACCAAGCCATGCATCTGCAATTTAACATTATTGTCCTGCTGAATACTGTAGTTTAAATGATCTGCAGGTGGAAGATTGCTCCTTTTTCAGTAGCTCTGTTGGTCAACTTTGCAGGGAGATGTTTTGACATTGTGTGTTCGGCGCGAGGCGGGCGAGATGTCCGTACCACTCCTTTCTCTCCCCCCCACCCCTGCTTCTTGCCCAACTTTGATTTGTTTAGCCTATTTGTCATAGGAGAAGAAACATCAGTGCGAATATACTGGAATAGCATCACATTATCCGTCAGCAGCTGCCCTCACGGGTATGTTCTGGAGGGCCGTTTCCCTCTCGGAATATACACTTAGAATGGAAATAATAGCTTTAGCACAAAATTAACCATATCTCAATTTTGCGCCATCAAATTTTCATGAAACTTGTAAGGAAATCGGGACATATTATGGCAACACTGTTGAGTTTGTTTACATTTTTCTGTGTCTCCTGATTGACAACTCTTTGCATTTTTTCTCTTCTTTAGGTGAACGACAATATATTCTAGATCTGGTATTCTCCACTCCTAAAAGCAAGGAACAATTTATCAATTAATCAAGCTAATCAATGATGTCGGTGACCACTTGTTATTACCTATGCCCAATTACAGTCTGAAAAACGATTTTAAAAAGTTAGTCCATGACCACTATTGGTGTATCGGTTACCCTACTTGCTATCTGTAAATATGTGTCGAGTGTACTGTTATCAGTGTTACTTAGTCCGTACTCTGTTAGTTACATTATTTTTTATCTCTTTATTTTACATGGCTCAAGAGGCGCTAGAGCTTACAGGGGCCATTGTCACATACAACTATGACTTTACTTTTTCATCGTTTCGATGTTTTTCTGTATTGCTTACTAATTGTGACAACTTCTATGGTGTTTCAATAATAATCCCTCAGTAGCGCCCTCAGGGGGGCATATTGGGGCTCACCCTTTCCCTGCCACAATATGTTTGGGCATCACGCATCCAAGGGTCCCGAGTGCCTTCTCCGCAGGGGATGCTGCATCTGGCCGCAGTTCCTGCTGATGTTAGTTTTGTAAAGCTAGGTAGGTTCTCTATTTTCCCTTTCTGTTCCTCGAGGTGGGCTGTCGATCGAGACAGCCGATCGAGTTCGTGGGACTTCTTTACTTTCTCTCGTGTGGAAGGCCTCGAATGAGGCCGTCCACTCGAGTGTCTTTCTCTATTCTTTGCGCCTTTTTTCCCGCCAGTAGTAGCGCACTGAGCCAACCGAAATTTTCCGGCATGAATTCCGAGATAAAATATTCCTACTGAGCTACGTAGAAAGACCGAGTCTGCACCGTACGGATCACTCATCGAGTGGATACGGTGGTAAAACTATGACTATAATAATAATAATAATCCCTCAGTAGCTCGTTGTCACGGGGTACTGCCTCGCTCGTTGTCCTGAAATCGACAATTCTATTCACAAGAAAAGGATGAAATTCTTGATGCCTCGGCAATGCTGCTTCAGAATTTTATCATTTCGTGGTGTACATTAGGGTACTGATTTCACGGTCCGATTGCGCACGTTTACTTTGGGGTAGCCTACTGATGTTACGGTCAGAGGGCGCGGTTGTCATGTTAGCCTTCCGTCTATGACGCCATAGCTCACTAAATATGTGGTCGACTGCAGCCGTACACCCTTCTGGACTCTGAGTTTCCCAGTTGGTGTGTACTGCCGAGGCGGCTTTACCATGGCAAATTACAACTTTTTGTTTTTTCTCGCAGACCCGCTACCCGCACCGCGTTCGGAAGCTCCTGATGGAGGTCAATCGGAGCGTTTGTATCGATTACCCTGAGACCCGAGTGCCGTGGTTCCACGACCAGCACTGCCAGGACTCCATCCAAACTGGTGAGGCTTCTGCCAGGTGCAGGGTAGCTACTTGTTGAGCCAAAACACAATTGCGTCTTCCACCGGACCGTGTCGAGAGTAGTCAGTATGAGAAATAGCACGTGAAGTCGATCTAAAGTGGGGAAACCATCATTTATGGCTGAAAATCCTAACAAATTAAAGCTACTGAGATTAGTTTATTTCGATCGAACTCTTAAATTGAAAGTTATGCCTGTCTCGTTGCTGCTCAACTTCATCTACAATAGCGGCAAAATTTCTGTCAAACAGAATAGCTACGGTACGTAAGATTTTCCCATAGTGAACCGCTAATCTTGGTTTTCAGCTAAAAGTTTTTGGTGAAAGTGAAGAAATTTCACAAAATTTTGTAGAGACTTTCTTCTTGTTGCCGTGCATGCTCCTCATTCTCGTCAAAATTTCAAAATGTAGTACTTAACGTTTTGAAAAACTCGTCGTTTTATCCAGCGTATGTAATGTATATGCTGAGCAGTTTCTTTCGTAAAAAATACCACCAATACCCTAACCCCAGGGGCTCGTGTAGGTTACCTTAGCCATTAGATAGGCCTTCGGGACGTCTGTCTTTCGTGCCCACTATGCTTCCTTCACGATTTCATACTCCTACTTGCTCATGCTTTATTCTGTTTTTCCTATTCTTTCCTGACTTGCTGTTCCCATTCGCGTTGACTCGTGCATGGGTTCCACGTATATCTTTACATTCTTTGTCCCTTCTTTTTTCCTCTCTGTGGATCATAGTGTACTCTGTTGGTAGGGAAAGTTAAACTAGAAATATAATAATAATAATAACCAATATTCTTTTGACTGTTCTTATTGCTCGGAAAATTAATTTTTTCGACAGTTCGTCACAAGGTGGATGGATTTTTCTACGAAGTGCGGGACAGCCTGACAAGGATTCTTGGGGGCAGCAACGCATTCAGCGTCAACACCTACTCTCCTTACTACTATTTCATGAGTGAGTCTTATGCTGCACGGAGTCAGTTCAGTCTTAGGGCTGTGAGTAAGGTCTGCCCTCACTCACTACTTTCAGTCCTGTGTTCATCTTTCTTTCTTTTCAGCCGACCTTTTGGAATTTACGGGAATGTGCAGAAATCCCTGCAAGCACCATTGACTCTGTACTCGGTAGAATATACCGATTGCAATTATTCTCCTATGCTGGCATGGGAACTTTTAATACTGATAGGAAGAATCGTAGGCCATAGCGGTAGGGTCGCCCGTCCTGCGTTGCGGGGTAGTGCATCCTCATAGATCTCCTATCGTTTACCTTAGTCTCTGTTAATTCTTCGGGACGTCTGATGTCGTCGATGCTTTCATGCTCGCGAACTTTTTTCGTTTTTTCTTCTATTCTACTGATATCCTCCTTGCCACTCGTCCTGCTCTTTTCCGGTTTTTTGTCCCTATGCGTCGTTTTTTTTTTATTTTGCTGTACACACTACATGTTCCTTCTTTCTTCTTATTTGTGGATCATAATTGTAGTGACTAGTTCAAGCCTCAGTCTCCGCTACAATCACAATCGGTACGGTAAGTAAAGGTTTCCGATGTTAAAATACAATGATCCTTATATAATAAAACGCTTCGTGTATTTATTTAGTTCGTGTCCGCTTTGAAGAAAGTAGATGGGCGAAAAATAAGCCAGGTTGCAGATTTTGTAAATCGATGACCAGGTTGCTGAAGATGGCGATGGCTGATCCTTATCCGTTTATCTGAAGATGAAGACACTTGTTGCTTTTTGAACTTTCAGGACATATATAACTTAACTGATGCTGATTTCAAAATTCTTGATCACTGCACTTCTTGCTTGAAACACTTTTTGAAATCGCAACACTATGTATGCAGCTTATGGAGTCCGATTTTATAACGTTTCTCTCAGGTCATGACGTATAAATTCGGCAGATGGTCAACGAAGCGCTCTGGAGGGGATAATTTTTCAAGGGCAGTAGACAATCATTTCTTCTAGCTTAGGTACTGTTTTTCTTATTTGATGGAACAGTTTTCTCTTCATGGCCAAAATTTCAGCACTTCAAATGAAGCAGATATTTGAGTTCGAAAGACTGTATCATTGCTACGGAGCGGAGCGCTCACATTGTATATAAGCTGACCAGACTCGAGTTTCATTCAAGTTTACTGGAGTGTTTTAATCAAAATTCTACTTCTGCCTATCGATATAGAAGAACGAAGGATGACAGCACAACAGAGGATCAATGAAGAAAATGGAGAAGTAAGTCAGAGAAGATTCTGCACTGGCGTATAGGTAGTAGACAACCATATCGATTATTACGGGAAGTTTTTCACGTACGGGTCCACTAGTGAAACTTATAACAGCGACCTCTGCTACCAAACGTACCTACTCAGGAAGCAAAGAATGCAACGGGAGGACTCAATAGGACAAAAATAAAACTTAGCCGTGACCTCACATAGCAAATTTACATCACATCGACGAGTCGAAGTATTTGTGTGTGAGACCTCAAGCCGTCGTATATTGTTTTCTTGAACATATCACCGTATTTTTTCGATTCATTTCATTCAATCTCTCGCTCATGACTGGCCAGCTACTTGAGCTGCAAACTATCGTAAAGTGTTGTCGCCAAGTACAGAACGTTCGAGCAATGGCTAACTGTTACTGTGGTTCTCTCATGTAGTTAATTGGCTATAATGGTGCTTATATTTGTTGGTATAGAATAAATGTTTTGTGAAGAGCGCTGTAAACTGAATATGACGTGTAAATGAGGTTTCAATTAAGAAAAAGAAGTCAACTCAGGTCGCCAAAAGGGACCAGATTCGTCGCTAGTGCTGTGAAAGTTTCCACCAGCATGCACTAGCAATTTCCTATAGATTATTGCTAGATTAGTTTATCTCTTAGTTTATTTATACGCTAGAGATGAACTTCGCAATTTAAGACGATTTAGATGGTTAAATTAGTTAAAATACTCCTAGGCTGCTCAGCCATATATTCGTCGATGATGACGTCACTTTTATATACTAATTTCTCGTGAGTCCTCCCATTACGCTCTTTGCGTCCTGTACCTACCAGAGCGTAAGCTACGGTACCTCGTCGGACATCCCAGCTTGTAGAGAAGAAGCCCCCGAGATGTCGCGCATTACCTAGTACGTTAATGCTTTCATGGTGTCGGTGAGCTCTTGAGTAACTTACTGAATTGTCTCCGCGCAGATTTCAGTTTTGTGCTGGATGACAGAGGAGAAGCTGTGACTTCCTCAGACGAGTCTTCTCCCCTCAAGCCTCGGCAGCCCGTGGTGCTGTCCCCGCTGTCGCCGGGCTACACCAGGTGGGTCCTGTAATGAGCTCTCTTGAATGCAGGATTATGGAATCAGAAGGTACTAGCTCACTGTGACTGTATTTTGGTGAAGATGGGGAAGTTTTAGTTTTTTTAGTGTGGAGATGCCACCAGCATCTGTATTCACGATACCGTCATTGTCCATTTCATTATTATCTAACCCGGTACAAAAACTCGACTTCCTCAAACTTATTTTTATAAGCTCATAGAGAACACTCGAGAATGATTATTCACCTACAGTTGAATATTGATCGTAAATAAACTTTTAGATTCGTCCATCCTATGCTATGGAGCCAGGCAACCCCAGGGGGCCCGTGTAAGTTGCCTCAGCCATTAGCTAGGTCATCAGGACGTCTCTCTTTCGTGCCCATTTCGCATCCTTCCCCATTTCATACTCCTACTTGCTCATGCTTTATTCTGTTCTTCCTCTTCTTTCCCGACTTGCTATTCCCATGAGCGTTGATCCTGTGTGTGTGTGGGAGCACCTTCGTGCATGGGTTTCCCGTTTCTCTTGACATACTATATGTCCCTTGCTCTTTCCTCTGTAATATCGTTCTGCTCAGGAACGGAGGCTGAACTTCCTAACTATTACTAACTAACATCATGAACAAACTACGAGCAGTGCTTGTAGAAGGACTGTTAAAAACATTGTAAATTTTCATAGAAAGAAACAACGCGCTTGTTTTGATAATCAAAATGTCGGTGCTGCTGCTAGCAGCCCGGTACACTTGTCAGGACCAAAAAAAGGTGAAAGAGTGCGTTTGTTTCTTTCTCTAAAAATGTTCATAGCAAAGAATTGCAGTCCTCTTTATTAATATTTTGCCAGACACTGCGTGCTGCTACACGATCTCGGTCACTACACCCGCCAGCTGAGCACCCACAGCGAAGGAGAGTCGCGGGGGCAGCTGCAGCTGAAGGGCCCCCAGCAGATGAAGCAGAGACACCTCGAGGTCCTAGGGTATGACGTCATAAATGTCCCCAGACACGAGTGGCAGACAATGGCTCTCGGGACGGCCAGCAGCAAGGAAGACTATCTCAAGAAGAAAATCCTACAGAGTAGAAGCTAGTGGTGTCCCACCCAGTCGTCCTAGTAAATAACTGATGTTTAGTAAGCCTTCAACGTCTCCATCTGTGTTGTTGTTATTCTCCTTCCCTAACAAAAAGTCTGGCTGCCCCAGATATTGACTTAGGGTTCTAGCTTTAGGGGCGATCCAAAAGGATTTGGGGTTGTTGTTCCGTTCGTCTGCACGTTTCGATTCCAGCATTGCATGACAAACAGGAAAATGGCGTGGCCGTGATACGGCGTGGGAGCTTACACGAACCGCTCTGCTATCTCGGAGTACGAGGATGATGAGACTACACGAGGTTAACCCACGGGGCGGGGCCAAGCTGCGGTGCACTATGGGTAATGAGGCTTGGGACGTCACAAAATTATAGTACGGTAATATGCAGCTACTGTATTTTGCATTGTTTCTTCGTCATTTCATTTGGGCCTCCAGAGTGTCCTACAATCTTTATAGTTGCACAAAAATACGTGCATCTACGAACTTTTTTAGCTTGCTGAAGGATAAAATTTTGAAAAAACTATTAAAAGAGCACATGAATTGAACCCGGCAAATGCCCGCACGTGTCAGAAGTACTTTTGGAGTTGTTTATCGTCTTTAAAATGCAATCAATGAAGTGAGTTTTATCGAGAGTAATATGGCATTCTGAAGATGGAATCATATGACTGGAAACCTTCATGTTTTCGGTTTATTCCTGTCTTCTACCTATGACCTGCTATCCTCTATAATTTCAAACCGCTGCAACTAAAAACGGTTCAAATGTGAAAGATCAAACGCCGGGATAGAAGGTTTTACAAAGACTTGTTTGGAAAACATTAAAGCATCAAAGAAACAAATTACTTTCCGGCGAAGTAATATGAAAGCATAAGTCTATACATAATACACAGAAGCCGTACAAATGCTCGTAATATAAGAAAAAACATTACCTACTTAGGTATATACAGTAGACTACACCGTGTGCCTTACAGCAGTATAAGTAAGTGTCGCGTCCGACTCGCGTTAACTAATTTTGGAAAAAAAAATTACCTAACCGTATTTTCCACTCCTAAACTGTTTTTTTTAGAACGATGTTGTTGAAACTGGTGATTGTTAAATCTATAATTTTTTCCAATGATGCGGTAGTGTTTACAATTGCGAGCGGAGTATCTGTTAACGACGCGTACGCGATGGCACAGCTTAGGGCCACATTTTAGACACTCCGAAATAATGATACAATTTTATCCTTCAAATGGCTAAAAAAATTCGTAGATGCTTTGATGCGTATTTTTGTGCAAATATAAAGATTGTAGAACATGTAGGACACTGGAGGCCCAAATGAAATCTTGGAGAAAAACAATGTAAAACTGCTGCGTATTACCGTACTGGAATTTTGTGACGTCACACACCTCATTATCCATTGTGCACTGCAGCTTTGCCTCGCGCCGTGGGTTAACCTTGTGTATGTGACTATGTCATCCTTGCTCGGAGTAAGTATAGGGGGAAACGACATAAGTCCTTGGCAGTGGGACCGAAAATGGGTTCGCGGTGGCTTTTTCATGGCAGCCTCATGCAGCGGAGTCCGATGAGCTCCGTTCTCGAAGTCACTTTGGAAGTGAGAAACTCAGTTGCGTGGCCTGCACCCAAGGAGCTTCAATATTGAAGCTCCTTGCCTACACCCGATCAACAGCCGTTTGGACTAGTACGAGTGGGTTGGCAGCACCTGCTTACAAACAATAGACTAATCAGCCGATACTCAGAAAGAGATGAATATTTATAGAGCGTCGTAACCTGTATACCTGGGGCTATTTTAATCCAGTGGACTAAAAACTGAAAATTTGAAATGTTTCTCCCGTTGATAGTATTTGCAGCTAATACAGATGAAGAAGAGCACGAGTCTACTGCCTTATAGCTATAAAAATCTTGACATGCGTCTACGCCTCCTTTTCCAGCCAACCAGCGTTACAGTCAACTCTGGCGGGCCCTTTCCCTGCCACAATATGTTTGGGCATCACGCACCCAAGGGTCCCGAGTGCCTTCTCCGCAGGGGATGTAGCATCTGGCCGCAGTTCCTGCTGACGAGGTCAGTTTTGTAAAGTTAGG
>LQNS02020120.1:8152734-8165827 GCA_001587735.2 Parhyale hawaiensis | reverse complement strand
TGATGCGACTTGAATACAATTGGGAAATTGTATTCCAGTTATCAAATCCTTGTCCCAAGCACACAGTATCCCTTCACCAAAGATGAACACAATAATATAATTTGGTACCAGTAAACGCTTCGTAAAGGGGTGATTGGTAAAATCCAATGCGGAGAGTGATGTTTCCAGTGCTTGTACAGGTGATTTTTGGACGTAGAGACTGTCTGCCTCTCTCCAAATTATTTTAACGTATAGGCCTACTGGCTCCTACCGTCTCAACTGATGGCATATTCCATCAAAACTCAAATTCCTAAAAGACTTTCCTGCCACTTACAAATCCCATTAATGATAATAAAAACAAAATTAGCCAGACCTTTATAAGGTGGAAGGAAGTCTTGCATGTATGCAAACATTGTCGCAACAGCATGGCTGCTTATTTTTCTTATTAATAATATTGATGCTGAGATTTGAGCAACCATGCAACGGTTGCAACCATGCAACGGTTGCAACCTGTACCGCAGCAAAGTGGTGGGTTTACTTCAGAAGGGAGAAGGGAGGGAAGGATTCCGGTTACTGGCACTCACTCGACAAGGACGGCAGACAAGGACCGTAGCTGGCTGGGAGAATAGACAGGGCTGTGGCCCATCATGAAGGCGCAGTGTAACACGTGGGAGACCAGCAGGCCCATCACCCGGGCCCGGTTCTCATAGATGTGCTCCAGCAACGCGTCCAAGACCTGGAACGTTATGAGGGGGTGGGTAGATGCAACGGCTGAGCTGGAGCGGCCTGCCATTTTGTAGCGTAAGTGACAGAGGCTACCATAGATGTAGCTACCGTAACACTTGTATGAATCTAAGGTAATACTTTCACATATGTAAGGTGCTGCGGTCGGTCCCAGTGTCTCTCCTCAACTTCACTCATGTCGTGTCACCTCCTCACAAGGACTCGTTCTCGTGTAGGAAAACCAAGAAGAAAATGTACGCTCGTAGTGAAACAATAGGTACAGCCTGAATAAACATGGTTGGATTGATAACAGCCATGTAAACAAATATCCCATATTTTAACGAAGCTTCTATCATATTGACAGAGATACACTATTGAAATGCCGTTCTGAGCATCAGTGGTGGTGAAAAAGTTATAATAATAATAATAATGATAACAGCCATGCACTATAACGATCTTTCCTATTTGCAATAAACATGGGTCATGTTCAGAGCTGAAGGATTTGGTTTCCCTGCGAAGTTCGACTCCTAGCGTGACTTGGTACCTTAGGATTCTCACCTCCAGCTCTGTCTCCTCAACGCTATTCTAGCCTGGCTGTGCTGACTGGTTAGCAACATAGCTGACCAGGTTAAAATAGGGTTAGCTTTATTAGACCATCAGCACGACAAACTAGCAATTCTCCGACTGTGGTTTCTAAGACTAGTATCGTAATTGTCCGACTATGATTCCGTCCACCGAAATATCCATGATTCAGCAAGTTTGGTAAAGGATTAAATCTCAACATCGTTAACATCAAGGCCTTCGAGATGACAAGGATGACGATAACACCAACATTTTTTTACAGCGTGTACCTGGCACTTACCTGGCTGTTATAGCAGCCGGAGCGAGAGAATGTTTGTGACATGGTGATGACATCCTTGGCCGTCATTTGGTGGATGCGTCTGGCCAAGAAAGGCATCACCTGAGACAATACTGACGTTTCTATAGTGGATGAGGTAACGGATGAGCGTTTCACCACAGGGGCGGTGGAGTTAGGGATTTGGAATGAAGCAGGTATGGACAGCATCGATGAGGCCCCATTGGTAGATGAACTCAAAGTAATGACCTCATTGGGGGAGTCACTTGAAGTTGGGAGCTCTTGAGTAAACTGGGTGGATGAAAGTGGCTCTGCAGGTAACCGAATGGGAGAAGGTGAACCATCACTCGAGAACACTGACAGAGCTGGTAACTGCGGTAGCGAGTGAGCTTCAACGGCAACAACTGGAGGTAACCGGTGCGACGAGGTTGGGACCGTGTCAACAGATAAAAGGCTTCTGCGATTGGAGTTGAGGGAGAAGTCCTTATACTTATCGTGTACTGTATCTAGGACGGTGCAGGCCCGACTGAGCTGACACAAGTCCTCAAAACTGGACTCCGAAGTCTGCAAAAAACAAAAAAAAATAAATAAAATAATACTAAATAAATAATATAAAATATATAAACAAATAAATAAAAAATAAAACGAATGAGTGGTGGTGACTATCATACTTATTACCTCCTCCAACATGGTCATGATGTACATGTATTGTCGAGGAATTACTTAGCTGTCCATGTTTGTCAGCAACATAACTCAAAATGGGTAGAGTGTTGCAACCAATTTTTCTCAGTGGCGAGTGAAGACAGAACACCTCTGTCGATAGCACCAGAGCCGCGACAGCGCCAAACTCTGGGGGTAGTTTAGGCTGTTTCGAGGCGCAACCCCCATTGTAGCCAGCTTACAGCGTTCTATCTTTTTTTTAGGCCCCGCCCACCTGGTATTTCAGGAGCCCAGCAGCAGCACTCCTCATTTTGGCACGACGAGCGCACTAATATATCACTGAGAGAGGGAGTCCAAACAATCCTTAGGAAACTGCACCCACGCGTCTGTGGAGGATGAGGTCCGCGATTGGATTTCCCAAACTGCTTAATTCTCACCCGACTGTAATCAGTCGGAGCTATATCACCTGTCGGTTGATAATAGTTCGTATGTCTCTGCACTACCGGGATATTGCATCCCGCGGCTGCGTTCAGCAGGCCCACAACCTCCTCGGGTTGCCTTTTGCTAGAACTAAGACGTCCGTAAATCATAACTGCAGGGCTTCTGCAAGGTTTCTACCTACGTGTTTTTCCGGGATTAAGACCCGTATGGTTTTTCGGGGGACACACTCAGTTCCAAGGAAAGAATCCCTTATGGGACTTCTACCTATGCGTTTTCTTGGGATTAGGACCCGCATGGTTCTTAGGGGAATACACTGAGTGCCAAGGGAAGACTCCCTTGGGACTAAGTCCGAAAACAGATCCCTACATGTCAGACCCAGCCTGCAGTGTCAGTCCCAATCCCTGATACCAGACGAGAGATGTTTCCTTACAAGATTCTGAGAGGTCCCAACCTCCTACGTGGGGGCAGGAATTATCAAGTTTTGACCCTCTGTAAATCTGCTGTAGTCACATTGACCTACATATTTTTAGACTTAGTCATGAAAACAAGTGATCACTTTAGTATTCCCTTCACTTCAAGAGCGCATCTCCTTTTTTTTTTTTTGACCTGCCGGCTTTCCGGCGTCCGAGCGCATCTTGGAATCGGCCCAGATCGAGAATCTGGCCAATTTGAGCCTTCCAATTATAGGACAGCAGCCCAATAGTTGGAAAAAACGCTCTTTGGCGACAGTATATCTGCTTGGCGTGCTTGTTAGGGAACTACGTCTTACCAACCAGGTGAGAATATACATGCTGCTTGGCGGCCTTGCGATGGCGCGCAGCCTAACCAAGCAAGTATAAATATATATGCTTGGCGGACTGTTAGGGCACTAAGGCCTACCAACCAAGGTGTGAATCTCTATGGTTGGCGGCCTTTCGAGGGAGTCCATCCTAACCAACTATGGGATAATATGTATACTTGGCGGACTTGTTAGGGCACTAAGGCCTACCAACCAAGTGAGAATATACATGCCTGGCGGCCTTTCGAGGGCGCCCAGCCTAACCAAGCAAGTATAAATATATATGCTTGGCGGACTTGTTAGGGCACTAAGGCCTACCAACCAAGACTCGAGGCAACAATATATTTGGTGAAATTCTTACAAGTCCCTACCACATAAATGTATCACTGTGCTAGATGGAATTGTTAGGGCAACAAAGACCTACCATTCAGTCTTTGGCGTTACGTTAACAGGTGGCACAGGAAGGCCGTAAGGACCACCACCACAAAAATTTTAAAAATTAAAAAAGCGGAATTGTTAGGGCCACTGGGGCCTACCACGAAGTATTTAAGCAAACAATATACTTGTTGGAATTCTTAGGGTACAAGTGCCTACCACCAAGTATTTAGTCCTCTATTCCGAGGAAAATCAATTTACATTAATTTTAATTCAAGGAACACAAAGCACAAAAGCATAAAAAAACACCATCACTGTCACTGGTCTTCAGAACAAACAGCTGTTGCAGCTGTGGACACAAGGAGACATGGGTTAAGGATCAAAGATGGCGGCACCCTAGGCCGATCACACACCAAACACAGTCTCCAAAACGTATCACTAAAAATGGTGAAAACACATTTCCAAACAAGAAAAACCATATGAGAGCACAAATAAACAGCAAGGGAAGTATTTCCCAAGCTCTAAGATCAATAAGTGAACACAGAGCAGCAGCTGAGACCAGAGCACAAATGGAAATGTAAATAGTATCGCGAGTCGTAACAGAATGAGGAGTGCTGCTGCTGGGCTCCTGAGGTACCAGGTGGGCGGGCCCTAAAAAAACAAAGACAGTACACCGAAAGCCGTCTACAATGAGGGTTAAGCCTCGAAACGGTCTAAACTACCATTAAGACGCCCTCAGAGTTAAGCGCTGTCGCGGGTCTGGTGCTACCGACAGAGGTGTTCTGTCGGAGCGAGCCACTGAGAAAGTTTATACATAACGGATCTTCATGAAATTCACAGGAACTGTCCGGAATATCATAATGAACAGATTATTACACATTTGTGATAATCTGTAAATCCGCTTGTCTGCCTACAATTAAAACTTTTAGCACTGGATTGCTTTGATGGTGGTTTGCACTCTGGCTACTCCCACCAACTGGTTATAGTTTGGTCGAAGTTTGTCTGTATCCAAGGTAACTCAAAAAGTTACGGATGGATCTGTATGTTATTTCCACGAAATGTTAAGAGCAACAGATGATTAACGTTTAGTGAAGATCCGTTCAACCATTCATTTTTTGTTTGTCTGCCTGGTTTTTCTTGATAATATAAATACGTAAAACAGTTAGGCCTATGAACAGATATTCATGAAATTTTTAAGAATTGTCAGAAATCTTAAAAGGCACAATAAGTTGCAAACGAAATTTCCTCAAATTTGCAGGAGTTGTTAGTAGCTAATGTTCAAAGGCACACATGACCAAATTTTGGTGATCGGTTAGTCTGTGTTTGTGTGTGTAACTAGGCTACCGGTATCTATATGTTATGTTAGGGTTGGTCCGAACATAACTCAAACAGTTACGGACGGATCTTGAAGAAAATTACAGGTACAGTTATTACTGTCAAGAGGCACAAATGAAAGAAAATTTTGCTTCTAAGACCAATTTGACATTTTCGTTAATATTGCCTTGCTCGTCAGAGATATGCGCTCTCAAGCTCTCAAAGTGCTTCTACGGTTATTTACGTTGTCATTTACAGTAGCTACATTAGTTATAAAACAGAAAAATGTTACCAATACTACTAAACACAGTTGGAAAAATGTTTACTTGTCTAGCTATATCTTAAATGACAACAAATATTTGAGCAAAAGTGTATGTGTTGTTTAAGCCTCCCAAGACGCAAATACTGTGTTTCAAGAATGGAAAAGGAAGGGGTAAGTGACAAGAAAGGTGGAGCCCACGGTCGAGAATGTTCCAACCCATGATTATTGCGGCTGGGAATAGCAAGCCGAGGAAGGAGAGGAAGAACATAAGAAAGCATCATGAGCAGGAGCATGGAGGAAGCAATAAAGGCTAGGATTAAAGACGTCCTGAATGCCAAAGTAACCTATTGGGTGCTGCTGCTCCCCATAACTCACCTGACCTAATGGGCCATCCTATTCTCTCAGTAAGGACAAGCAATCACATCACAGTTTTCTTTTTGCTAAATGGAACTTGAGGAAATTCCATAGAAAAAAAGCATTGTTCTCCAATTATGCCCTCTGACTCGTATCAGCATAGAAAGTATTATATTGTGGGTTTTCTCGCCGTATTAGATATAAAGGCTATATAACAGCGATCCAATTTAGTATGATGTAGTTTAGCGCATACAAAGGATGCAAATATGTTTCAGTCAGGTAGCGAATCTTCTACCTATCACCTGCGAGCAATAGCAGCTGAAATTTTAATGACACAGTACCCCTACTCTTGTTGTTCCCTCCCGACGTCATACACAACGAAAACCTAATTTTCCTGCATCTAATACTGAAAGAATGAGGTAGAGATGGACGGAGAGGCACACCTTAGAGTAAATATACAGTATGCTTGAGCGCGCACATCTGACAATCAACTCCACTCAAGCCAGTGTATGTAATTACCATAGCTTGTGGCTAGCAGNGGGGACATCCAGTTAATCATGCTGTTCTTGAACTGTATCGCTGGACATAATGTCCACACGTATTAAATTTGATACTTAAATTAATTAGTGGACTTGACGAATACAGCACTTGTTATCCAATTTACCAACCGCCTTAAATTTCCGTACTGTCTTGAACACTACTTAACTTGCTAGCACATTCACGAGCCAGCATGTGCTTCAATAAGCGGTTGACGAGGTGCAAACAATTTAATTACTCAGGAAAATTGGTTATAAGCCAGCCACAGCAGGAGTAACAGTCAGTTACGACGGTAGCTGAGAGCCGCTCCAGTTATATTTTCTCCGAGGGACACATGTATGGACGGAACTACAAGCAGAATTATAATATAGTTGTAGAAATTCACAAAGTAAGGTGACTTACCAACACAATGCGCTGGATTTCATGCGTCAGCATGTGTGTGAGACCAAGCACTTTCTCAACGTAGCTGGCCTGATAGCAGCGAGAATTGAATGACTGCGACACCTAGATACAAAAAAAGGCAAGAGGTACAAACAGGGTTGAGTCAGAGTCTGTAGTTGTCAAGACATTTTTAGGGGTCATTAGTAGCAAACTAACTGTACCTAAGAGTTGGAGTCATAATTGGTCCATTCGATTCTGCAACCTGGTAAATAAAGGTAATAACACAATTACATAAGTCGACATGTTACAAGTGTGGTAATAAGCATTGCGCTTACATTCGTGGTAACAATAAGTATTAGGATTAAGATTGTAGATACAATAACTACTGTATTATGATTACAACTGTAGCAACAGTGACCATTACGAGAACTCCACGTCCAATATTGGTGCTGCTTCCGTGCGTCCCGAACCCTTTGTATCCTGCCCACTCAAACACCAACTCCCTAATGCCGAGGCCACACTAGACTTTCATAGGAACAACGTGATGGGAGGATGCGCAGCTCGCATGTCGTTCACGCCACCGTATCTATGCTACCGAGTATAAATGTATCTCAAGACGATGCGTGAGTGGCTCTTTCTCGTTTCTAATTGTGCGTCCAAATGCAGATGTGCCCTCGGCCTAAGAAAATCAGGCTGTCAGTAAGCCCCCAATCATAGAGCGCAACAGTACTTGACTCTAAGGTCTGACGCTGAAGGCCAAAAGTCGGCAATGGAAAAATAAGATTTTCTCAAGAGCTATTCTTTTTACCCTATCTATATTACTGAAGAAGAAAGAAACTCCAAGGTACTCCATATTTTTCTTGCGTAGAAGGTATCTTGGATACGGCGGGCACACACTTGGGCGCTTGCCTGCATGACCGTGTCCGGACATGTTCACAATAGCTCTTGAGAAAATCCCATTCTTCCCATTTTGGCCGCCAGCGTCAGAGGCCACTTGGACCTAAGATTCAAGTACAGTACCGTAGCGGTCTATGCCCCAACTATATTTCAATTCCTCGGGACGGCAGGTGCGCTGCTCCACATTAAAAGACCAGCGAATGTTCGACTACAACTCTTAATGCGGCAGCTACGCTATGCGTTCACACAGACAATTGAAGCGAGGATGCGAGACTCGGACGTCATTTATGTCACGGTATCTATGCTACCGACTTCAAGTAGCTATATATGTATCGAAACAGTACGCGAGCTGCGTATCCGACTCAAGGAACTTGTATAGAGAAGGAGGGAACCAGTAGCCTAGCCCGTTGAAGCTCAAGAGTCTCCTATTGCTGTCAGCCAGTTGTACGCACCAATCGCATATCAGTAAAGAGTCTCTTATGGCTGCAGCCAGTCTCTTATGGCTACAGCCAGTCGCGTAAGCACCAATCACATATCAGTAACTCGATTCGTCTGCTGCTCCCCCGTGAAACTCAGTGCTCCCCGTCTTTTCCACCAATGAGCGTCACACAGCTATAAGAGATCTGGTTGACTCGCCGGCAAGTCTGTAACTGGGCCACAAGGCTCCCTCCTTCTCTATTGAAGCTCCTTGATCCGACTACAGGAAACTCTGGATCAGTGTGATTGAGGTGGACCACACATATCGAGATGCCCTGGGTCTATGTACGGAAACTATATATGTACAGTGTTCTTAAGACCGAGTTCACACGTCAGTCATGTCAACGCGTTCACCCACCCAATCGTCCGAATGTATTGTAGCGTCGTTGCCAGCACAATTTTGTGTACGCCGCAAAAGTGATTAAAATGTTAACAGTCAATGCAAGTGTCGAGTGTCAGTAGGCAAGGTGCAGATGTCTCATCAAATTTGGAGAACCGACAATGTAAACACGTCGGGACAACCTTTCGCACAAAATCCCACCTCAGTGGACTGATTGCAGCAAACAAAATAAAAGAACTTGCTAGGCTGCCGTCGCGTGCTCTTCCAGCCCAATTCAGGAGGGTAACTGCATCAGCGACACATCCTTACTTCACTGGACTGCGGTCACCAAACTAAAGTACTGCGACGATGCCACTCCTAGGATTGCCAATGGAATTTCTAGAATATCGACGATCTAGGGGGAAAAATGCAGGCTTTGGCAGTTCTGGGTGTGAAGGACAAATACACCAACAGAGAAGGCAGAAAACAAAACATCTCGAACACATTCCGTGGGCTGGAACTATGTAGTATTACGCTTCAGTTGAAGGGAAGGCTCCATTGTTGATGGTTCATACCTCATTTGGGTCGATGCGATTAGATTATTGAATAGGTTAAGCCCCACCGTCGCCACAACCCAGGTGATCTAGCAGTAGAAAAAATAAGGGACATACAGCACGTTGATAGAAACGGGGAACCCATGCACGAAGGTGTTCCCACATGGGATCAATAACAACAGCAAGTCGGGAGAGAAAAGGAAGAACAGATGAAAGTACGATCAAGAGGAGTATGAAATCGAAAGGAAGTAAAGTAGGCACGAAAGACACACGTCCCGAAGGCTTAGCTTATGGCTAAGGTAACCTACAGCGTGTCGTTTCGCACCAAAATATCAACGAGTTTTGGCAGACAATTTCCATGAATTAATTCAAAAGAAATGGCTACTTATAATAATGTGTAGATAGGAAAGCTCTCGATATCTACAGTGGAGTATATCCTTTATTGCAAATCCATCAAGAGACTTTGCATTAAGGCTGTAGTTAACAAAAAGCAATTGGAGTCGGACGCTTCGGTGTCTAAGGCGTCGGAAACTGTAGTCGGAGTCGGGCTTAGTCTGACGCAGTACTTATGTGGTGTGTACTAGGAGATTATTACCGAGAAATAAAACCTTGAGAGACACACAGAAAAACGGACACTCGCAGCCCGCTGCTTCGCGGCTTAGGGCCGACACATACCAAAAGCAGTTCAGTGAGAGACTGGCAGTTTTTGAGAAGTACGGAATGCATTGGAGCGCGCACATCGAACAGCGGCAGTTGAGCAGGCCGCTGCCGCTGTTCGACATGCCCTCCAATGCCTGTCTGCCTGCCAGCTTCTCGCTGAACTGCTTTTGGTGTGTTTCGGTCTTTACACAGGCACAATAGCTGCACCACACCAACCGGCTGAAATAACGTAGAAGACTGCATAAAATACTTGTATAGATTACAGTACAAACCTGCAGGCCCCTGACTAGCAGAAGGACGTCTCTGATGGTGAACTGATGGGCCACGTTCATGAGCCTCCGCACGAGACCCACCGACAGCTCGGCAGGGCTGCTGTACGCCACCAAGAAGCTCGCCATGCGGCACAGCTTCAGCACAACACAACCTGTCATAAAAAGAGACTAATGTGGGCCTGGTAAAAGAATGGATACGAAGAACGTGTATGGCAACAGCCTAGTCCTGAACTCTCTACATTGCTTAGCTTTAACCAAAGAGCTCGGAATGAACAAGAGAAGAAATTTCAGGGTACTATTTGTGCCCGTTCCGAGATTTGTTTGCAAAGATTGAAATACATACAGTACTTAAGTAATGTTTAGAAAATTTTGCTGGACGATTAGATATAAATACAGCTGTGAACTGCGGGCAGCGATAACCAATCTTTTCCGTGTTGTTAATGTAGAATCACGATAATCCGTTTTGCTACTTAACTTTCGGTTTTTCATGCACCACCGAAGCTTGGGATCTTCCTCAAGACCTTGGGTATTGGTGTAACATTTTAGATTCTGGCAATCTTGAATTTTTTTCGCATCTGTGTGATGATGGTGAAAACGAAAAAAGTGAGCTCGTCAAGCATACTGCGGAAGTTAAGTAAACTAAGTAAATACTAGCGGGACCCGTGGAAATTTCACGATTAATTAGTGCTAACCTCTCACCTGTGAATCTTGCATACAACAGTACTTCTCGCAGTGTTTTTCTATCTATGCATACCTTTCTAATTCATTAAAACCATCAACTTCAGCAGCCAACCTGGCTGACAGCCAGTTTTACGGAGCAGTTGAATAACCTGCACGATGCCAGTACAAGATAGCACGCGAAATTTGCTAGCAAAATATCTTCGCAAATTTTGACACAGAGAAAAAAAATTAACGTTCGCGACGGGGCGGAAACCACAGTTCATTTACTACAGATAGTTACGTCAGCCCCAAGGGAACACCCTTTCGCCCAATCTCAGTCAATCAGCGACCGCCGTGACTAGTGTCAATTTCAGCCAATGGGCGACTGCCACGTCACGCTGCTGGTGTAAACAAATGAGGCCGCGAGTGGCGGCTCCTTGTGCTGCAGTATACCAGAAAGGCTTTCCCGCCAATTGTTTATCATTTATTACCTCACATTGGAACCACCAATACTGGCCATATACTTAATTACATAAGTAAAGGAAAATAATAAACCATAGATTAGATGTATTGTAGGTATTGCATCTTGATTTTCAAAATCATTTGAAAATGTTTGCCTAAGTTCAAGCGAATGCTTTGCGCGGAATCGAATGATTCGCATGAGTTTTAAAAGAAAAAATTAGACAATTGTCGTTCACCAAGAAAACTTTGCATTACAACAAGTAATAAAGTAGAATGTTATAGACACATGAAAAGCACAATAAAATGCAACTGAACAATTTGACCAACGTTTATGTAATAAACGATCGCAACACACACTTAACCTCTCGCACACACGACGCCATATTGGAAAGTACCCAAGATGCCCCTCTCTTGGTATTACCCAGGGTGCTCCAAGGAGGATGTAAAGAGTGACGCAATTGACTGATACATTTTTGTGACGTAACTCTGCCGCAACTGCAGGTGCTGCCACTCTATTGCTTCACGTAACTATCTGTAGTAAATGAACTGTGGCGGAAACTTAAAACGGGTTGATATACATGATACCTAGGGCTACTTGAATTGCCTTCTCTAGGGAATTAAAAATTTGAAATTTATTAGCCGTGGTCCCGTGGACAACAGAAGGGCATGGGCCTGATGCTTGGCATCGCCCACCGGCGCGCGCGCTCTACTAGAATCTTCACGCCAAGATCCGAACTCCGTATCTGGCTGGCCTATTTAGAACGTCGAGCGCCACAAGCAAACCGAACACAATACATTGTGAAAAAATCAAAAGCGATATATAAGATACAAGTGAAATGGATTTCATGTTTTCGCTTTGAAAGTTATAGAATTTTTTTTTAAGAAGGGCTTACGAATACAGCTATGGTTGAACTTCGTTCCAGCGAAAATCAGAGCTTCTTGCAAGTTAAATTTTCTTCTAGCTAATAGTAAAAAGCGTCACGTACAGAACAGGGATGGACGTACGGATGGATGGAGCCTCAAGCAGAATTATAATATAGACTGTGTTCATTAACTTATGGTTGTCGTTAAACTATCTTGGTTTTTTCACAGACTGATCTTGGGTTTCCCCCAAAAATTCAATTATGAGGTTTGGTTTGTTTACAGATACCAAGTGTTTCGAAACATAGAAACCAGATGGCGAAGGAATGTGAGACAAAATCTTGCAAGTACTTTTTGTTTTTACTCTATTCTAAGCTCTTTGCTTCGACAAGCTACCATACGGGTAGTAATAACACAGGGTTTGAAGCGCTTCCGTGACTAAGCCTATAACACCAGGAATAAGTTGATCATCTTTCAGCAATTCTCCCGAAATGTCTCAAGGCGGTAGAAAAACAATACGAGTTTCGTAGGTGTTGAGTTAGACCAGTGCGCTCTACTGGCAGCCTGCTGGTTGAAAGGTAAAAAGAAAGGTGAAAAACTATCTACCTCGCCTAATCAGCAGAAACTGCGGCCAGTTGCAACTTGCAAAACTTGCAACACCCCCTGCGGGCAGTCACTCGGGTTATTGGGGCGTGAGGGAACTATATACCGTACTCCGGCAGGGACTCGGTGCACTAAAATATACCCCTGAACAAGGCTAATTCTTCCAAAAGCCTGCTCAATAAACACTAGCATCGCTTCTACAGGCCTACATTAGCATAGACTGTGACAGAAACTACGCCAGCTGAGGAACAACTTTTATACTATTATATACCTTGACTTAACCTCTTTCACCACTAGGCAGTACGGTGTAGCGAAAGGAAGAAGCGGCACGTACTCGGTAGGTATGTTGACAAAAAACGTAATACCCATGCACGAGGGTGCTCCCACACTGGATTACTGCCCTTGAGTAAAGTAAATCGGGAAAGGCGAGAAGGAAGCCAGACCCGTGTGAGAACATAGACTGCTGCAGGCGATAGTCCGTTATTCTGCTTTTTTTCACGTCAAAGCGTTCGAATGTGTTGCTGTATCTGTGTGTTGCTCAAATCTTTTAAAGACGAGCATACTGAGAGCAGCTGAACGACACATCCCAACTAAACGAGTTCGTATCAATAATGATCCCCTCTGGATCAATCGGACAGTCAAACGCTGCATTGCCAGGCGACAAGTGC
>LQNS02020120.1:8090240-8104778 GCA_001587735.2 Parhyale hawaiensis | reverse complement strand
TCATTGTTGCTCACCTTGCTTTGGCTTCTACAGCTTACTCAACGCGTTTCACTTTATTGAATCTGTTCGAAATTTGGTTTGTAGCTTTCGTTAATTTCAGGCTTATACAGAACCGTACAGCACGAAAGCCAAAACGAGACTCCAAGTATAAGCTTATACTTACTCCGAGACGGCGTGCAGCCGCAGCGGTGAAAGTAAGCAAAACATGATTTACGGATAATACTACGTTAAAACGGAATATTTTTAAACGGTCAAGTTGTAGTTTATCTGGTTGTACTCAGGATGCTACGAGCGGGACTTTGACGTTGATTAATAGTCTAACAGCGTTAGAACTTAATATCAGCTGAATATTCTCTATTTCAATTTATCACATCACATGTCCGAATTTATCATTGCTTAAGTTCGAATCGATCACTGCAATCCCCCCCCTCCCCATAGAATTGAAAAAAAAGGGTAAAAAACTTATTGCAATCGAGAATTTTTCATTATTTGGCCAATCCCAATATTTTTGTTTTAAAACACTGTATCTTAATTCTCTCAAGTGGTGACAATCATTCGTTGCCCAAACAATTGAATCATAACCTACTTAACCGTTTTAAGCTAAACACTTGAGTAAACTCACAGCTGTTTTCAATTTTTTCTCGTAAACTAACACATTAATTTTGATAATTTTGGTCTAAAAAATATTTCCAATTATACATCTACCTGCATGCAGCATGACCCATCAGTTCAAATCTATACACCCTTGAAACCCTGTCATGGTTGCAAAAGGGGTTCAAAAACGCTTGTCTCATTCGCAAATACTCTATTAGTAAGCCAATCACATTTATTTTTTAAATACTGTAGCCTATCCATTCCGAGTGGCGAAGATCATTCGTTCGTCAAAAAAATCACCCATAACCCTGTCAGGGGCCTTGTAGCTCTTATGGTGCAAAAGAATCCCTAGAACTTTATGTAAAGATCTGTACACGCTTCCCCTGGGAGTGATAATAACGGGAGAATCAGGGAGACATTCGAAGAAAAAGAACACGCATGAAATTACGTTTTTTTTTTCGGGCCAAGCAGCTGCAGAGCTCGCTGCTCGTTTTCCTGCATATTATTTTTTAGCAAATATATCCTACCCAGGAAGCAAAGAATGCAACGGGAGGACTCAATAGGACTGAAATAAAACATAGCTGTGACCGCACGTAGCAACTTTACATCACATCGGTGAGTCGAAGTGTTTTAGGTGTGGGACCTTAGACCTTCGTATATGGTTTTCTTGAANTAATACTCGAAAACTGCTTCGCGAAATATTTCAACTGCGAACTTCAACACTGATCGAACACAACTGGTCTCACAGCTACACTGGTCAGACAGCTACATCCCACAGCTACATTTCGGCTGATACCCCTATACTCGGCGCAGCGGTGCGGTGAATGTAAGCCAAAAATGATTTACGGATAATACGTTAAAACGGAATTTTTTTAAATGGTCAAGTTGTAGCTTATCTGGTTGTACTCAGGATGCTACGAACGTGACTTTGACGTTGATTAATAGTCTAACAGCGTTAGGGCTTAATATCAGCCGAATATTTTCTATTTCAATTTATCATATCACATGTCCGAATTTATCATTGCTTAAGTTCTAATCGATCACTGCAACCCCCCCCCCTCCCCATAGAATTGAAAAAAGGGTAAAAAAACTAATTGCATCCTAGAATTTTTCATTATTTGGCCAATCCAAATATTTTTGTTTTAAGACACTGTATCTTAATTCTCTCAAGTGGTGACAATCATTCGTTGCCCAAAAAATTCAACCGTAACCTTGTCAGGGGCCTTGTAGCTCTTATGGTGCAAAAGAATCCCTAGAACTTTATGTAAAGATCTGTACACGCTTCCCCTGAGAGTGATAATAACGGGAGAATCAGGGAGGCATACGAAGAAAAAGAACACGCCTGAAATTACGTTTTTCCGGACCAAGCAGCTGCAGAACTCGCTGCTGGTTTTCCTGCTTATTATTTTTTAGCAAATATATCTTACTTACATGATGCCGTCGGGAAGTACTAGTAGGACACACCACCATCTCCTGCTCCCGCTTGGCCTACTGTATGCCAAAGAGAACCGCCTTGTGCTGAGAGGGGTAGCCTATTGCAACCCCTATCCTCTCGACATAATCATGTTCTACAGCTTCTCATTGCAATCGGTGAAGACCGTGAAGTCTATCTGCTCAGAGACAATTCATTACAAAAGGTTAAGGCTAGGGTTAGAACGGAGACCAAGAGCCAACGAGAGGTTGCTGTCCGCAACGAAGTGACAATAGTCGAAGCAACGGAGGGAGTCCTGAGCTTCCATTCTCATAAAATGAGGTAAATCGTTACTCAGCCTCAATATTGCTACCTTGTAACCAGCATACATATTTCCCGTAGCAACGTCAGCCCCTCCACGTTTTACTTCAGCTCCCTGCCATCTCTTTGCAGCAAACTTCTTTAAGCTGCCACTGCGAGGTAGGCAAGTCTCTTGTGATACTCTCTGAGAAGGACCTGCGCCAGGAGCTTGACGTACCCCAGGTCGTTATTTTTGGCGTGCTCGTCCATAGAAGGTGGAAGCAGTGATTGGTAGGGTATATCTATTTCTTTATTTCAACTGTGGCGCCCCTTAATCTGTTCCATCGACAATAAAACTGCACCACGTAAAAAGATTTTAGAAACGAACAACAATATTCAGGGGTGGCCCTGGCCATCTGAAAATTTGCCCTCTACTTATTCTAGCGCTATATAATGTCATAAGTTCAGAATTAAACTAAAGGGATAAAAATAATCGCTTTCAGCTGAAACTTTAGGAATTTATTTATTATGAACAAAAGAAAATCATGAGCATAATTTTATCCAAAATGGCTTCTTTTTTGTACACAGAGCTTCAATCTATCTGGCTATTCAGTTGTTTGGAATGGTCTTGATGGCTCTGTCTTTGCTGTTGCTGGTATAGGCAGCTTTAAACGATCTGTACACAGAGCTATTCTGTGATCTCGGATCTTCTTTTTTTAATTCTTTTGTTTTCTCCACCCGCTGGGCTGGTTGCGTGGGGGTTTGTTAACCTCATGGAGTTTCTCCGTTCCTACGTCGCCAGCCTGGTCTGATTTAATAATAATAATAATAACCTGTTTATTTGGACATGTTGCAGCTTGGCGCAGTTCTGGCTGACGAGCTTTTTTTTTTTCTCTAACGTTAGACAGGTTCTCAATACTCCCCCCCCTCTGTTTCGGGCGGTGGGCCGCTAATTGAGGTGGCCGACCTATACCACGAGGCCTCTACCTTCTCCCGTTCGTACGGAGGGCCATGGAAGAGACCGTCTACACCGGCGTAAAGTAATCGAACTGTGTAATCAGAAATAGAATGAAAACGTTAAACAAACTCTGGCCAATCTTGTTGCATTTTACATTGTTTTCCTATGTCTAGTTTTAGTATTACATTTCCTCAGTTTTATCATAGAATGAAGACGTTAAACAAACTCTTTCGCCTGGCAAATGTTGCCCCGTGTTAGCTGTAAGTATAAATATAAAGGCACTCATGTTACGGTGTTAGCTTTAAGACTAAGAATTAATCACTCGTGGTGCTGCGCCCTCCTAATATATTGTGTACCGCATCCATACAGGGAAATTATTTATTTTTACTGTGCTTCTTTGCTAAAATTCTTAAGGTAACCGTGACAGATACTCTGTCATGCATAGCGAACACCTAGTTAATTCATATTTTCTGAACGTGATCTCTGCTTATTTTTCTTTTCAAATGCCCCACACGCAGCTTTACATCAATAAATCTTTGTCTATCACAAATAAGGAAATCACGGTTATATAATTGAATTAAATTGGAAATGTGCAGCGTCTCTTTCACTGTAATATAATCTTTCTATTCTATTTTAATTCAATTGTTTCCCATTATTATCATTACTAGCTATTTCATGGAATACGTATGTCTGTTTCTCACTCCTGAATATGGTTAGCTGGTCTATATATTCTAAATTTCCCATCGCACTTTTCTTCTCTTTTTTTTTTAAATCCCTGTAAACGTATCATTTGTTAATCCGCAACTACTTGCCCTAGCTCACTTTAGGCTGCATACTGTATTTCATAATCTAAAAAAAAAAATTCACGTCACTTCTGTGTAACCAACGCCCCTCTCAGCGGAAAATAGTGTCAGTATCATCTCCTTATTTAGATGCGGGCATTGCACTAGTTGATTCACTGCAAATTCAATGCCAATTGTCTCTTATGTTACTTTTTAGTATTATTCTTATGATAGTACTAAGCATGAAAACCTCAGGATACTGTGTCCTAACCTTGTTGGACACAGTCTCCATAAGAGAAATGAATGGTATAATTATTATTTCACGCACAACATCAGTTTAAAAATTTGGATACTGCAGCAACAAAGGAGTTCTTAAGTGAGTCGAATTTTGTTGTGTGGTTTAGAGCATGCCATGTTCTCCAGTACATACTAACCACTGTACTGTAAGACAAATGGTTCAAGGCTGGGCTTCCAGAAGGCCAGTCATCATCGGCCTTGATGACGACCGGAACATTCTAGAAGAATCACAGCTGAGTGCCTTTTGCTTTGTGTGGTAGAGCCAAATCCTCCTTAATATATCCCTATTTTCTATTGAAAAAAGATTCGGTCAAGCAATCGGATCTTCAGCAATGTCCTCAATGTACAACAGATGTTGTTTTAACCCTTCTCTCAAAAAACTGAAGATCCGTGACCCCAAAATGAGACACACGGTCACACATCCCCATCAAAGAATCATTTTGGAGGGATGGTGGCTTCTTAGAATCGTGTGAATGACGTCAGAAGCTTCTTTGGCACTACGGTTAAAACTTTCTTCTACAGAAAACATTTTCGCATCCGTGAAAAGGATATTTCTATGCGCTCGTTCTGCGTCCCTGAATCATCAACGGTTTGGATCTTTCGCACTCCATTCCATCGTTACTGTGACATTATGCTGAAAATTTTATCTGAAATTATAGGGATAGGGCCCTAAGCATTAATTTGATCCATATATCTATTACTCCTAAGTTTTATAACTAAAGTTTATTAAATATTTTGTAATGGAATGTATGTATGTGCAAATCCCAAGGGCTTCAACTATGGGGATGGACGTTTAACTCTTCAAAAATTACATACAGAAATGTCTGTGGCCCTATCATCAGCAATTTTTAACCACTCTAGAACAACTATGATGCGAGGCTATCTACGATTTTGGCAGATCCTCCCACAAACGGGCTCCAGGCATTGAAGACACTTCCCCCCCCCCCAAGTTGAAGAAGTCAATACTTAAGGAGTCTTTTTCTGACCACCGCCCGGGTGATTCCCCCTGATTTCGCATGATTCGCACGTTTTTGTGACGGCATTTTGACGTGATTCTGATAGCAATCAACCGTGATCGGCGCTGAGAATTGATCGCAGCGTGATTTCCTTCGCAGACTAATCACGCATGATGAAAGGGTAATTCCAGCCGTTGAACAAGTAAAAATTCAAAATTTGGAAATGCAAGGTCGTGATGTTTTTTATATTTAGGGATAAATTGAATAATGTTATGATGATTGTTTGTAATATTGACTTCCAAAATTGTAGTTTCGTTAGTTTTATGCCTGTGTATCTTCAAAAGGCTTGAAATACTGGTAGTTCAGTTATGCATTGGCTTCAAAATAAATAAAGGCTCATAAGAAATCCATCCTCTACCATTTCCCATAAAAATACGATATTTTTTCGAAAATTGATATGGCGTCTCTGGTTTGTTTACAAAATCGCTGACCGTTCTTTGTGCTTTTCAGTGATCACGATGATCATGATCACTTTGATTCTGATCACGAGCGTGGCCACAAAAAGACGCATTTAGTCGCTAGATAGTTTTTCCAAGAGACGCGCCCGCCGGAGCTCAAGTTGTTTTGAAGAAATATAAATGGAACTGTAAACATACGTTCATTATTGAGCTGATTACTCCACTGTTATTTCAGTTACAGTCTCATGTACGTATTTTGCTTGCTTATTTCCTTCATTTTCCTAATGTTTTCCTGGTATTAAGTAGTTACTAAGCGCCGCTGTAGTGGTTGCTGTTTTAAGGGATACTGACCATAAGTCGGCAAACGAACATTTATGAAGCGTGGACGAAAGATTAGGATCTAACATACATGAAGGGGTTGAAACAATCAATGCGTTAGATATTTGGTAAAAAAAATGGCCTCTCACTGTGCTTGTTGTAGATTTCAGAGCTAACACTGCGATGAAAATGTACTTTTATATATCATACAGATAATATTGACGGTCTCAAAATTTCAATCAATATCCATAGGGAATTCGAAGATCGAGAATGGAATCCCATGGTGTTGGGAAATTACCTAATGAGTGGCAACCGTGTGAGAATTTTTTATTCCTGAAGTGCAATGCTCAAAACGAGGCGCAATTAAATTGTAATGCCCCTATCCTTAGTGCGGCCTGCGCCGGTCCGCCCCCCAAAAAGCAGTGCATTTGATCGGGGCGCATGAGCGTATGATGGGGCGCTATACCCAGTCTTGATGCGTGGTACGGGAAGCAATCGCGTCGTTCACGACGATTTTGCGTTCAAGTAAGCTTTCTTGCACGCGTCACCACTAAAATAAACACTACCTAGCGTAACCTAACCTCTTAACCTAACCTAACCATACCTAAACTAACCCAACATAACCCAACCTAACCCTATCTAACTTTACCTAACCTAACCCCACTTTACCTAACTTTACCTAACCTAACTTAATCAGCGAGTTGCCCAGCGCCCCAACATGAACGCCGTCGGCACCCACACGATCCGCGTACACAAACACGCACACAAATAGTCGCGAACGACGAGAGCGCGCTCGGGCTTGGTTCCCGGACTGAACACTGAGAATATATTCTACGTGGAGCATTCCAGCACCCAGAGGCCAGGTGAAGCACGGCGAGGGATCCCAAATTGACTCTCAACACCAACTGCTTCTCCTGCTCTTCACACTACCAGTTCTTGAAAATTCTAGAGTTAAGGCATAAGAAAACCTTGTTAGGTGTATCCACTGTATGCGAGATGAGAAATTGTGCTTATTATTTTTATTGTGATTATTATTTTGAGATTTTTGTGGTGTTTTGAGTCACCGCTGTGCTGGAGAGTTACAAATCATGCTGGTGCTCTTTGTCATGGTGGTGCTTACCCTGTGCCATTTAACCTCCCGATCCGGAGTGGCTAGCTACTTGAACTACATCCATACACACAGCACGGTAAAATGGTTGCCATCAATTACAAAAATTTGAGCAATAGCGGCTCTTATAGTTACCTTCGTGCCAAGACTATAACACTGGTAATATATTCGTTTAGAATGAAGAGCCTACCCTAGAAAAACTTAAGGTCCCATCCTCAAATACTACGATTCGTCGATTTGACGTCATACGCTGACGTGCGGCCACCACTAAGTTTAATTTTAGTCCAATTGAGCCCTATCCCCCTCCTTTGCATTCTCTGTTTCCGGGTCTGGACGTCACAGCCCGCGAGCCAACACAGTGGACTGGCTGCAGTATACACAAAAATATATAAAACTGCACGCCTGCCCTCACGTGCTCTTCCACTGTAGTCCAGGAGGAAATTGCAGTAGCGACACGCCTGCACCTCTTTACTGGCCTGCGGTCGCCCGGTTCAAAGATATTGAATAGATGGAGGGACCACAGCCATATTTCGCCGAAATTTATTCTAAGACAGTTTGTTATCATTACTCAGTTACGTGTTACTCTCAGTATTTTCAGGAAGCGCTTACTATGACTTTGTTATTTTCCGAAGCGTCTATAATTAACAATAATTGTGCCCATGTTGGTGGTTTTTTCATTGTGAGAAATACATTCCTCACTGGATAAAACTCTTCCAAGAATCATTCACTGATATGAAATGAAATCATTTTCTTTAAAAATTATAGATAGGTGCTTTTTTAAAGAGACTTCCCCCTTAACAGTCAGTGTCGGCACCAGGTTCTTTTCGTTAAGGGGAGGCCTGGAAGATGGCTGTAATACATTTGCATAAAATATGGAGGGACTTCACGAAATATGCTAATATGTATGATGGCTAAATGGTAGCAATATGAAAGGGCCAAATGTCACGAGCTAGGCTCAATGGNGGCTTGACAGAAAATGGGTTAGCTTGGCTCAATACGGGCCTGGGGGGTGGGCTCGAATTCGGGAGGGGGCCTGGCACCGAAGTGAATGCCCCCCCCCCCTTCGAGAAGGGGCTAGATCCGCCAGTGGACACGTTGATTATTCTACATCCCAGCGGATGCTCCGTGGGTTGTAGTGAAGAAAGAGAAGCTGATTCAAGTTTGATGGATGGTTCACTGGGTCTATTACTGTCAAGTGTAGTAATATAAATGTATCGCAGTTGCCAGTACACAAAGCTCTCTGATTGGGTGACAACTTTAAAGTGCATCGTGTGGCGAATTACACACATATAAGTGAAAAAAATTCATGCAAATGTGAAGAAAATTCTGCGCAAACTCTTGCTGCCCATTTCACACGGTGGAAGGGTCCGATGGGATGGTCAAAAGACGTCGAGTCCCGTTTTGAAAACCTTCGTTGTTATCATGACTACAGCTTCCGAGACGAGAAAAACTACTGCGCTCTGAGAGCGCATATCTTCGCCTACTATGAGAAAATGATTTATTTTTACTCTGCTTCTTTGTTAAAATTCTTGAGGTAACCGTGACAGACACTCTGCCGAGCATAGCAAACACCTTAGTGATCTCTGATTACTTTTCTTTTCTAATGCCCCCACAGGCTGTTTGGCACCAATGATTCCTTGTCTACACAAATAGGGAAATCACAGTTACATGATGAAACAAATTGGAAATGTGCAGTGTCTCTTTCACTGTAGTATAATTTATCTATTCTAATTTATTTCAAATTTTTTATNTATTTCTTGTAATACATGTCCATTTCACATTCACTCCTCAATATGGTTAGCTGGTTTATATATTTTAAATTTTCTACTGCACTTTTCTCCTCTTTTTTTTTTAATCCCTGTAAACGTAGCGTTTACTAATACGCAACGACTTGCCCTAGCCCACTTTAGGCTGCATACTGTATTTCATACTCTCTAAAATATATATATAACTTTTTCTCCCCAGCTCTGAGTAACCAACGCTCCTCTCAACGGAAAATAGTGTCAATATCATCATCTTCTCATTAAGATGCAGGCATTGCACTAGTAGATCTTTGCAAACTTAATGCCAATTGTCTCTTATGTTAATTTTAGTATTATTCTTATGTTAGTACTAAGCATGGAAACCTCAGGATGCTGTGTCCTAACTTTGTTGGACATATATGAGAAATAAATGTGTTTTGTTTGTTTGTTACTAAGGCAACGTTGATGAAAAATTCAAATTTCTTCTGGAATTACGATTTCCTTTTTATTAGCCCCAAAATCTGACATTTGTGCCTTTTGATAGCTATAATATAGCTTATGAAATTTTCTTGAAGATCAGTTCATAACAAATATTGTAACCAACATTAGTCAAACAGACCCACCAATCATCACCAAAATTTAATCATTTATGTCTTTTAACATTTGCAACAATTTCTGTAAATTTCATAAAGAACCGTTCATAACTTTTTAAGGTATTTTACTAACAAACGTAAAATCAAACACAGAGACGAACAAACAAATCCTCACAAAAATTTTAACATTTACTGTTCGAATATACCTATGAGCTCATGCAACTTTCCTGAAAATGAGTTCATAACTTTTTGAGTTAAGGGTCTAACAAAAAAAAAAAAGAGGTAGACTAACAAATAACCAAGGGGTTAAATATATCTTCACCACAAGTTAATCATCTGTTTTTCCTTACATCCATAACAATTCTTGCAAATTTCTTAAAGATCAATTAATCACTTTTTGAGTTATCTTTGTGACAGACAAAAAACAAAAAAAAAAAAACTTGATCAAAAACATTGCCTCCTTTGCGGTAGTAATTATGACGATTCTGTAGTAAATGCATTATATCACTTACAATGGAAAGGGCCACCTTACGAGCATATCCTCCTCAATCGCACACTAGTGAGAGTGAATGTCGTGTGCAAACCAACAACCAAAATAATTTTTTTCCATCTGAATGCAGTACCCAACATATTAGGGGTGCAGCACCCCGAGGCATTCATTCTCAAACCTAACATACTGTAGAAGATTCACAGTTTGCCTTTAGATTTAGACTATTGAACAGTGAGTGTTATACGGAGGCGACATGTCAAGGCGATACGCCAGTCACAGCACAGTGGAAATTTGGCATGTAAACAAAGCATTTAACGTTTATGTCTCTGTCTCCCGTGTCGCAGAGGCCAGTGGACAGAAGGTTCCTTTATTTTACTCGGATGTCGCTTAGTAAACACAGGTAAGAAAGACTTACCGAGTTTCTGGCCGTAAGTGACGGCTAGCGAAAGTAAATCTCATTCATGGTCGAGTTGTGCAGAAGTGAAGACTGGAGTTTACACCAGCCTCGTAACAATAATATTATTGCAGAGTGGATAGTGCGAGTGAATATTTAAAGTGCACTTGAAGACGCAAAGATCGGGTTTTCCATAGTAACTAAATATGTGCGTTGTCTCAATCTCTACGACATAGCTAATATTATGTATCGCGTTCCTCTATACTAATATTGAAATTTGGCCTTATTCGAGGAGATTACATGCTGAACAAAGAGGCCCATTCCTGGAGTGAAGCCAAAGCTGCAGTTTCAGTTCGAGCAAATATATATTATTGTCATTTATGTTCCCAGTTCGCTTCACAAAGTGTTCGAAAGCGTGATGTTTCCTGCTTGTAAACACAACTGAGCCTAGAAAAAGGTTTGCTTAAATTTGTACTGCTAGCAAGCTAAAGTTAGCAAACGACACTAGTGAGATTTTCAACATTTATTTTTAATTAGGAGTGAATTTTAATTCTCAGAAGGCATGCATTTTTCTGCTGTTTACAAGAAAGTAATAATGCCGTTGGACGCGTCATGAGCTCTGACGCCGTAAATAATGTATCGTAGTTAACCTTAGTGAACTTGTGTTTTAGGTCGCTTGCGACAGCTATTCCCATTCCTAGGTCACACTGTTGAGAAACGGATTCCTGTCCAGCACCTTTCATCATGAGTCGGGCGTTGATTTTAATATTACTGTGTCCAGGATGAATTACCGAACATTTGTGAACATTGAAGCTCATCTGTCAACTATTGCTGTCCGATAAGGCATGGCATGCATGGTTTAGTATCATAAGAGAATTTAACTAACTATACTGCTGATGTTGAGATCCATACCACTGATATAACATGAAGAGCAGTAGCCCGAACACGCTTCTGTGTGGGATCTCAATTGGACGGAAGTGCGGTCTGCTGTCATTCCGTGTTGCGTGTCTCTCGATGCTGGCTGCCACTGAGCCGTGCACGGATTCAGTGCGAGTAATCGCCTTATGCCTCTAGTTTTTCTTAGGTACTGAAGGGCGAATTTGGTGAATTTTGTTCAAAGCCTAAGTAAATGAGGACGATTGCTAATTCGCTGTCATATATTTCAGTAATAATTTCATAAACTACTTTGACTGCCTCTCTCTGTTTTCGAATACAATGTTATGGATCGGAAATGATATTGTGCACCCATACACTGTTCGTAATAAACTTCAACAAGAGTGGTTCTACAGCTTTGCTCATAATCAAAGAGAAACTGTTTCATCGAAAATTCCAAGGATTTTTATTTCCTTCTTCGTTTAATTCCGTATCATATTTTCGAGCTCATTTTCAAAAGGGCTCGAGCTCCGTTCTGTAGACCGCGCCGTTATGTTTACTGACTCAGCTGCAGGATAAAATTAAATATAATAATACCCAATGCAAAAGCAATGCCCGGTTTGAAAATCCATCAGACGAAAAAATCGAGTCTTACCTCGCGCACCACGTTTGAATAGGCTATATTATTGTCCTGTGAGTTGCCTGGTGGTAATGAAAGGATTCTCTGAAGCAAGAGTTTCCCAAAATTCAGAATGAAGTTTTTGTAATTTTTCTTTTCTTTTAAACAGAAATCGTCGCTTCAGACGCGAGAAAACCGAACACCTGCGACTTAAAACTTATATTCACTGCATTATTCCCTGAAGTGCTCTGAATAGGTTTTGCTGCCGCACTTGAGTTAACACCTTCATGACATTCGTATAATAAAACTTCTCTAACTTGACCTTTAGAGCTGACAAATATGGAGCAAAGTTTGTTCGAAAATTATGGCAAAAATTAGGTAACATGACAGAAAACAGTACAAATTAGGCTCAGAATAACTGTATATCCACAAGAAAAGGCAAAATTTAATAAATTACCTCAGAAACATTTGTTCTGGAAATTGAACATTATACTTGAGCACCAACCTGGTACATCAAATATTCATTAAAAGTCTGTGATTCATACATACTTCAAAATAATAAGCTGTCACGATTAAGAGACTAAATTTACCCTCCTCTTCAATACTTTAATGCTACACTCACGGTACATTGACAAAATTTCTCGTAGTTGATTAGCATAATCCATGCTCGAAGTTTTGCCCTAAGACTGCGTTTGCCGGTTTTCTGACGTCGATTCACTGATCAAAAAACCTTAGATGCTCGTTCATTTGGCTTCCATGCGAACTAGCTACAAGTGTGTTCCTTCATTGCCAGCGCACTATGCAGAAGAAAAAATCACTACAAAGTCAACGTTGAATTTCTATGGGAGATGTTAGCTGTTGTAAATTAATCTAATCAAATACCTACAATAATCAGAGTAGATATAATAAATTTCACGCTACGGTGCAGTCGTGCTGGTCGAGCGACACGAGCTGGATGCGGTGTAAGCTTCGTACTGGAAGAAAAGTCTTTGGTCATCTTGCAGATGACTTGGAGGCCCTCGAATTTTGTCTGTGAGTTGAAAATTGGGTCAGCGAGTAGCGGACTTGGAATACCCGTACTTGCTGACATCTGGCCCGTACACGTACGGCTGACAAGGACGTACATACTGCCATATGGCCTGTCCACCTGGCATAGAAGTACGTACTGTACAATTACGCTCCTCGGCCCAAAATTAAGTGCCCTCAAGCGACTATGAATGACAGAAATGCTGGCGCTAGACTCTAGAGCATCAAAACTTATCATTGTGAAACTGGGATCGAACTTCTGACCTCCAGCTAATTGGAAAGTCAGCAATCTTAACCACTCAGTCGTTTGATGTATATTCAATACATTGTGCTGAAACTTCGTGTTTTTTTTTAATTCCTACCGCTCACACGATTTATATTTCTATAGTTCCTGGTGAAGTACTTATTTCGTCTGATACATAAGGGTAGTGAGTGTGTGATGATAGGCTCATCAGTAGAGATTGAAAAAAATTTCAATGATTTGCAGGCCTTTCATGCCTGCACTACATCACGTTTACCTAAGATATATTAGAAATAAATTTTCTATACTTCAGGTCAAGGGCTGCTCTTGGCAGCGGCAGCGGCTACGTTGGGTGTCGGCGCTAATTTTCTGATGCTGTGTAAGTAGCTGGCCCCTGTGGCGTAAGTCTTCAGTTAGGGCATGCGCACACGACAGACATTTGAACGCCCTCTTTCAGTTCAGCCTTCAACTGTGTTGCTCAGCTGCGGGAACAGGACATTTGTTTTGGGGCAGCTGATAGGAAAGGGAGGGGGGGGGCTGTAGTGAAATGTGGGAAGGTTTCATGTTGCTACGTGAAAGATGTATATTGGTTACTTGGTAGCAATGCCGGGGGGAGAAGGGTAAACGGAGTTTGGTTCATTATTGGGGAGGGAGTGCAAATCTCCCCCACCCCGCTACCAAGCTTGCCAGCATCATTAACCGTAAAAATATGCCCAGCATTTTCTGAGTTCTAACTACCTGTAACTGTGAATTAAAAAAAAAAAAAACATCTCCAACATTAATGGCGATACTTGCTAAGTTACCTGACGTAACTTCTAACATTTGTGTACTAACAAGAACACAATGAAGCATCTAGAAGCAGAACAGGGAGAGCAAGTTCCTTTGAGTGTCGTGTGAATCAGCCTTTATGTATTCTTTGCAGTGTACGAAGAAAGACCCCAGGAGGAGCTGAGGGTGCTGAAGGAGATCTACGGATTTGGCCCGGAGGACCTAGAGATGAGGAGTCTTGCGAATAGCAGCTCGGAGCTGCCAGGCGTGTCAGGCTGCTTGGGCAGAGACTTCTATACCGATCTGAAGAATTTGCCGGTGCTTTTCAGGTGAGTTGCTTCCGGTGCTCGTTAGGTGAGTCGCAGTCGGTGCTCTTTAGGTGGGTTGCTGTCGGTGCTCGTAAGGTGAATTACTGTCGGTGCTCGTTAGGTGAGTTACTGTCGGTGTTTGTTAGGTGAATTACTGTCGGTGCTCGTTAGTTAACACCTTAACACCTTAACACCTTTATTTTTCTCACAATACAGTACAGAAAGACAGAATAAAATATGTATACATAAAAACGAGAATGCACCCATCTAAAAGTGATACTCACTTATGGAGCGCTACTGCA
>LQNS02020120.1:8044918-8057499 GCA_001587735.2 Parhyale hawaiensis | reverse complement strand
GCGGGCAGGCTGGCAGACAGGCAGGCAGGCTGGCAGACAGGCAGGCAGGTGGGCAGACAGGCAGGTAGGCGGGCAGGCTGGCAGGCAGGCAGTATGCCTTACACACCACGAGTAGTACAGCTGGTGCGAAGGTGCAGAGTTGCCACTTTAGCCTTTTTATTATACTAGATTTAGTATTTTGGGAGGTTTATCATCCAGAAATTGGTTTATCATTTAGTAGAAAAAGCAGGAAATTTAAATTTTTAGCATTTGTGACATTTTTCTGACTTTTCCGACACTTTCTGCCGAATTTAATGCTATTGATACAGCGTAAAGCACAATTGCAATAAAACTATCCTTCGTTGATTATTGCAGCATTGAATGGAAATTATTGTAAGTGCCGACCGTACCAAACGTGTATTAAATTCGTTCATTGTGAGAGGGATCGAGTTATCGCCTTCGCGTCATTTGTCTGTGCAGGAGCTATTCAGTGCAATGCCATATCTATTATATTATGATCCTTATTCTTAGTGCCGGTTAAACTTGTAAATTAATTCAGCATATCCTTCACCTCGCAATGAGTAAAGATAAAGCGAAGTATCCTCAAAAGTTCAACAAAAAGCACCAACTTGCCAGTCCATGCCAGAGTACTTCTTTGACGAATAACATACATTGTTAAAAAAGATGAGACAACTAAGGTGGAAGTCAAGTCAGCCATGCATATTTGCTGCCATATAACATTCAATTCCTGTGATCATCTGGACGACTTGTGCAAAAATACCAAATCCGATACTACATAAGGCAGTGATACATCGCACTATGTTTGCACACGTAGTGGAGAATGTATACATAGTTCCTTATTTCAATGAAATTTTAAATACTTATAGCAAATTTAGCTTTTAACTGAATGCATCTAATGATATCACTACTTACAAATCATTGGTTTTCTGTAGTTCGGGAGGAAGCCAATTAAGGATGTGGCAGCATTTGCTGTAAAACTATTTTTGCTCCATTCGAATGCCGAGTCGAGCGTCATTCAGCGGCATGAACGCCGTGAAAAATAAGGTTAGAAACAAAATGTAACTGTCTATGCTATCAGCTATTTTTACTGTAAAATATGACCTAAAGAGGCATAGGAAATGTTACAAAAACTTCAAACTGCCAAAAGTTCCCATCAGCAAAATTGAATTGATGGATTTCTATGACAAGACGACAGCGCACCTGACGCAGAACCTCTGCGATCAACATCCTGGTGGACTCTGATCGCAGTCCAGCGATGAAACTCAAGAGTTTTTTCAAATTTCCAAAAGGGAGTTCTAGATTTTCTCAGATTTTAAGAAAATTTCGCAGATAGTTATAAAAGATTACAAATAAAAACTTCATGCTTATCTCAACGTATGAGGTAACAGGTAACAGTTAATTATTTACATACTTCGTAAGTATTAGGCTTAGAAAAATTCCCCAAATTGGTCTAAAAATTCCTGGAACGCTCTCAAATTCCCAAGATCAGGAGAAAATTCCCAAAGAGGGGCAGCCCTGTATCGCACGTCTGGCAAGGCACACAGCAGCAGTTAGAGTAGGAATCGGTCGCACCGCCCGCCGCCAGCGCTGGCTGCTCTGGACGGCAGCTGCCTGCTAAACTGCCTCTGTTCGGTGTACACGCTCCAGTGCATTCCGTGCTTCTCACATACTGCCAGCCTGCCTACCAGCTTCTCGCTGAACCGCGTTTGGTGTGCCAGCGCCCTAACTGAGGACAGGCGTTGAGGTTCCCGGCTGTATTTCGGGTACAGTTGCAACTGGTTGCTAATCGAGCGCCCTGTAGTTGCAGCACGTCTATTACCAGCACACTAATAACCTGTAATGTTACTGCAGTGAAGACTGATATCTATTATATCTTACCCTACCCCCAGCGATGGCAGGCCTTCTAATGATTGCTGAATAACATTAGGCGATATCTAGTCCGACTCCTGACTGGCTGCTCTTGTGAAGAACTAAAGGGTTGTATAATGATAGCGAATAGTCATATATCTGCTGACGTACTGAGTACTTCTTTGCCATTCGATCCAATGAGAAGCTTTAGCTGTTTCTATTTAATGCGGACTCACTGTAGCTGTCACTGTAGTAGTGGCAACAGACTAAGGGTTCTTATATTGACCTTCAAGACCGTAAGTTCAAGCCTCCCTGCCAAGCAAGCAAGTTTTTTACGGAGCTTGACGTGATCTGTTAGCATCCGCTCTGCGAGCTGCGGTCGAGGTACTGACCTTAACCAGAAATGGAGAGGGTCGATGGGGAGGGGGCAGATCTGCCGTATAGAGCCTTCCGTTTCTGGCGTCATATTTCTGAATTGTGGTTGACTGCAGCAGTATGCTCCTCTGGGGACTGTTGGCCTATATCTGCAGCAACGAATCAGTGCATGTGGATATCCTAAATGGAGAAGCGATCAAGTTGACTTTACCTTGAAGAAAATTTAACTCCCTTAAGGTGTTGTTCCAAAACCAGTACACTTTCCTGTGCTCTAACGAAAACACCCTGCCTTGCGTACTCATAAAGCACAAGCACCGCAATCTGGTAAAGTTATCTTGACCGCATATTCCTCATAGGAAATCGAAGGCATGCATTGATTCCTGCTGACGGTAAAACCTTTTAGGGCCCAGAGGAGTGTACGGCTGCAGCCGACCACATGTTATCTGAACTATGGAGTTATAGACGGAAGACTCGTGAGAGCTGCGCCCTCCTCCCCCATTTCTAATTAGGCCGGTTCTCCTGCGAGAAGCAGAAACGCTTGTGTTGCATTGCCGAATCTCCAGTCTTCCTCTCTTTCTTCAGAATAGAAAGCCTGCCCTCGTGCCAAAACGAGTGAGGTAACAATCTCAACCAGTCAACTACTAGTTTGTTATGACAACAGTAATCTCACTATCCAGCAAAACGTCTCGATACAAATTTCTCTCATCTTTCTCTCCTCAGGCGATGCCGGACACGTACGCCGTACAGCTGTGGAATTCGTACACGAAATACGTTGCGGTAGAAAAGAACAGTATTGCCGACCTCGTCGCTCAGAGTGTCTGCCCTGACGTGTACCACAGATACCTGGGTAACCTGTAGCGTGCGCCATATGGAGGAAAGGATAGAGATAACGCCCTAGTAATGTACCAACCCAAATGCCAACTCCGAGAGAAATAGATTCCTCCACCTATCCTGTATCAACTGCAAGGCACCCCTTTACTCTCACACACCTGCTCCTGGACTGCCCCTTCTACAACTCTGAAAACACAACTGTAGGGTTTATACGCGAAGTACAATGACGCTTTAATTATACCTATCGGTGCAACTCCACGAGTCATAGTAGCCCTTCAACATTACTGCTGGCTTGCCCGCTAAGCAGCAGTCTCTTCTCACCAGCCAGTTCCCAGGCGCGGCCCTCACCGAATTTCTAAAAGCTGATCGCCTGAACAGGCTGATGCTGCCAACGCAAGTTGAACACCAACGCGGCTCTGGTACTTACGTGGGAAGAGTCGTACTTAAGAAGTTTCAATCTATTTAACTTCCGTAATCGTATAACCAACAAGTAAGGAGCTTGGATAGAAGAAGGAAACAAGAGCATGGAGATCTGGGGCTCAACGGGGCCCAAACTCTAAGGCCTCGCTGATTTGCTGTACGAATGGCTGAGAGCCTTTGACTGGTGGAAAGGCCCTGGCAGCTGCAGGATCATTGGTTGGTCAGAGCAGCCATCGGAAGAAGATAAGCATCGCGTCGTACTGTTAACTTAGAGCATTTATCCTACTGCGCTTGGCGTAGCAGAAAACGGTGCACGTCTAAGACTTGAGCGCAGATCTTATTAGCCTGTTACGCCTGGCGGTTGTCCCTGCCGTTGTTCAATAAACGCAAAATTATATTATCGTGTTTTGATGTATGCAAGTTTCGAAAATTACATTTTGCATCAACAAAGTTTGCAACTGCTGCTATTTGCACAACTATGATCCGATTCATTTGGTCCTAACGCCAATTTCTTCCTTGTACCATGTTCTTACGGCAAGCAAAGTTCCAATTAGTTATCTGGTTTTGTATTTGTGTAACGAAACTAACAGTCTCGTAAATGCTGACGTTTAAAAAAGATGTTAGTCGGCCCTGCCATTTACGCAATAACGATCCGCTTCCCTTGATCCAAGCGCCAAATGCTTTCTCTTTGAATATTCTTGTGGCGTGTAAAGTTTTATTTATTTCTCCCGTTTTGTACGGGTGGCGCATTTTCCACCGTGTGGTAAATAAAGTCGCCGCCCGATGACTTTCCTTTCCGCTGTAATTTGCACAATTTTGATTCTATTGCACTCATGCTGGTAATACCAGTGATAACGGAAACAAGGAAATATGTATCGACAAACATATGGCCAAACGTCTCAGTGGTCCACAGTGGACCGTATGTTTCGCCAGACCAACGTTGGGCTAGATCAAACGTAGGGCTAGACCAAACGCTGGGCAAGAACAAACGTTTCGGCTGGCCATATGTTCCACTCGACCCACCGTTGGGCTAGACTAATCGTTCCACCACACCAAATGTTCTGCTAGACCAAACGTTGAACTATACCAAACGTTTCGGTTGGTCTTATACTCAGCTGAACCAAACGTTGGGCTGAACCTCACGATTCGACAGGTCATATGTTTCAGTAGACCAAACGTTGGGCTAGACGAAACGTTTCGGTGGGCCATACGTTTCACCAGACTAAACGTTGGGATAGACTAAACGTTTCTGTAGACCATATGTTTTGCTAGACCAAACGTTTCGGAAGGCCATTCGTTTCGCTAGACCAAACGTTGGGGTAGACCAAACGTTGATTCAGGCTATATGTTGGGCTAGATCAAACGTTCTGGCAGGTCATATGTTCGGCTAGACCATACGCTAGGCTAAACCAATCGTTTCGGCAGGCCGTAGATTCAGCTAGATTAAACGTTTCGGCAGGCCATATGTTCCGCTAGAGCAAATGTTGGGCTAGACAAAACTTTGGGCGTGATCAAACGTTTCGGCAGGTCGTAGGGTTCGCTAGGCGAAAAGTTGGGGTAGCTCAAAAGTTTTGGCAGGCGAAATGATCCGAGAGACCAAACATTGGGCTAGACTAAACATTTTTGCTGGCCTTATGATTCCAGATCAAACGTTGCACTAGATCAAACGATTCGGCATGCAATACATATGTTTCAATAGAAAAATGTCGAGTTAGACCAAACGTTTCCGCATGGCATAGATTTAGCTACACCAAACGGTGCGCTGGACCAAACGTTTCGGCAGACCATATGTTTCGCTACACCAAACGTTGGGCTAAACAAAACACGTTTTAGCAAGTCACATGTTCGGCTAGACCATACGGTGGGCTAGACCAAAGGTTTCGGTGGTCCATAGGTTTCGCCAGAACAAACGCTGGGGTAGACTAAATGTTTTGGCAGGCCATATGTTCGGCTAGACCAAACGCTGGGATAGACTAATCGTTTCGCCAAGCCATATGTTCCGCTAGATCAAACGTTTCAGTCGGCCACGTGTTCCGCTAGACCAGTGGTTGTTAACTTGGAGGGCGCGCCCCCCTAGGGGGGCGCGAGCCTCCGTAATAAAACTAGAATTGAACACTTAAACTATCAGTCATCAGTGTGAATTGAAAGCAGAGTTCAATAAGCACTTCCCAAACAAAGATTGCACGCGTGGAAATTTATCAGAAATTCAATCCAATGCGAAGTAACTGATGTTGCTAATGAAGTCCTAGATTAGATTAGTTAGGCGGCAGTAGACGAACCAACAGGCTCATTTCCAGAGAGACACCGGGACTTACGCCCCGGCCCTCTATGAGCTATTGCCATTATGTCAGTGTGGTATAGATAACTGAGGCAAAAAGAAGAAGAAACTCAGCCAAAGAGACGATCATACATGCACGCAAGCACGATCTATAGTCGCCGATATGCGGAGCTTAAGGAAGTTTATCTAGTTGGGACGGAAGAGAGAAAATATGGATTATGGTGGCCTCTGGAGCTTTGGTCGTTAAGAATTTGCGACCCCCGAAGGAGTTCTTAGCTGTGGAGGATGTATCTCCCGATGTTTGTCAAAACGATTTTTAAACGCGTTGATTATCTCCGCACCGACAACGTCAGAGGGGAGTCTATTCCAAATGTTCCCTATGAAATACGAAGAGACATGCTGACTTGAGGTTGTTCTTCGAGCTGTATGCTTGAGTGTTTGACCGTTGTTTCGCAGGCGATCCTTAACGTCTCCTTCAAAACGTCCCGTTGTAGGTACGTCGTTCAAGCCATTCAAATACTTAATGTCTCTTTTAGTTGCCCCCTGAGTTGTCTTTGCTCGAGAGCTATCGGGCCCAGTTCTTTTAGAAGACATTCGTATGGCTTGTTTTGCAGCTGAGGTTATCGATATATTTACCCAGATGTGGCGACCACACCTGAACAGGAAATTCTCAGTGTGTGGCCGCACTAACGCCTTATACAGGGAAATGATGATGTCCTTGGACATGTATTCGAAATTCCTGGTGATGAATCCCAGTACTCTGCTTGCCATTTTCACACTTCTGTGAACTTGCTGACTAGGTTGTAGTTTGTTTGTAATAGTTATTTACAAGTCACCTGGTTGGGTGACAGCTGCCATTTCTGTCCCGTTCATTTTCAACTAGGTTGAAGAATTCTATGGCCCAACTGCATTACTGAACATTTGTCGATATTAAAGCTCATCAAGAAGAGTTTCTTGATTGAAGTTCAACTCAACAGCAAAAGAAGACTTCAATGATTTAGGTTTGGAGTCGTTTTGGACCTAGTAGCTACCATCCAATTACCCTTAACCTTTGGTTCCACATAAGCCAAACGTTGGGCACGACCAAACGTTCCGGCAGGCCTTATGTATCCGCTCCACACGAAGGGCTTTATATCAGCACCAAAATGTCATTTTAATGTCTTTCAACGGCTGTCCTGGTTTCATCTCATGGTTAATTAAGTATTTTTGGTTCATAGCTAGAAGTTTAGTTTTATTCTGCAGTATTACTGTGGTTTTAATTAGGTTTTTCAATATTACTGGAATTTCTTAATCTTCCTTTCCTTGCGGCTATAGGGATGAGGGCTACCGAAAGCTCTACATACATCAATTTCTGAGGTTATTGCTTCAAATCCGTCGATGGAAAAACTCAATTGAATGTGATATTAAAGTACATTGCATGTAGTATCGAAGTGCCAATTTTTTCCATGAAGTTTTAGTATTCCTCGAAATTATGATGAATTTTCACTTATTCTTGTTGTCCGACGTTATAATAAATGTATATATCGCCTACTGAAGATATATGATTGTGAATATAGATTCCCTTCTGTGCAAAGCATTCCTTGTGGCACGTTGAATAAATTAATCTTTGTGGTTGCTGTGATTATTAGACCTTATTCTATAAACACTTGCTTAAATCGGCCTCCAGGCCCAATTGCGAGAGGCCCAATTTCAGTGTCCAGTCAATGTATGGTGTGGTCTATGGCTCATTTTAAACTAACTATAGTACGGACTATGAGGGCGTTCAGCATCAATCAAATCGAATGTAGTTGGAAATTTAATGAATAACGCTAGGGGAATAACTCACAATTTTTTCTGAAAACTCCCAAAAAATCAAAGCCGCTATATATCATCCCCATATTGACCCTGCAGAAAGGATCTACCACTGCGGTAGTTGTGGAAGAGAAATCCTATCCAAAGACACAAAGGAGAATCCCGTATTCGTAAAAAATGTTATTCACACAAAAAGCAACAGAAATATTCATTTTTCATATACGCTCTACGTTTTTACCAAAATATTATTAGCCCAAATGGATACTAGTTTTATGCTAACTATGGCATGGACTACGCCTTCGGACAGTATCAGTTAATCGAACATAGCTGAAAGTTTTTTATTAAAAATGCTGAGCGGGTACATTGCAAGTTTTTCCAGAAAAATCTCAGAAAGTCAAAGTGACTATATCTTCCCAATATAGAAACAGTAGAAAGGCATCATCTCTGTGGTACTTGTGGAAAAAAATTCCAGTCCGAAGATACCAAAGGAAATCCACAATTCACAAAAACTATTCCACCCAAGAGACACAACGTTCATTGTTTTTTGCGCTACATGGATGCTTGCAACAGCTGCCATTTGCACAGTTGTGACTCGATCTCTTTTGTCGACACGTCAATCTTTTTTTTTTGACATAATATTGTGGAATACAAAGTTCCGTTTACTTGTCATGTTTTGAACTTGTGTAACAGTTTGAAAAGTCTCCTAAATGTCGACATTTTCAGACGAGTAGGGTTAATGCTGCCATTCGTACATTTATGACCCGATTCTTTTTATCAAGCGCCATTTTACTTCTTTTATAATAGGCTTTCGACATGTAAAGTTTCGTTTAGGTATATAATTCATTACAGGCGTACCTTAGCGTTTTCTGCGATATCGTTCATGGAGCCATTTCCCTTTACTTCGACCATGGACACAATTAGGGCTCCATGCTTTTTGTAAAAATGAAAATTTGTGTTATACATGCTGGTGATTTCAGTGAAATTGGAAACATTTGTTGATATCGGAAAAATCAATGGCGATACCTTGTGGCCTTTTCTTAAAATACTAGTGGACCCGCGCGTGAATAACTTCTCGCAATAATCGATATTTATAATAATCGATATTTTTTATTAATATTGGCCATTGCGGAATCTTCTCTTCTTTGACTTGCTTCATTTTCTTCATTGATACTTTATCGCGCTTACAACCTTAGGGTTTCTTTTCTCTGACTTGTCGTTTCCTCATTTTCCCGATCACGCTTATCAGCAGCTCTCATTCACTTCTGTAACCTTTCTGCTTCAAGTCTTTTTTGACTGTATCGCATAGACGATTCATCTCTCTCCATGCATTCGTAGCAGATTTTCGATCTTGCAACTGTAGTTGTCTCGTACTACTTATACGTTCCCCATCTTCCTTCTTAATTAGGCGAGCGTCTTCAATAGCGAGAGGCAATATTAATCTTGAGTAAAACACTGCAATAAACTTGAATGTAACTCCAGCCAGCTTGTATGCATATCAGCGATCCGTAGCCAAGATACGGTATTGCAAACTGAAATATCTGCTTCACTTAAATGCCGAAAATTTTGGGCTATGAAACAAAATTTGCACCTTCAGAGAATGACGGTGGTGTGGGGAATGATATGCGTAGTATGGAGCTGGAGGAGCACATGGCAATGGACAGAAATAGATGGAATAGCAAGATCTGCTTCAGCGACCCCGCTTTTAACGGGAATAATACTGCTGTAGAAGAAGAGAAAGACAATAAGCTATAAAAAATATTGTCTACCACCCGTGAAGAATCATCATCTCGTGAGTGCTCCGTTAGTCATCTGCCGAAATTATACGTCGTGATCTGAGAGAAGAATGTCATAAAATCGGACTCCAGAAGCTGCATACATATTGTTCCGATTTCAAGAAGTTTCAAACAAGAAGCATCTTCAGATAATAAAGGGATAAAGATGAGCTTCTGCAACCTGGTCATCGATTTACAAAATCTGCAACCTGATTTATTTTTCGCCTATTTCCTTCAAAGCGGACACGAAATAAATATATACACGAAGCTTTTTATTATATAAGGATTAAAAAAAAATCTATTGTTATCAGATGTTCGTCAAGTTTGCACAGAAGAAAGGTGTAAGTATTAGTGTCCTAGCTCGGCGCTACGTATTCTAATTCTCAAAGGCATAGGGAAATACCCAATCAAAGTTGCCATCTCTTCCCCATCTTGATACAGTAGAAAGGAACTACCATTGTGATAATTTTCCAAGAGAATTCCCATCGAAAAACAATAAGAGAAATCCACAATTAGCGGAAAATATATCACTAAGGAGGGGCAAAAATATTCATATTAATATGAGCTGTAACTTTTCACAACACATCATTAGCTTAAACAGATATTGATTTTGAACTAACAATAGTACGGACTATGAGGGCTTTCAGCATCAGTCACATCGAAGGTAGTTGGAAATTTCATGAACAACGCTAGGGGAATAACTCGCTAATTTTTTCTGAAAACTCGAAAAATATGAAAGCCGCTATATCTTCCCCATCTTGACACTGCAGAAAGGCACTACCACTGCGGTAATTGTGCAAGAGAAATCCTATCAAAAGACATCAAGGAGAATTCATAAGTCGTAAAAAAAAGTACTTCAAAGAACAGGAAACAGAAATATTTATTTTTCATACACGCTGTTCCTTTTCAGTAAAATATTATTAGTTCAAACGGAGCCTATTGTCCAACGTTTATCTAGCGCATCTACATATAAGGCCTGCCAAAACGTTTGGACTTGTCTAATGTTTGGTCTAGCGGAGATATAAGGCCTGGCGAAACGGTTGGTCCTTCCAATGTTTGGTCTAGAGGATATAAAAGGCCTTCTGAAACGTTTGTTCTTGCCAACGTTTCGTCTAGCAGATATGTAGGGCCTGCCGAAACGTTTGGTCTTGCCCAACGTTTCGTCTACCGGATATATAAGGCCTGTCGGGACGTTTGCTATTGCCCAACGTTTGGTCTAGCTCATATATAAGGCCTGTCAAAACGCTTGGACTTGCCCAACGTTTGGTCTAGGGGATATATAAAACCTGCAGAAGCGTTTGGACCTGCCCAACGTTTGGTCTAGCTGATATATAAGGCCTGTCAAAACCTTTGGTCTTGCCTAACATTCGGTCTAGCGGATTATAAAAGCATGGCGAAGCGTTTGGTCTTGCCCAACGTTTATCCTAGTGGATATGTAAGGCCTACCGAAACGTTTGGTCTTGCCCAACGTTAGGTCTACCGGATATATAAAGCCGGCCGAAACGTTTGGTCTTGCAGAACGTTTGGTCAACCGGATATAAAATGCCCCTTGAAACATTTAGTCTTCCCAATGTTTAGGCTGGCGAATATATAAGGCCTGCCAAAACGTTTAGTTTTGCCCAACATTTGGTCTAGCGGACATATAATGCCTGCCGAAACGTTTTGTCTTGTCCAACGTTTGGTCTAGCGGATATATAAGGGCTGCCGAAGCGTTTGGTCTTGCCCGACGTTTGGTCTAGCGGATATGTAAGGCCTGCCGAAACCTTTTGTTTTGCCCAACGCTTGGTCTAACGGATATATATGGTCTACCGAAACGTTGGTCTTGCCCAACGCTTGGTGTAGCAGATGCCAATATAAGGCCCTCCGAAACGTATGGTCTCGTCCACCGTTTGGTCTAGCGGATACATCAGGCCTGCGAAAGCGTTTGGTCATGCCTAGCATTCGGTCTAGCGGCTTAATGAGGCCTGCCGAAAAGCTTGGTCCTACACAACGTTAGGACTAGCGGATATGTATGGCGTACCAAAACGCTTAGTCTTGCCCAACGTTTGGTCTAGTGGATATATAAGGACTAGGCTTGACCAAACGTTTTGGATGCCATATGCTCAGCTGTACCAAACGTTGGGCTAGACTAAACGTTTCGGCAGGCCATAAGTTCCGCTAGATCAAACCTTGCGCTTGACGAAACGTTTCGGCAGGTTATATGCTCCGCTAAACCATTCACTGGGCTAGACCAACCGTTTTGGGAGGCCATTCGTTCAGCTAAACCAAACGTTTGGCTAAGCCAAACGTATCGGTAGGCTCTATGCTCCGCTATACAAAACGTTGGGCTAGACTAAGCGTTTCGGCCGGCCATAGTTGAAGTGAGGATAGACAACTCACTCGTCATTTAGAAATATATTCAAACTCGTAGCATAGATACGGTATGGACGACTTCCGGGCTGCTGAATTTTGGATCACGTTGCACGTATGAATGTATAGTGTGGCACCGGTATAGTGAGCTGCTCTTGAAAGCACTCACATGGGTGAGCGAACCGACAAGGTGAATGAAAGTTGTCGTTATAGTATTCATTATATTAGAGACAATATACAGTCGTTGGTTAAGGCAGTTAAATAACGAAGTTGTAGTAGTATCTTCATAGCTGAGCTGTCGGTACCCGGTCTTCTGACGGCATGGAGCTGAACGTTGAGCAGCTTCGTCGCTAAACACACACGAGAATGCCAGGGGCGCGGTGTGCAGTGAAAGTGTAGAGCTGTAGCGGGGCAAGACCCGGAAGCTTATACGAAGTCGGCTTGAGCAACCAGAGACGAAAGGTGGAAAGAATACAAGCAGATGAAGTGCATTGTGCTCAAGTAGTACAGCAAGTCGGGATGCAACGGAGAGCGCTACAGGCTTGGAGGCAACGTACAACTGTAGCAAATGGGAGGCCCCGAAGGGTCCCCGGCAAGAAGTGTTATTGCTGGATCTCCTTGGCGCTGTAGTAGTGGGGCTGCAGATTTCAAGTTCAGAACTGAGACTTTATCTTCGAAATGGCAGTGGAGCTCGGAGGGGAACTTCGAACTGATAGCGGAGGCTGGGATGGAACCGAAGAATGAGCGAAAATGCTTTCCGTTAAGTTCCGTACATGGCGCAAGCAGTTTTCTGGAGCGCGCGCAGACTGGCCAATGCCAGTGCACAAGTTGTCGCTTGTTGACCGCGCAACGGAGACTTCGGGCTACGCCTCGGGAAGGGGAGCTGATAAGCAGTGGGAAGCGCTCGATGAGGTTTA
>LQNS02020120.1:8023440-8039447 GCA_001587735.2 Parhyale hawaiensis | reverse complement strand
CGCAAACTGCGGCACCACAGAAGACACCCAGCAGAGTGACTCCACACACGTGGGGTGACGTGAACAACGTCACCTGGACTTCTTCCGAAGACTCTCAAGGTAACTCAAGGTAAGGTATAATATAAAATACAGACATATTGAGCAGCAGTTAATGTATTTCTTGCACCACGTCTTCGAAATCGTCGTGATATATCTCGTTGGAGGCCTAAAGCTGGTTTTACACTAGCAATTTTCCTTAGCGCTGTCAGTATAGAGTCAACCCGACTAATCCGATTACGTTGCCGCGGCATGGCTTCTTCAACTAGCGTAGAATTAAACTGTCCAAAAATATTGAATATCTGAACCGTCGCTAGTATTTTTATGGATCCTAAATCAGCGTTTGATGTTGTGGGGGAAGTTAATGCACACCACAGGGATTGGTTGGGATCTGTGTTACCGACTGATCGCCATGGTGATGCTGTGTTTGATTTTTGAACCTTCTCTAGTTGTGTGCAGCTAGTTCGTGGGTCCACGCATATTGCTGGCAATTGTCTCGACCTCGTTATGACTGATGTCCTGGACTTGATAACTGTGTCTGTTGGCTCCCCTATTGGCACTTCAGACCACTCACATTTTGTTACGACATTGAACCTGAATCAGGTTGTTCCTATGGTAGACACAAGGAGCGTGATGTTCGTTAAGAGCAGGGCTAATTGGAATGCTCTTGCTAGAGCAGTATGGGTGTTACCCTGGCAACAGATTATTTGTACTGGTGATCCTATTTCTGACCTTAACGACTTGACTGTGTCTATTTTGGAGAGGTATGTCCCAAAGAGGACTATTCTTGTGAGGTCTTGGGACAAACTGTGGTTTGACGACCAGCGTCGGTTAGCTTTTGAAGCTAAACAAGCGGTTTATTAGGATTGGCGGCGTTCGCGTGACCTCACGTTGTGGCAGACATATGTGAATCGTAGGGCCGAGGCTAAGCGTGTGCATGAGAGGGCACAGCATCGTCAGGGGCAGCGTTCCAGGGAGTCTCTACTGAGTATTGACCATCCACATCGTTGGTGGAGTGAGCTAGAGGCTTCACTTTTCGGTCCTGAACCTTCTTTGCCGCTCCTTGTTGGTCCCGGTGTAGGTATCATTGCTGATCCCTTGGCTACGGCAGAACTCTTGTCGGCTCACTTTGATGGGAAGCAGAAAAAAGATGTGCTGCCGTTGCCTCATGGATATCACCCTAAACTTCGTTTAACCTCTTTGGCGTCCAGTACAGGTACTATCAAGGTGCTGCTTGAGGGTCTTGATCATTATGACGGTGTAAACCCGGTGGGTATGTTTCCGCTGTTTTATAAGCAGTTAGCTTACGTTCTTGACCCTAAGCTTGGAGTGATCTACCGACGTCTGATACGGTTAGAGAAGTTTCCCCGTCGTTAGCGTACTTTGAATATTATTCCCATTCCCAAGGGTCCAGTGTCGCCCCATGTCGCTAACTACCGACCTATTACGCTAACGCCCATTTTGTCGAAGGTGTTCGAGATACTGGTAGCTCCTAAGCTTGGACGTTTTGCTGAGGCTACAGGTTTGTTGCCTGCTTTTCAGTTTGCGTACAGAACTGGTTTTGGCTGTTATGACGTACTGTTATCGGTGTCGTACCATTTGCAGTGTGCGCTGGATTGTGGGTCTGAAGCACGCCTTGTACAGTTGGACTGAAGCGCATCGTTTGACAGGGTCAACCACAGGGGTCTATTGTACAATTAGAGTCGTTAGGTGTGAGTGGTATGAGTGGTATAGGGCTCTTTCAATCATTTAAGATTTTGTTTCGGAGTGAACAAAGAGTGTGTTGTGTCTGTTATCGGTTTTTGAGTGCCTCAGTCGCGGTGGAGTCTGGCGTCCCTCAGGGTAAGCGTACTTGGCCCGCTGCTGTTCGTTCTGCATATATACTAGTGATATGCTGCTCTCTTCGCTAGAGAACATGATGATCATCTCTGCCAACGATTCCACTTTGATGGCAGTGATAGGTACTTGCCCCCAGCATACGTAATGATGTCGCCGAGTCTCTGAATAGAGATCTGTCGCACATAAGTGCATGGTCCTCGTCCTGGAGTATGAAGCTAAATGCCAGTAAGACCAAGGCTATGATTGCCAGTCGGTCTCGGATACCTTAACCGCAGTATCTATGTCTGAAGATAGATGACACTTTGCTTCAGGAGTCTAGCTCCTATGAGATTCTCGGTGTTGTCTTTGATAAGAAGCTTACCTTTGAGCTTCATATTAGGCGACTGGTGTCACGTGCTTCTGGTAAGATTGGGCTCCTGCGTAAGGTGAATTGTGTTTGGTGACAGTGAGGTTGTCCGCAAATGCTTTCTTACTGCCTGTGTTGGAGTATTGCTTACCGATCTGGGCTTCAACTGCTGCCAGTCAATTACTTATGTTGGACCGACTTGTTAGTTCAGCCAGCAGGCTGTGCGCCGAAAATGATCTGGTGAATGTGTTCCATAGGAGAGAGGTGGCCGGAGTCTGTATGTTTTGTGAGGTTTACAACAATGAAAGACACTTGTTGTATTCTTCTGCCGAGGCCCTCAAGGTCTCAACAAAGATTGCAAGTGCTGCGGTTGACGCGCACTCTTTCACTTTGACAAAATGTTAGATGCAGAACTCGTCAGTTCAGTCGGTGTTTCCTGCCCTGGTCTGTTGAGGTTAGGAATTCACTGCCGGCATCGGCTGTCGGTCGTGTTGGCCTGCAAGCGTTCAAGTTAGCTGTTAATGGCTTTTTGTTGGATTTTCTTTAGCAGCGTTTTGGGCTTCCCGGTGTCGCAAATTGCTTCATTTGGGTTGAACTACCTGTCCGTGGCGGCGCGAACGTGAAGTCTTAATCATAACAAATGCAAATGATAAACTTTTGACTGTTCATACTGGCAAAGCTATAAACTGTCGGCCTTTGGCCCGATGTTCTAATATTGCAAGCTGTAGTCGCGGTCACAGCAACGTAATCGAGCTCGTAGAGTTGGCTCTTAGTTGATAGCACCGACGAAAGTCGCAAGTGCGAGCTGGGCTCAACTTCTTGTCATACCCTCAAAGCCTCACACAGCGCAAGGGTAGACATTGTCAAATCATTTGTCACTAACTGAAAAGTTTTTAATTACTGAACGTGCTTATTACATAATAATCATATTACCACAATAAAATGTGCTGGATTTTATTCATATAATTTTGTCGTAGAAGCGAAATAATGCATACTTTCGGGATATTTCATATAGGTTAAGCACGACGTGGAATACACGACATGTGCCTGAATTACGTATGCATATTCGAAACCCAGAACTGTTTGGTACCTCTTTTCAGCTTACACACACACAAACACGTCAGTCTAATCCGGCGACCAGAGTCGTACTGCCTCCCTTTCGTAGCCACGACTTCAAGTCAGCTAGTCTGTGATCCAAGTTAGGCATGTGGGGCCCTTGCAGGGCGGATGCCCGGACCACTTCGGGGTTGATCGCTCGACCCCCACCCGCGGGCGACGCGGGTACTCGGGAAAGGGTGATCGCACTCCGTGGACGGACCCGATCTGAAAGAGGAAAGAAAGCATGAATCTTGAGGACATTGACTTTTGAAGTTGGATTGTTTTAGCATCATTGCTTCCAGTGGGCCGGAGGCGTGTCTTGTCCTAGGTTAACTCGTCAACGTTGCGTTCTTAGTTCAATTAGTTGCTGAATATGTACGTTAAATGCTTATTTTGCTCCAAGCTACCTATAGATTTTACTTCACTTATGAAACGAGTACCTGAAACAGCAAAGAGAGATCATTAAAATGGTGTAAAGAAATTGTAGGGCTGCATTGTTATGGCTACTAGTGGCTCTTTCTTTAAGTATCATAACTTTTGAGTTTCCCTTTGAATGTAATCCAAAGAATAATTTCGAGGCTCTACTAATTAGCAATATTAAGAAAACGAAAAATATTTTCAACAAATAAACATAAATGAATGATGAAACACGCGCTCATTGCAAAAAAATATATATCAACCAAATTGTGTGTCCCACGGTCCTTTGGATGCTCGGGGTCGTCATCTCTGCACGTTAACTATAACGCACTCATGCAAATTCTTGAGCGAGGATTCACCTGTCCTGGAGTACGACGCCCATCTGTCCCTCAGCATATTGTTTATGTTCGTAAGGTTGTCTTCGCTGCCGCTCCTCAGGGCAGCCACAGGGAAGTTCACCAGATCTCCATTATCTGTAACAGGAAGTTCAAGTAACGCCGGAAGAGTGATGGGGGAGTTTCAAATGGGTAGTCTAAATCGATCAAAGTCAAGCCCACTTGGTTGGACGTGTCTGAAAATGCAGACAGGAACTTTAGCTGCCCTGCTCTAAATACGGTAGTGTTACAGGTGTTAGAAACAACCCGATTATCTTGAAACGACCACAATCTCTAGAGATTTTACGAAGCAAGTTTGAGTTCGTGGAAGTCTCGTTTGTAATGATCAACGCCTGAAACTCAATTCACCGGGACTAAGCCAGGGCGCATGTCAGAAGTGCCGGACAAGTCAATCCTCGAGGGCTAGGTTTCGCTGTCCAATCGAACGTATCCATAGTGTGCCTTGCATTTACGATAGTAATCTTACATTCATACTCGTATTTAATTGATCACTCCGTCTACTCTTACGCCACGAAGTGCAATTGGTGCGCCACGAAGTGCAATTGGTGCGCCACAATAAACTTGGCAGAGTACGAAAATGCATAGTTTTATAACAGCAGTCTAAAGCCCCGTCCAGACTACCACACATAAGAACGACAAACGCCTGCGCCATTTCGCTGGATGGAGCGAAAATCGCACGGCAGCGAGCACGTTGTCGTGCTGCACAAGTTTACCGAGGGCGCGACGCTCTGTCAGTGCAGAAGTTCAGCAGAGCTTCGTAGCTCACGCTACTTTGATCTAAAAGAAAACTACAGTTTTTATCACTATTAATACCAATGAAACACTGTCAAATAACATTTATTTACGTTTTCAGCAACGCGCTTCTTACCAACTGCAACGTGGGGCGTCGTGGGCTGACATTTTTAGCACCTTTCGGTTGCGGTGTACACTGTGGCGTTTTTGAGGGCACGGCAATACATTCATACAGTTTGCTTGGATAGTACGTTCAAAATTACTGTCAAATAAATAAGTTTTGAAGTAGGATTCCTCAATAATTTTCTGTTTCCCTTACGAACGGTGCAAAGTACTCGAACACTTTGTATTGTTGAAAAAACAAAATTGCGTCTTCACAGAAGCGTCAATAAAATGTTTGCCGTCAAGTCAAGTTGCTCAACAAGTGTCATTACAGCAGTAAAGTTTCGTAATTCTCTCCAAATTTTCAGTGAACTCGAAGAAGCTTTAGGATTTTTAAATGTGTATATTGAAACAACAAATTCGCGCAGGACGCCTAATTTGTTGGTTTCGCGAGAGAAGAACTAAAGACTTTAGGGTGAACCGACATTGTTCGCTGCCTTTTTCGCGCGAAAATATCCAGCAAGTTGGACGCTCGTGAAAACGTTCAAAGCTGAGATTTGACGACGAAAATTCGCAGCGATTTAGCAAAAACGCCACAGTGTGGACAGATTTTTGCGACGTTTTGCGATTGCGGCAATCTGTGTGCTATGTATAACTGTTGAATTGCATTCTACTATTTTTTTTAGGAAGAGAGCCGAAATATGTCAAATGCTTCAAGGGTTCGTCGCCAATAAATATGTTTGTAGTTATGAATAAAATTCGAGGAAAATTGTCGAAATTGTTAAGACTCACATCCATGGAGGGTTGTAGGGCTTGTTTACGTAATGGTTCTCCTCGCCTTTAAGCTCTTGCACAAGTATGGTATTACGTGTACGTTTGGCAAATTGTCGTTTCGACAGATATTACTACCGATATGAACAAAAGAAATCTGTCGTGCAGCTACATACCGCATTGCTGACCAGGCAAGCGCTGGGTGTAGGACGGGTGAGGACGGTCCAGGAATCGCACGGTACGGGCTGCGCCTTCAGACCGTCCAGACTTGGCTGACCGGATGCGCTTGAGATGTCTTCTGCTTTCCAGGACTTGAGCTGCAATGGAAGAGGTAAAGTATGCAAGATATCTTTCATGTCATGAGTGATCAGATATTTTATAGTAGCAGTTCCCACACTCGGAAATACCGTTCACCTCTCAGTGGGTAATAAATTAAAAAAATATGTATAATATGAGGTGAGTTTTAACATGTGTTTGTACCACACCGAACGTCAAGGGAAACCGTGGGGCACGTCCGGGTTTCAACCGTATGGGGACCAGCTTACTTCATAAACGATTTTAAAAAAAGATTTAAAAAAGGCATACAAACAAACAAACATGTCAGCACGAATAACCGGCGCCTTACCGACTCCTATTAGAGGTGAGGGGTTGTGTAGAGATTTATCAAAAACATTTATCAATGAGGAGATTAAAATAACCTAAGTTACATGGTATTTGATAAAAAATAATTTTCATCATCTTCATCGGATCTTTCATCAAATAAATAAAATTTGTAGCACCTGAAGCGTCACCCTAGAATACTAAAAGTAGCCGTTTACTCTTCTGGCTCCCAGTGCACCCTAGTTTGCAGAGAAGTAGAGGAGCAAGGAAACGCGCAGCCCCAAGTAGGTATGATATTGCCAAAAGTCAGTAGGGTGACTAGGACATGAGAAAAAGTGACTGACAGTCAGTTTACCCAATCCGCAGAGATGACAGGAACGAACATTCTGCTAGTCACCCAAGATGGCGTCAGCTATTACCACAATTGCCAACAGATGGCGCTGGAAACTCTACATTTTCGATTTTTTCCCAGTCCATGAAGTCTCCGTTTGAGGAACTTTCTCTGTTTCATGATTCTTTGTTTGGGAAATTCTACTGTATTTTAACAACGCTCATACATTACAGGACGTCACTCTGACGTCACTGTATCACTGTAATCAAAAGATAGGGTTGCGAAGGGTCTGAGTTACGTACCGAAGATGTTTCCTGGACATATAATTTTGATACAGGCGCGACGCGTCGGCTCCTCCAGAAAAAAAAAAGTTCTGAAGTGGCGGATTTCATTTCCAGAGAAAGCAGCTTGTGACTGACACGAAAGGCGTGTATATTTCGAGCTATGGTAGCCCTGTCGCCGCCTCAAACCTAACCCTGCTCCCAACACAGTCTCATGCATAATCGATTAATTTGGGATTAAAGTGTGGGACTCAATCCGAAGCAGTAATACCAAAACTCATAACTGAAGGTCTGAACAAGATAACGCTGAAGTCGCTATGAACGGAAACCTGCATGCACTGGTTCGTGCTGGTGACCGGATAAATTTCCTTTAGGGCTGACGGCCCTTGGCTACGATCGACCGCCGTGACCTCTATCGCATCATCGTTAGGCGGAAGAATCTTAAGACATGTAGCCTTCTCCCTCCTCCTGACCCTCCCATTTCTGGATACGCCAGTGCCCTCTTCAGCGGACTCTAAGCAGCAGAATTGCTAACGCTGCATTGCTGAGTAGCAAAATTTCCTTCATGGTTTGGGAATAGAACATCCGACCATGCAACAGCTGTACACCGGGTATACGTAGGGTAATACTTCACACACCTCGACGACTGAGAGCATATCTCAATCTAGGACGCCTATAGTGATCGGTTAGGGAGGGTTCTTCTCTACAGAGTGTTCCAGAATGTAAGGCTGGTCCAGTCACCATTATAAAAGCACTTACCCATTAGGGTATCGATTTCGCTGTCGCCTGCAGCGTCTTCGTCAGGGTAAATTCTTCTCTGGCTCATCTTCTCCAGGAATATCTGAAAAGTGTTTGGATGAAGTTAGTAGGCATGGGAAAATTTACCAATCAAACTTATAAAAAAAAATGTTCTTATAAAATACGCAGAACTTTGAGTTGTTCTGCATAGACCAAATGAAAAAATACGAAGAGGTACCATCTGAAGCCAGATATCAATGCTTCATCTTGTAAGCATAGACGGCAAGCAACAGTACTTGACTCTTAAGGTCCAAGCGGCCTCTGACCCTGGCGGCCAAAATGGGAAAAATGGGATTTTCTCAAGAGCTATTATGAACATGTCCTCCAAGGAGCTTCAATAGAGAAGGAGGGAGCCCAGTTACAGACTTGCCAGCGAGTCAACCAGATCTCTCATAGCTGCGAGACGCTCATTGGTGTAAAAGACGGGGGAGCACTGAGTTTCACGGGGGAGCAGCAGACGAATCGAGTTACTGATATGCGATTGGTGCTTACGCGACTGGCTGCAGCTATAAAAGACCCTTTACTGATATGCGATTGGTGTATACGAAACCTGGCTGACAGCCATAAGAGATTCTTGAGCTTCAACGGGCTAGGCTACTGGCTCCCTCCTTCTCTATACAAGCTCCTTGATGTCCTCACACGCTCATGCAGGCAAGCGCCCAAGTGCGTCCCTCCCGTATCCAAGATACCTTCTCCGCGAGAAAAATGTTGGGTACCTTGGAATTTTTTTCTTCGGTATTAGATAGGAGCAAGGGGCTCGTATAGAGAAGGAGGGAGCCAGTAGCCTAGCTCGTTGAAGCTCAAGAGTCTTTTATGGCTGTCAGCCAGTAATCGGATGCACCAATCGCATATCAGTAAAGAGTCTCTTATGGCTGCAGCCAGTCACGTATGCACCAATCGCATATGAGTTTCTCGGTTTGTCTGCTGCTCCCTCGTGAAGCTCACTGCTCCCCGTGACATTCACCAATGAGATCTCACAGCCATAAGAGATCTGGTTGACTCACTGGCGAATCTGTATTTGGGCCGCAGGGCTCCCTCCTTCTCTATAGAAGCTCCTTGGATAGGAGGAAAAGCACAGCTCTTGAGAAAATCCCATTTTTCCACTGCCGACTTTTGGCCTCCAGCGTCAGACTTAAGGGTCAAGTAGGTAGGAACCGTTGCGGTCTATGTTGTAACCATTACACTTTGTCATTTGTGCAACCGCGACCTTATCACTTGTTTAAAACGATGCCTGCAACTGTTCAGTTAACGAGCAAGAACTGGAGTATTCTAAAGCTCTTCAAATCAGATGCTTACGGTGTTATGCCTTGTCTTCGTTAAGGGCATTGAAATACAACGCCGAAGAAAACGTTGTGCGAGTAATACTTGGTAACACTGAGGTATTGGCTGTTGTGGGAAACATGATGCAACATCAATGACAAAAAATTCCAAAAAGTTATGGATGCTCCGTAACTTATATATATATAAATTTCTGAAGAAATTGTTGTCTTTTTCATGGGTTTATTGTAAAGGATAACGTCTGTCATTATCTGGGCTGAAAATTGGATTAGTCAAGATAGCTGGCAGTAAACAGACCAACGGCCCATTCCTAGAGAACAGACGGAACTTGAAATGTTGGAAGCAGAAGAGCTAAGAAATTCCCGTAAAATTTACGCGTCTTCTACAGTCTACTTTGCGTATCGCCGCAGTATTGGGGCGCTCCTGATCGGAAGTTCCAGTTCACTGGATGGCTGTTATGTGAAGATATGCAGTCAACTAAAGCACACGGACACACGAAGTTGATGCTACTTACCGGGTTATTCAAAATTGATTCAACAGCGAAGTGACCACCCCTGATATCCTCGGATATCTCAGCATCAATGGGATGTATATTGCCGATTGAGCTGCTGGGTATCAATCCGTTAGATTTCAAAAATGCATCCGTCTTTTCTGTTATACGAATGCTCTCTTGAACCAATGGGTCTTCGTTCCAAGCCGGGTAGGGATTTGACAACCGGTAATCCCCCGAAAACGATGAGAACCTCCTGCCGTGATGTCCAAACGCACTATTCAAATGCATGTCAGCTGACCCAGCGAGATCTAGACCCGTTGTGTCTCGGTACTCGCTTGAAAATGACATCAATTCAGAATCTGTCGCTCCCACTGAAGAACTGCCAGTAAAACCCCGCTGTCGCTCCAAATTGCAGGATTCATCGGAAGAACTGGACGATGATGACATCAGCGAAATTGCATCTTCGGAATGAGAGTCGTCACTCGGAGATGAACTTCCTTCACTTTCTCCTTCATCACTGCTGACCTCTTCGTTTTCTTCTTCTTCCTCATCTTCGACTTTTTCATCATCAAACTCACCCTGACTTGATTCGTCTATAGCATCGTCAGTTGTATTTGGCTTACCGGGTTCTGAAGAAGGGTTTTCTTCATTCGCGAGTCTCTCCAGGCGAGCATCGATATCACTGCCTTCTTCGGCCCGCACCCTTTGCGTCTCCGCTTTGGATAAAAATGGATTGGTAGCCGACACTGAAGCATGAAAACCCTTTTGAGTTTTCCCATTTCCGCGAGTTCGTTTTGCCTTGGTATCCTTTTTTGATAACCTTGGTTGTTTCTCAGCAGAAGGTTGTCTGTGCATCTCCGCAGCTTGCTTGTATTTCCTCAATGCATCTTGATAGGCCGTGCGCTTTAACCTCTCTTTCTGAAGCTCCATCAACAATCCTTTGTACAGTTTCTCGTAGTAAAGTTCTTCGGCAGTGGCAAAAATTCTTGGGGCAGTATCTTCATGATACCTTCTACTGTCCTCTGATGTGTGTGGCTTACGAAATTTTGCTTTCACTCGTCCAGTGGAAGGAGCTTTAGCCGAACCAAACTCTCGCTTCGGTTTAACAGCTGTTTGGAGCTCTGACACTTTTTCGCTGAGTTTCTTTTTCGACGTTTGAACATTTTCTTCTTTCAAATCCAGCAATTCCATCTGCTTCGTGATATTTTCTTTCGTCTTATCCAAAAGATCAAACATTGCCGATATTTCTTCTTTGTTCTGAGGACCAGTCTTCCTGGATTTCATCTGCTTTTTCGTTGTACTCTTGGCACGACGAGGCCTGAAACCTTCGGTCTTTATCATGCCGGGAGAACTCGACTCTGTTCCCGACTCTTCGTTCTGAATGATCGGCAGAAAGTCCCGTTCCATTTCCCATTGGCGGAGTTTCTGAGCCAATTTTTCAACAACCAGCGATGTCAGTTCATCTTCCCGCTTCTGGTGCAGGCCCCGCAGGTCATCCAGTTTTCTTTGGTGACTGTGTCGCTCCTCCTCCAATTCGCCTTCTCTCTGTTTCTTCACGGAATCTTTCTGCTCTCTGGACTGGCGCAACAGCAACTCCTCCTGTGTTAGAAATAAGTTAAATTTAAATACGATTTCTCTCAAATATTTCTCTACTTTATTTTTATGCAAGACAATGAACTATAACGTTTTTTAATCGACTGAACTATCCTTAATCAGCACAAGAAGAAGATGAAGAAAATATTACTGTCGTAACGAGCTCATTTTTTGAGAAGAAATTTTTTCGCGAATTCTCACAGGCACTCGATGGCAGCTCTTACTTTGTTGCTAATTTATTATATTTATAAAATTACCTCGTCTTTCTTCACACCCGTTCTATATTTCATCTCTTCGTACACATTCTATATTTCATCCGTTCCCATCTTAAACACGTGTGTTATGAAGAATTATAGTAAACACGACTGTTTCCTTATCATTGTACACATTTTAAAGTTTAGGTATATTTTGTTTTAATAGTTGTGTTCCCGGCTCTTAAAAATGACGGCTGAGAATATGCATCAGTACCGAGCCATCAATCACTGTCGCGGCTAATATTCCATTTTGACAGGTACTACTTTTGCAGATACAGTATGAAGAAACTTCGAGAAATATGTACTACCATATCTCCGGCGCAGCCCTGATTATGCTGCATTGTATCAGTTCAGCTTCGATAAAAAAAATCGAATTTTAACTTCGAAAGTGATACTTCTCCAGTGCACCTCTTGCTAGCTGAGTTCGAAAAAAGCTTTAACCGGTTTTTTTCTTTGCAGATGTCCGTGGTCCTGCCCTTGAAACCCATTTCCTCTTCCTTACTCAATTTACACAACAGGAACTGAGAGCAAAAAGCTTTACTGTGAGGAGGAAGTGAAATTCCACCCTGATTTTTGTTAGGGACACAACCCCATAGGCGGACGCCCGATATGCGTGGCCCACTCACACCCCCCTTCCCCCACCTCCTGCTGGTTTTGGCGCCGGAGTTGTGCCATGATCCTCTCATGGTCGTCTGTGACTTGCTGGATCTGCTCCCGGTGGTGCTTCTTCAGGTCCAATTCCCGCTGGCGTAGGAGGGACCCAAGGTCATGGTCCAGTTTGGCTGCCACTGCCATCAGCTCCTGTCTGTGTCAATTTCAACTAAAACGGCGTAATATGCACCAATGTGCATTTCTAGTAGAACATTACTACAGAGTAATATGCACTAATATGCATTTTTAAAAAAACATTATTACAGTGTAATATGCACCAATGTGCATTTTTAATAAAACATTATTACAGTGTAATATGCACCAATGTCCATTTTTAATAAAACATTATTACAGTGTAATATGCACCAATGTCCATTTTTAATAAAACATTATTACAGTGTAATATGCACCAACGTGAGTTTGTAATAAAACATTATAATATGCATCGAAGTGTGTTATAACAAGCATTGTTATATAAACTAAAGTGTGTTTCTAATATAACATTGTAATATGCACCAACGTGTGTTTATAAAAAACATTGGTGGCGCCCCGCTGCCCGTCGCCGCCACCGTGCGCTTGGTTAGGTTTACCAGCTTGCCTTCAGCCCGTGTGCACCTTGTGAAGCTCTCCATTTCCCAGCTTTGGTTCTTTGTTCTCTTTCTGCAGCACTAACGATGATCTAAGCGTAAGTTCGTAGGCTACTGCGAATTCATACCCAGTTGCATCAGTTGAATCCTCTTTTTTTCAGGAGTTCACGCTGCAACGTTTCGTCATACAGGCCCTCTACAAATTTGCCTCGTAGAGATTGATCCAAGACTTCGCCAAATTTACAGGCGCTAGCAAATTTATTATATTTAGTTGAGCTGCGTAGCTGGCCACATCTTCGGTTGCTCCTTATCGATATAGATAAAATTTAAATTTTTCTGCAATGGTGCTTTTCTTTGGGGCATAATGCCTCCGTAGAGTTTCAACAAGCTCATCAAACGACTTTCCCCTGGGATCCTCGGGACTTAGTAGGTCTGTCAACACGGAGTACGTCCCGCCGCCGACAAGGGTTAAGAACACGGGTACCTTCTTCGAGTCTGCTATGCAGTTGGCAGCGAAAAATAACTTCATTCGCTCCACGTAGACATCAAAGTCGTCCTTGCCACGAGCGAAACTTTCGAGACCTCCAATAACAGGAGCCATTATAATGATCAGATCTCGTCGCCAAATGTGATGTCTCGAGGTCAAGGGAAGTATGGAGTAAAAAGTGCAACAGGTAATAAAACGTATAATGAAGTAACGTCGACAGCAGCGACAATGTTCTTATTCTTCCAGCGTATTTTATAACAGTTTCTAGCAAGAGCGGATCGTACAGTTCATACATTAAAGTTTGTAACAAAATGTCGTAATACGGATAAATGTGTGAGTGACAAACTATTGTTAAATGCTCCAAAGTGTTTTTGCCACTAAACATTGCAGCGTGCACAAGAATGTGTTGGCAATAAAACATTGTTATATATCCAAGTGTAACACTACATTACAATATGCACCTGGGTGCGTTGGTAATCCCGGGGTCACCTTATACAACAGCGCATTCAACTTGTGAGCAAATGCTCATCGCGCACGTCGTCCTAATACCAACTCCCAATCGGAAATTTATTTGAAAGTCTGTAGCAAATATACCCACGTGAAGTTCTTGTGTGAGGCGACGTGGGAGTTGAATGTCCTCCAAGGAGCTTCCATAAAGAGGAGGGAGCCGGGAGTTTCTTCCGTGAAGCTCACAGTCTCTTATGGCTGTCAGCCAGTCTCATATGCACCAATCGCATATCGGTGAAGAGTCTCTTATGGCTGCAGCCAGTCCCGTACGTCCCACTCGGTTTGTCTGCTGCTTCCCCGTGAAACTCACTGCTCCCCCATCATTTCCACCAATGAAATTCATGAACGCGTCTCACAGCCATAAGAGATGTGGTTGCCTCGCTGTTGAATCTGTAAATGAGCCGCAGGGCTCCCACCTCCTCTATTGAAGCTCCTTGATGTCCTCTTATAAGTAGAGTTTGCGACTGGATCATGCGATCCCGGTAGAAAAAAAAAAGATGAAGACCAATACATGCAGAAACATGGCGTTATATCTGATACCAACTTGTGTTTGTGTGAGGAAAATATCAGAATTAACACGTTGCAACGAAATAATATGTATCTGGATCTGAAGCGAAATTTGGTAGCTAAACCGTGCATGTGTTTGTATGCTTCTAATATTTAAGTATTTATTCACTCAATGATTGGTGTCCTTCATCTCCCACTTCCCTATCTCCACGCAGAAGTACATACAAGTTATCTCTCTCTACATGAAACCGTGGTACGGGTAGTACTAAGAAATGAATGTCAACACAAGAAAAAACACTTTTTATCTGCGACCTGTAGGAATAGCCTAAAGCTAACCCATATTACCGTAAAGCAAAGCATTACTTTACGTCATTGCCGTACCTAATTACCGTGTCATATAAGTTACAGTTATTAGTGAGCCATAATTCCGTACCGTGCGTTACTAAAATCAAGGAACGGGGAGCGCCGTGTGTTTATAAGTAGAATTGCAATCATGGGTAACGTGACTTAGAAGTAAAACTTGTGGTTTCGACGATGGCTCTTGCAGTGAATTTTGGAAATGTCAGTGTTAGACCATGAAGGTATAAAGGACCTTTATATCTTCATGTGTTGGACAAAGTTCTTTAGAGTAAGGCGAAGGGTGTTAAGGTTAGGCAAGGTACGTTTGGTTAGAGCGGAGATAGACAAGGTATATTTGTTGTGCGCGTTTGGTGGATCGTTCAAATTTTAAAATGAAAAACAAAAAAACCAGTCCTTGCCTCCCCTAACCTACCCGACATTAAACCCGAATATAGTCCAACTTACCCGAAATTACGGCCTAATGCCTACAACATCCACCAAACGCGCAGCGCGATCGATCGATAGCGCAAAATCACCAAACGCGCACATCATATTCAAGAACTCAGATATAGGTCATGATGATAGCGTAGAACACGTTACGGTCACGACCACCGCAAATATTACCCCTAAAACCATCGCTATTGTAGGTATTGTCCATTAGCATGAATGACGAACGGTGCCACTACGAACTATTTAGCTTCATTACATCTTGATCACAGGGTCGCAGTTTACATTTTCTACTTTATATAAATATATAATACGATAAGAATTTAATACTTACAAGATACTTTGTTGCTGCCACAGGGAAGTTTTCCTTAATTCCTAGGGAAAAAATAAATAAATAAATGACTCAGCCACATGTATGACTTTCGAGCAACGTAACGTATACCAGTGTATATTGACAATGTGCAAAAAATATCTGAAACAGAAACTCCAATACATCATATGAGTAAGAAACATATAGTAAACAATTTTGAACAACAATGTTTGCTTTCGACAATCTATAGATATTAGAGGATGAATGTAGCTCAAACAACGTATGACGCGAAGCAAATATAAACAATATATGAATGAGAATGATGTTCAATTTTTAGGTAATATTTGACAGACAATAACTTATGGCCCGTTTATAATGAGTGATTAACAGTTATGGGAATGGATAATTGTATAGATTAAGTATCTTAAACAGTTATAGAAATGGATAATTGTATAGATTAGGTATCCTAAACAGTTATAGGAATGGATAATTGTATAGATTAAGTATCTTAAACAGTTATAGAAATGGATAATTGTATAGATTAGGTATCCTAAACAGTTATAGGAATGGATAATTGTATAGATTAGCCTATTTGGTATCTTAAACAGTTATAGGAATGGATAATTGTATAGATTAGGTATTTTAAACAGTTATAGGGATGGATAATTGTATAGATTAGGTATCTTAAACAGTTATAGGAATGGATAATTGTATAGATTAGGTATTTTAAACAGTTATAGGAATGGATAATTGTATAGATTAGGTATTTTAAACAGTTATAGGAATGGATAATTGTATAGATTAGGTA
>LQNS02020120.1:7954024-8023276 GCA_001587735.2 Parhyale hawaiensis | reverse complement strand
GAATGGATAATTGTATAGATTAGGTATCTTAAATAGTTATAGGGATGGATAATTGTATAGATTAGGTATCTTAAACAGTTATAGGAATGGATAATTGTATAGATTAGGTATCTTAAACAGTTATAGGAATGGATAATTATATAGATTAGGAATCTTAAACAGTTATAGGAATGGACAATTGTACAGATTAGGTATCTTAAGCAGTTATAGGGATGGATAATGGTATCTTCAATTCAACTGCTTCTGTCGAGATAATCCGACCCGATTAACTTGAACTTGTGCTGAGCTTCTATCTCGAGCTTCCGATCCTCATTTTGCATTGAGTGTCAGGCGTTTATCGCAAACCTGTTGCACTTGAAACTGCTGATGATTCAATCCTGCTGCACTTTCCTAAGTTTCCGTAAATATTTAAGCTCCATCTTTCTGTGAACGCTTAGAATTTAAGTTGAAGCTTATCAGGTTGGATTATCTCTCTAAACACGGGCCAATCGAAGACGCCTTCACATGTGCGACTCACCAGGAGCTGCTTATCATCCTCGGGGATCCGCGCCTCTGGTGCGGGGGGTGGGGCGCCGGACCCCCTCTGTCGCACGGGGGGAGCAGCAGCTTGTCTGCTCAACACGAACATGTGTAAGGGGAGGTTCACACAGCAGTCAAATGAATGTATTAGCTATTTTGCAAAAAGCAATAAAATTACATAAATCTTATGTAAAAATGGGGTGCTACTTACGAATATAATAATGAAATTCGGGGTAAATGAATAGTTTCTTGTTATGAGCATTTAATCTTGTTTTTCTATCTAGCACTGAAAAATAGAAAATTTAGATATTGGTAATAAGTAATAACTAACCAAACCTAGGTTAGGTAGGGTAAGGTTAAATTAGGTTAGGTTAGGTAGAGTTAGGGTGGGTAAGATGAGGTTAATTACTACCGAAAAACATACATTAATTTTTTATATTGCTGTTGCCCCTGTTGCAAAGAAAAAAATACCTCAACATTTTTTTTCTTCAGTTTTAGAGAGGAAAAAATTGAAATTCTCATAACAAAAAACTATTCATTTGCCCCGGATTTCATTATTAAATTGGTAAATTGCACCCTTTTTTACATAGGATGAATGCAATGTCATAACGAAATTCGCCGTTGTGCCTTTTGTAAAACTTTACCAAATGAATGAATTTTCTCAGCCATGAATGTCCTCATGGATCCAAGTAAACAACGGCTTGTCTACAATACAATTCGCTATCTTGTTGGTCTTCAAATCACTTGCCTCAGCTAGTGTCACTAAGAAAGTTTTTGTGTTTTTTTTTCAAATTTGCAGTAAATTAGAACTGAAGAACGTATTGCGTTTTCACAAAGTGATATGGACACAGCTACGTATTCGGACGCAGATCTCAGGAAAATCGTTCACTTCTCTATCGTGTGATTACGTCCTTGCACATATATTCTAGCATTAAAACATTAGCAATCATGCATATGAAAAGTACCATTTTAAATTATGTTATGGTAAAATGCTTGTTTATGTTTTTGAATTGTTGTACCGGCGCTAATCATCAGAGGTTATCAACAGTACAATAGTAGACCCCCATCACCGCAATGGTGCATTGTTTTCAAATTGTTTTCTGGACAGAATGCATATTAAATATCCGAAATAATGAATTTACCGTGTATTTCATCATTTTTTAAATATGTCATTATGAAGTACTTTAAATTGCATTTTAACAATAATATTTGAAATTGTAGTTTCAAGTAGCAGCTCAACAAGTATGTTCAGTTTCTATTCCATACAGTATTTTAGATAGTGTTTTAAATGATATTTATTAATTGAATTGGAAGAATACTGTTAAATAGCACCTATGTGCAGGGCCAGCTGAAGGCTTGAAATCTGTAATATAAACTCGTCAAAGTCAGCGGTTCGCATCAGGGTATAAGAATATTAAGAGGTAAGCCAGACAATAACTATGTGTGTTAATGTTATGAAACAATAGATTAGATAGGCAGCAGTAGACGAACTAATATGCCCATTTGGCATCAAGCTATAATGTAGTTCATGTATTAAGAGTATAAAAATAGCAACATAGACACACGGCTGCTATCATTTTCAAGTACTAACAACACTTACATTGACCTAATATGATGTAAACAAGTAAAACTGACTCAATGAGAGATGACAAAAAGTGCTGGAAAATGTTAACCGCTATATACCAGCGTCGGGCCGCCCATCAGCGTGGCAGTTGATGGTCTGACACATTGCTGCTAACATCCCTGCGTCAGTTACCGTGGGCGTTGGGAAAGTTTATTTTACAACATCATCTTGTGCTATTTTTGGTTGCAGTAGAAGTCTTCAGGATGTATATGGATTGTTGATACAGGTGAGAGTCCGTGATGCTTTCTATTGGTGAATAATTGGCCTGTTTCAGGACAATGCAATAGGCCTAGCAAGCCAAGCGTTGAACTGCGTCATTTACTGATTCTACGTGAATAAATACTTACCATAAAATACACTATGGCGGATATAAAAATCAATTAAAGCACTTATTCATAGCTTTATAGGAGAAACTGACAGTAAGCAGCAACACTGGTCGAGCGCTGTTTAAGGTTGCTTAATATCAATGACGTCATTACCACTGCACCAGTTCTGATCATTCTTGTCTGTCTTACCCGTCGCTGTTATTCAACTCTGGTTCTTATAGTTAGAGATCTACTTGTTATCACCATCGGTTGTTTTCACTCTATTGCAACGTTAGTATAATGTACTAGTGACCTAGAGCGCCCCTGATTGGTTAGTGATTTAGAGACTTGGAAGCTTGGCTTTCATGTGTTGGATCGAGTTTCAAGCATTAACTTTTTTAATCGAGTACTCTTGAGACTTCTAAAATGGAGTTTTCAGCCGGCTTAAAGTAATCAGGTTGCTTTTAACACCTGCCACACGCTACAAAGTGGTGATGCGAACGTTCCGATATGGAGGTCAGGTAGTCAAGATTCGAAGACGTAAAAAGGCCGACTAATCGGAAGCTCCCCCTGTGTGCCGCGCTCCAAAAGCGAGCTACTCAACAGTAGCCACTTCATCTACCGTCCTGCTGTTACAAACTGGTTTTGCAGCCCATTTAAGCTGTCTGTTGTTCAAATTTGGTACAATGCTAATGTCTGTTAACATGATAGCCGTCATAAAATTTTAAAATGGCATATAATTTCCTGGGAAAAATTCTGCAATGGAGGCAATACAAGCACCAAAAAGCAAGAAATTAAAATGTAAAAATGCTACTGAGCTTCACTGCAAAATGCAAGGGTTTGATGCACCCTAGTTACTTGAGTTTTAGATATTTTTGTTAGTTTTAATATACCTCATGAAATAATTTTAAATATGATATGGAAAGCTTTGTGAAATTTACTGAATTTTTATAATTTTTTCGAGAAAATAAATAGTTTTCACTGCGTCTAGTAACAGTTGACAGTATGTAAAGGTAAAGAGCAACATATACATAGTTGATGACGTCATATTCTGTGTCTAAGCTAGCCAATCAGAGGCCACGACCTGGCATTAGCCAATGGCGAATCGAGCTCTCACGTCAAGATTTAACAGCTACTGATCCACGAAGCTTTAAATTTCTTTATAAAGTGGCTTCTCGAGGGCAATTTTTGCAATGTTTGACAATTTGTGGTAGAGCAACAACGGTACACGACCGTCTTCCAAACGGGGTCAAAGTCCAGCTACTTCGTAACTTTGAGTCGTGCTCGACACGTCACATTAAATGGTCAAAATAAGATTAGGTAATCAAGAGCGCGTTTAATTGGATCATCAAGGTCGATCTAAACCAACCCCACTCGACTTGACTTATTCGAAACTCTAGGCAGGAACTATGGTTTTGTCACTCTAAGGCCCGCTGCAGACGATAGCCTTGTCCTGTGTTTTCACTCCACAGTGTTCGAACGCGGTGCTCTGTCGGTGTAAACAAGAAAAAAACACTGCTTTTAGAGACGACATTCGCTAGTATTTTGAAAAGATACAAGAGACTGCACCAGTGAAACGGGCTAAGCCAGAGAATACGACGGTAAACATTTTATCGAAACTTTTGGTAGACTCACAGTCGTGATTGCAAAGACAATGCGAAATATTCGAACGCTGAAAACACAGGACAAAAGGCTATCGTCTGCAGCGGGCTGAAGTAGTGTTACCGGTGTTAGAAGCAACCCGATTACATTGAGCCGACTGAAATCTCCATTTCACGAAGTAAAACTGAGCTCTTGGAAATCTCGCAGGTAATCGATTAAGGATCAACGACTGAAATTTGAATCAGAGGGTCGACGCTTGAGCACTTATCTCAAGTTCAGGACAAGTTGAGCCTCGAAAGCTTAAGGTCAGTTGCAGTGTAAGCGGAAGTGTGGTTGTATTAGGAACAACGTACTGTAGATGTGTCTGTCAGTCCGTCAGTTGTTCCGAATTTGTTGATTCGGGAGGTAGTGTGGTGCTTACCGTAGCTGGCTGCGGTTGCAATCTGTTGGTAGAAGTCACCTTGCGCTAAACTTACCCTGATGTCACCGAGAAAGTGTTGCCAGTGAGTATGTCCGTGTCTCTTTCACTAGCAGACTCCTGTTAAAACGTTCCAAATTAACTACCACAAAACAAATCATAGTCGCTATAAAGTAGGTACGTAACTTTGTTCACGATAGCGTTTTCTTCTTCATTGTTTAAGCCACTCAAATATATTAAATGCAAATTCAGTATATCAAACTGACGTACGTCCAAATTTGCTCAACAAACATAATACAATGTAATCTAGTCTATTTTATACCATCACATCTGGAATAGAAATGATTTTGAGTGACAATATGGAAATTATTAAAGATAGGTATATGAATTATTTACAGAGCTTAAATACATATAGAGGATAATATATCACACACATACTGTATATAGATGCAGGGTTGGATAGATATAGACCAGGTACCCACCATAAAGAGATTAGGTATCTAAAATAAGTTTCAAGGATATAGAATACATAGCTGGCAATACGATACTCAGGAAAATCGCATGCATTTGTACAATGTGACATGCTATTTATCTGTATATGGTATATATTGCATAAACCATCTACAGCGGTTAAGTACATTTTGCAAAGAGCATGCTTCCTACAAAGTGTATACGTAAAGTTTATCAATATAGAGCGAAAAAATATACGAAGCGTGTTCAAGAAATACAAGAAGTACTATACGGCGTACTAACTGTGTAAAGTACATAAAACATATGTGCCTTAAATTTGCGTACTTGAAACACTTTTTCCTGTACATAGCGTTTAAAGAATCCGGAGCTCGAGAATTAGGTGTATATACAAAAGAAATGCTTTATATACTGCAAATAGAGTATATAGTGTGGATATATATATAGTATGATATGCATCAACTAGCTGCTGGGCCCATCAGTCCCTCGACATATCCAGACAGCGAGCTACCCTAAGGTTTAATTAATATAAATACTGGGTTCAAACCATAAAGGCGTGGTAAGCTGGAGTCCTCGGTTCACGTCTTGGCTACGTGCCTGGTATATATAAATCCCTGGTGTATATAAATAAATATTGTTTTCTTGAAATGGCATGAATATCTTGTATAATACGATGAGAAGCAGTTGAAGAAATTCTGATACCCATGACGCGTATTTCGTAGTTTTTTTTAGCTCATCCGTTGGTAGGCTCTAAGTTGCTAAATTTGCTTTTTTTAAGATTTCGCGAATTTTTAAGAGCTAATCGGGTACTAAAATTTCTTCAACTGCTTCTCATCGTATTGTGCAATAGATTAGATTATTAGATTAGATAGGCAGCAGTAGACGAACCAATAGGCCCATTCCCAAAGAGAGACCGGAACATACGCCCCGGCCCTTTATGAGCTATTCCCATTATGTTAGTAGGATATAGAGGACAGGAGAAAAGAGAGAGAGAGAAGAAAAAGGAGGTGGGGTGAAGAGTCCGTGCCCAATAGACGGTCTTGAATTCACGCAAGCACGTTCAAGAGCCGCTGACATGCGGAGCTTAGAGACATCAAACTGTGTAGTTGGAGCGGGAGAGAGAAGGAGACGGATTAAGGTGGCCTCTGAAGCTTTTGCCATAGACATAGTTAGTCATACAGGCGAAGTATAAACTGTCTGTTTACGTAGCGCATGAGTTACATGAGCCAGGTGTAGCTCATAAACTGTATTCTCATGAATATTGACTATGATCCATGAATGTGTGGTGAGTAATGCACGTGATGCGTCAATACAGTAGCGCTTAGTTTCAACATAACACATGAAAAATATTTTGATGTAAGAATTATGACCGTATAACGACTAGAAACGGATGATTATTATGTATAATTCTAAATGATGAGTGGAGAACTGGGACACGTTACTAGTTGAATAAGCCAGTTGTTACCGTTGTATTTCTGGTTCTATAAGGAATTTCTTAACACTCAAATAATGCTAAACTTACCATTAATTCCATCCTCCTCTCATGCAAATTTGACATAATTTCTCAACTGTACCTGTCATCTACCATAACAGAACTACAGGAGGTCATTAAATTAGCACGGGGACAATCACCCGCTGAGTCAACCAATAGGAGAGCTGCATTCCCTCTACGCTCGTGTCGTCCATTTAGCGCATGACAGGCCGAGGGAATGACTGAAGGCACACGGCGCGTTTCACGGTCACGTGATCGACTTTATGAGCTACTATTAGTCCACCATGACGTCATCGCTGGTGACGTTACATTGTGGACACCAAGAAAAAAGAAAGATCGGTTTAAAAATACCATTTTTTTCTCTGCGTGATCCTCACATGTGCCCCACCAAGAAATGAGCTCCATTTCGAATGGTATCAACTTTTTAATACTGTATTTTATTCTCGAACGGAATTAACTTTTTTATGTTTTATCCTACATAGTCACGTGTTGACTTTTCTTGACGGTTCAGATAATGCAATTCCTACGGAAAATTTCACGTAGTCACTTGGCGCTTCACGGGTCATCACCCGTAAAGTTTCGTTAGCTTCCAAAGATATCCACAACAAGAAACACAGTTTCTATAACGTAAAATATATTAAAGCATCTGTTAATTACCTCCGCCAAGGAGATTATGTTTTCGTCAAGTTTGTCTGTCTGTCACTAAGATAACTCAAAAAGTTATGAATGGCTTTTCACGAAATTTACAGGGATTACTAAGTATGTTAGGAAGAACAGACGACTAACTTTTGTTGAAGATCCGTTCATATGTTTGTCTGCCTCATTTTTCTTAATGCCATAACTCAAAAAGTTATATACGGATATTTATGAAATTTACATGAGATGTTAGGTATATATATTACAGAGAGTGAGTGACCAAATTTTCGTGATGATCTGTTTGTTCGTTCGTTTGTTTTTCACTGTGTTTAATTTTATCTCGTTAGCACAATAACTCAAAAAGTTATGAATGAATCTTTATGAAATTAGCAGTATTTGTTAGTACTGTTAAAAGTCATATTGATAAAATTTTGGTGGTGATCGGTTGGTCTGTTTGTGTGTTTGATTATTGTTTGCCAGAATGTTTGTTAGCAGCATAACTCAAATAGTTGTGAACAAATATTCATGAAAATTGCACGAACTGTCAATGATATCAAAAGGCACAAATGATTAAGACTTTAATGTCGATACAATGAAAATCAGGGTTTCAGAACCAATTTGAATTTTTGCTACCGTTGCCTTGCTAGGCGGACGTATGCGCTTTCAGAGCCCTCTAATTTTTATATCTTTCTGTAGAGAGCGAAAGCGAGGATGTATAGGCAGTTGTATGGTGTATGTGTGTGTCCGCGCTCAGCGGACAATGTCTGTCAGAGGCTCGTTACCAGTCGCACTGCTGTCTTGCTAGTTGAAGATTCGTTAGTGAGTTAGCCAGGGCCAGTAGTGTAGTTAGAGGACATTTATATTGTTTAGATGCCCGTCCTGTATATAGTCGATTCATTCTAGTAATAGCTGCGCAGTCACATCACTGATGTTTTTCTATTTTTTTTTTTTTGCTCCTGATGGATTACTGAACCGAAGCCAATTTTTAATCATTAAAAATACACTGCAGTGTCTCTTTCCCTGGAACTTCTGACGGTGTCTCTGTAGTACTACTGCTGCGAACCGCACGTTGATGGTAATTTTTTCAACCAATATATGAGTGAGTGGTTCTAACCAATATATGAGTGAGTGGTTCTAACCAATATATGAGTGAGTGGTTCTAACCAATATATGAGTGAGTGGTTCTAACCAATATATGAGTGAGTGGTTCTAAAAAGAAAAGAAGGGTTATGTACAAGATGATAGGTAACAGCTCGGTCAATATCGAACAGAGGCATTAGAAAGTAGGCTACCCATGCACTTTTAAAATGAAAATTTTACCTATTAGTACTTCTTTTACAATAACTACGAGAGCTACTTGGATGCATATGCGAAGAGTATGCTAGGACAATGCTATTAGTGCCACTACTACTAGAGTACTTCTACTGTTTCTATAAGTAATAATGCAAAATAGCGCCTATATAATAAAAGTCTTGTATTTACCCCTTAACAGGATTTTTTGAAGAGAATGGGTGCTATATTAAAGATAATTCATTGTTTTAGTGAACGTTGTCTTATATAACTAGGTAATGAAATGAGTTCATGATAGGGAAAATATTAACAAAATGCAAGAAAAGATACAATCTGCCATAGCATTATAACTAAAAAATGGCTGTAGAAATACGTATAATAATACGGAATATTTTAGTAGATGTGCGTACCGTAAAGGGGCCATATCAGGATAATTTAAAAAATCCATGAAATTGAAATATATGAAAAGCGGATGCCAGAAAATAATAATCGTAAATAATTAAAATTAACATTTTCGCATTATAGGAATGTATGTATTGGCAGCTACCTTTGATGATTACACATATTCGTATGAACACATGCATATGACCTCTAGATATATCACACTTATTGATGAAGATGTGAAGAAGCAATGAGGAAAGCTAGGGACTGCCGCTTGTCATTGTAGCCAAAATCAAATTACTATTTAAAACATCTACAATAATTTTTACCGGACTGTTGTAGTTATAAATTAATAAGCTAGCTTCTGTATCTGTTTTGGTCCTGGGAACACAACGGCGTCAGAGTTACTTGGGCACGTATCAGAAGTTTAGCATTCTGGGAAATATATACCAGCTTTCCTGACTAACTTGAGGAAAAGCAGTTAATGCCAAACAATGAATATTATACAGGTAGTAGTTATTGTCTTTTAAATTTAAGAATGGCAGCTTGCCATGATACCGCCCCTTTTAGTGAGTAAATATATAGCGATCCGCAGTGAAGGCATATATGTACAATACATAGAGCAGGCACACAGTCTTATATTCAAAGTCATCATAGAATGGAAGGCGAGTTGTGGTGAGTGTCGAATACGGTGATCCGAATAGTTCTGAATGACCATGTACTTGTAGCCGAGTGGCCAAAAAGCTTCTACCACTGGTGCTTCAGCTGCTGGTTCGAACCCTAATGCTGGCAATGGATTTTTGCTCCCAAGAGCCCATCGGTACTGAGGGAGGGGTCAGAGGAATTTACGACTAAGGATTCTCAATTTGGCTCTTGGCGCAGACTGCTTCTCCTGTTGTACATGCTGCCAGATTTTCAAAATTGTAGAATAATGGCGAAAGAACCTTAGTTCGATGTATCCATTGCAAGCAATGTTATCAAAATTTTCAGTAAAAAATGAAGAGCTTTATATCTTTCGAAGAAGTCTTTGAATCTCCTCAAGCCAACCCAGTGGCAGAGACAACTGCTCCACATTTTAACAATACTCTGAGTTATAATGATACAAGGAAGTATGTGCTCTTAGAATATATAAAAATAATTGTAGTAAAGTTAACCTTGAGCACATAAAGTTGAGGTACTCGGAATTACTCGGACCACTGAATATTGGAGGTGGGCACTAGAGCAAAAAAAGGCCGCATGACAGAACGTCCTGGGGCCGTGTCTTGTCTGTGCGGCCAGGCCGTAAGCAGGTCGCAAATAGGGTAGCTAGTGCCGAATATACACAGTAAATAAGCTAATACATTGAAAGAATAAAGCGAAAGCGGAACAACGAGGCGACGGCAAGAAGCGTACAGTAAAACGTCGAGGAGGAAGATGGTCTGCAACCTGTGACGAAGCGGCGCCTGGCTCGATCTGGTCCGCTGGCTTCGAAGTTCGGGTGCTGGCGGCTCCTCGCGATACGGAGGTTCCGTCAGGTTGTGTCATCCCTGGGGTAGTTTTTAGAGGGGGAGTAGCTTGAGATGGAGTTGGTGCTGAAACTCCAGTAGCTCTTGAAGAATCAGTTGCTTGCGCTGCCCCTGTTTTGGGTACTCCAGCTTTTGGAAGAGCTGCCGGACTCTGTGCGGAGGTTACGACTGTTTTGGTAGAAGTTACACCAGCGGTTGTTATAGTTCCTGCAACCTTTGCAGGAATTACGCCAGGTTTTAGGGTGGCACCTCCAGAAGTGCCAGTTACTACCCTAGTTGCAGGAGTTACCCCAGCTGTTGCAGGTGAGCCCCCAGACTTCGCAATAGTCACCCCAGCTTTGGCAGTAGTTACCCCAGCTTTGGTAGTAGTTACCCCAGCTTTGGTAGTAGTTACCCCAGCTTTGGTAGTTGTTATCCCAGCTTTGGCAGTAGTTACCCCAGTTTTGGTATTAGTTACTCCAGTTTTCGTAGTATTTACCCCACTTTTGGTAGTAGTTACCCCAGCTGCCGCAGTTGTACTTCCAGCCTTCCCAGTAGTTACTCCAGTTTTGCTAGTAGTTACCCCAGTTTTGGCAGAAGTTAGCCCAGCTGTTGTAGCTGAACCTCCAGCTTTGGCAGGAGTTACCCCAGTGTTTGCAGTTGTACCTACAGTTTTCGCAGTAGTAGTTACTACAGCTTTGGCATTAGTCACCCCAACATTTGCAGATGTCGCCGAAGCGGTTGCAGGAGTTGTCCCAACTTTAGAAGGAGTAGCCGCAGCTTTGACATGAGGTACTACCCCTGATTTCGCAGGTGTGCCATCAGCTTCAACTGGAAGCATTCTAGCTGTTGCAGGGGTTCCTCCAGGTCTGGTTGCTGTTGCGCCAGCCCTTCCTTGTGTTGCCTCAGACTTTTGTAGACCAGAAGTGGATGCTCCCGAACCTTTCGCTTGGACAGGTGTTTTAGGTATTATCTTGAAGCCATCAGAAATTCTAGGCTGTGCCTGAGGAGCACCAGTCAGTTGCGTCGTTGCACCTTTCTGGCCTGCTCGTGGTAAGGGTTTTTTAGGTAGATCTACTTCTAGGGTGGTCAAACTTTCCACCCCTTTGATATTCAGCGCAGTAGACATCGGCAAATCCTTTGGCACATTTTGTTCTCTGGACAACTTCGTTAAAATTGTCTTCTTTGCAGTGGGTGCCGCGTTATCACTTCTTTCGAGATCTAAAGTTCCTCCAGACGAAGCTTGTTTAGGAACAGCGCCTCGGGAGGTGTCTGGGACACGAGCAGGGGAAGGTGCAACTGATGATGTGTCTTCTCTAACTTGGGTTAGAGATTCAGATTTTGGGATGCCAGGTGTGGAAGACTTGACGCCGCCCTTGCCACAGTTTCGGAGGACTGCGGTGAGTTGGCTCGTCCTCATGGTCGGTTGAGGGCGAGAGGCGGAAGTTAGGCCACTGGAATCCTGTTGAAATGAAAAATCACTGTAAGACCATATTCCTAATTCATTTGTACCATTATTCCTGCTATCATGGGCTGATAATTGATGTATGGCTATTTTGAACCCGAAAAATAACTTGGTGAACTTTCTTTTTCCTAAAGCTCCAGAGTAGCGAAAAAAGTGAGTTGTGACAGCAGAAGAGTATTCTGTACTAAGTTTTCGCTCTCACCGGTAACATCTACTCTGCTTCAAACATTTTTTCCCCAGCAAAATAAAAAACTACTACGTAGTAATTATGAGTAATTCAGTTTTCCCTCCAAATTTTTCCATGTAACCACAGATAAGGCTAATTTTCTTATAAAAGTCATGAAACTTGAAACAAAATCTTTCTAGTTAAACTTTGAACGCATGTCTAGTCAAGGTGGCCTAATAATTACGTTTTCTCGGAAAATTCGAAAGAAAATGCGATGTTGACGGGGAAACTGGTTAATTACATGAAATACTGTTTTTAACCGACTGATATCGGAAGATTGAACTAGTGAAAAACACACTCCTCCGGTTGACCATTGGCAATATTTTGACGGGAAACGCTCTTTAAAACATAAATTTCGTAAGTAAAGTTGATAAATTTGTACTTAATTATTTCTAGTGCGCTTAACACTGCACCGATAGTACGTATGCAACTGTAGTTTTTTTTTCTATAAGCCATGTTCTTCCACGGTAATTTTTCATGGCGGAGTGTACTACTGTAGTGTGTAAAATGATATATGATGATTATAAAATGGGCCACATTAATACTTAAAAAGCCGTGGCTATGTTTTTGTAATTGATTTCTTCGTCTGTTAACCATTCGTTTGACATTTTCTTGATTTATTTCTCGGAAACGGATTTTTGCATCGCACAGTAGACAGCTGTGATCGTGCAGAAATTATTAACCTTTTTTTTCTTCCTGGAAACCCAGGCTCACTGTATTAACTAAGCAAGTAACAGGTATGAGCTAATTAACAATGTTTGCTATCTATCTCTCCCCCTGACGTCACAGGAGTGGGCGGGGCTTAACGTACACTACCTGCGCGTGAGTTAACCTGATAACGTAGTTCAAGCGCGGGTAACTCTCACTCCCTGGGGGTACGAGATGATCTTGCAGTGGGTGTGAAATCTTAGATAAAATGAGGTCGGACATTTAAATTTGTTCACAAATTTTGCATAAATGTGATTCCCTATCATCAGATGAGTTGTTATTTTTGTAAGGGTGCGAGAACATCGTATAAGTTTGCCAGGGTTGCCAGGCTTAGAAAAAGTAGGGAACCGCTGGTCTGGGCAAGAGTAGTGTATGTCCGCAGTGTCTGTTCGGGCTAAGAAGAGGACCTTTACTACGTGTCTGACATGCCTCTGTCGTGTGAAGATACGTTGTTCTGCTAACTGTGGGTTTCGTAAGGAATCTAGTGTAAAGTAGGCCAATGAGAATTTCGCAAGATAGTGCTCGTCGCAAACTGACTGTAACTGTATATTTCTACGGCGAGGGTGCAATTGCCCTGCAGTAAAATAGCAATGTACGTTATCCAATGAGGTGAAATAGCCATACATCTCCATTTCATCGCCTCCCAAAACGCTAAGATCTTAAAAAACATTTTCCGTAGCGACCCGCAATATATCAGTAAGCCAAGGGTTCTGATACTGACTCTCAAGGTTACGAGTTCAAACCTCCCCGCTTGGCGGGCAAGTTCTTGGCAGCGCTTGTCGCGATCAGTCAGCATCCAGTCTGTGTGCCGCTGTGGGTTTACTGACCTTGGCCAGAAATGGGGAGGGTCGGGGGGGGAGCAGATGTGTCGTATAGTGCCTTCCATCGCTGGCGCCATAGCTCTAGACGATCTTTGGGCGACTGCAGCCGTATACTCCTCTGTAGCCAGTTGGCCAATATCTGTGCTGCGAACCAGGGCGTGTGGGTGCCCAGTTGGGGGTTGCAGTCAAGCTGACTTTACCTTTACGGTTCGACAAATGAGAGGATCTAGGCAGTTGCGCAAAACGACTATTCTTGCTGGATGTTATGAATGTTGCAACAGCAGTTACATTGAACTTATTTTATTACACACAGTTTTAAGCAAATTACTATAGGTAACTGCATACCTGTCCTATTGCTGATGCAAAGATGTGATGACGCACTTCCTCACCACGTTACTTACTTCGTACGTTATGGACTTGGGGTCCTCGTCCGTGGTGGCGTACCCGTCGATCTGGGAGTCCACCTGGGGGACTAGGGTCGAAACCGCTCCTGGGCAAACAAATTATTTCTGCCGTGAAAAATTCCCAAGTAGTGGAAATCTTGTAACTATGAAACAACTCGAGAGAATGGTTTACTAAGAGCTGAACCTTAATAATAAGGTAGGGGATTTAATTGCAGCCTCTGGCGTCAAGGTTTTTAGAGTAAGAAAAAGGAATGCTTTTGACTTCGGTTTATGTGCCGAAAATCGGCCGGAAGCGCCCACTTCTTCTTAGGACATTATGTAACTAGTATTTTGTTAAAGGTACTCAGAACGAGAATGTTGTACCAAGGTATATTTCTTCCTCACCCCAAACTACAAAACCCTAGCTTGCTCAAGAGAAAGTAATGCTGAGACTTTGGGTGTGTGGCTTCAAGGTCAAGTCCACTTACCTGAGCACTTCTGTCACTACCAAAACAATAGGTGCCCAAGTATTGATATTAAGTGTTGCGGAAGACATGCTAAGACATAGACTACACAAAGCTTGACGGTTCACTGCTTCCAAGTGGGCCTGACAGCCATTGGGCACAACCTCCATTACATCTATACTTCAGTCAACATAGTGACCTCAAGCGAAAAAGTAAACTGTTCTTGGAGACACAAGAAATGCGTCTACTAGAAAGAAGCACGGTTACATGAGCAGTATCTATTGCTAAATAAAAAAATTAATTTCAGCCTATTTTAAATCATTTTGGTGCCCTAAAATTCAGGGATCGTGATGCAGCGTTTACATCTAGCAACGACTTTGTACTTCGATCTTGCTGATAAACACATTTCCTAGATCGCAACGTACAATTTACTTTTAGTTTGAGGTCGCTTTATTGATTGAATAAAATAATCGGATTATTTTCTATTTGTCTTGAAGAACACACGAGATTTTGAGTGGAAAGTCAAGTACAGTATAGTGTAGTCTATAGTTAAGAATATCAAAGGATGGTATTTAGCTACAAATCAGTAGGAGTACTAATGAGTTCCAATATAATGCCTAGATTTACTGATAGTCCAGACTGTAGAGGGGTGTCTGTGTACATTTGGGGGGCCAAAATTATCAATTGTGGACTGATTGTTCTGAAACTTGCTCAGAATATGTATATATATTTAAAAAGAAAACATACTCAGTTCCCTTAGTTTTTGAGATAGTGGGGTTTATAAATAAATATATATTTATATTTTGGAAATTTTAAACGAATAGAACTCAATGAGTTTTCATTCTAGAATAAAACCAGTGACAGCATTGGGAACATTCCTAACAAAACTATAAAGCTAGATTATCCATTTTTGCCCTCATAATATTTTTTATCGCAGCTCAAAACTGAATTCCTTAATTGTTTTTCCTTACATTTTTGTTAGCGATCGCAACGAAATAAAAAATGGAGAATCCAGCTGTGACAAAATATATGAGGGAAAATGGATAATCTAACTCTATAGTTTTGTTAGGAATGTTCCAAGGACTCCAAAAATCTCATTGTTTTTATTCTAGAATGAAAACTCATTGAGTTCTATTGGTTTAAAATTTCCAAAATATACACATATATTGATATATAAACCCCATTATCTCAAAAACTGAGGCCTATATCAAAAAAGTTGCAGGAACAAAGTAGGTTTCTTTTTCATAAAATGCATATGAATACATATGCTGAGCAAGTTTCAGAACAATCAGTCCACAATTGATAATTTTGGGCTCCCATGCCCCCCCCAAAAACGTAGCAGTTGCGAAAGTGCTACCCGGCTTTTTTTTACTATCCTCATCATGTGCAATAGGAAAATACATGGTAGAGCCGTGAAAGAGAAATGCACACAGACCCCCCCCCCCAAAGCCTGGACTATAACATTACAACAGTGGCAGCGCCATGTGACAAACATAAATGTATCCCACAGCAGCGTGAGACCTTTCCACATTTTACTTCAGCCACGCCCCCATCCCCACCCTACCCGGCAGAATCCCGATGTCACTATCCTGACTCTGCCACGGGCTGATAAATTAAAAAAAAAAAAACTTGGCATGCAATAGATTATGTTTCAAATATGGCGCCTGAAAGCAAAAAATCAAGTTGTATGTGTGCAAATGGTAACGGTAGCAAACATCACCGGGAAAGTGGCAACATTCGTGAGACACAAAAAAGAAAAGGATATAAATAGCTGAAACCCTGTGTGTCACTAGATTATGTGGCGAGAAAAAGCTTGGTGCCAGAACGAAGGAAATTGAGAATTATTTAAAGAAATGGTAGCGGTAAAAAACGTCATCGGGAAAGTTTCATCTTTGCGAGGCAGCGCAAAAGATAGAGTAGATACGAAGAGAGATAATTGATAACAGCAGTCTTGCCAAAAAAGTGGAGGTTTTTGAGACTGACTTCCCCTCCCATCCCCTCAATAATGAACAAAGTAAGCCCCTGCTAGCCCCCTCCTCTGCTACCAAATAGCCAACATTCACGTATTCCTTTGCAACGCGAAGCCCCCCTCCTTATTTTACTCCAGCCCCCCCCCCCTCCCAGCTCCCCAATGTAAATTTCCTGTATTAATTTTATACGGCTTGCTGTCTTGTAAGTTACAAGATCTCTACGTTCAAAGAAAAAATAGAAAAATACAATTTTTGAACCTCACGCGTACAATTGTAACCACAACGCCATACACAACCTCCAGTGCACCCGGCCAATGAGAGAGCTCGCTGCATGCCATTTTGGCTCTCGCACACCAAGTAGTGTTTGAGTTGATGAGTTGAGCTCCGTAAATGAACTTACAAGTGGTAATTTTGAGATACGATACGGTCTGGACTTTTCAAGCTTGTGTCTCTTAATGAAACTGGGCCAGGAAATGATGAGAACTGATTAGCTAGATGGTTGGTAGTGACGTTAAGTATATTTGTGCATAATACCGTATACATATGACGCGGAAAGAGTAGTTTATACTGACCCAAGTCGACTAAAACTAAATGCAAGTGCATGTCTCTAACAATACTCTTGGCCGCCCAAAAAGCTAAAAAAAGGTAAAAAGAGCTCCTAGGGCGGCTAAAAACTCTGCAGGGGACGGGCCGCTGCTACAGCTCTGCACGCCTCTGCACAGCAGCAACTGCGATTTAGGGACGTGGTCGACTGGCCCGCTTGATCGAGATAATCTAAGCCAGTTAGGTTTAGTTTCTCCTGAAGATCAGCCATGAGCGCTGGATTGCGAACTTTAGACCTGGTTTTCGATATTAAACACAACCCATTTCGCTTGAGATGGTCTCAATCTTGAGTGGGACGCAGTTTTCAACATATCAAGTGAAACCAGTAGTGATTAAAGCAAGAAAATCGATCCACAGCAGCAAATTCATCCTTTACGATTGAAATTACAGAGCAGCCGAAGCTAATGGAGCTGAGTTAATTTTATCCAAAGAGGGTCAAAATCGAGCACACCTCAGCCGTGGGTCGCAGGATTGTGCAGCTGTTACCTTTAGTGGCCATTTTTAATATAGAAGTGCGTTCGGGAGAGGTCCTCTGGGGCTGGCCCACCCGGAGCGCAGATATGGGTCCCAGAGGGGACCCCGGTCCCGCTGGCCTGGACACATCCCCAATGGGGGCCAGCCGTGCCCGAGGGACGGGCTTGCCGGTCGGTCCTCCTGCTGAAGAAGTAAGCCAATTATCGCAAATTTCGAATGTCCATTGTACAAATATTGCCACCTTACCATCAGTATTCTATTATAATTATTCACCTCTTAGTCTTACTTATTTATCATAAATATATACGTGTCAAAAATGACAGAGCGGAGAACTTGTGATTATCCTTCTTCACTGATCGTACTTTCATTAATACAATTGCCAACTAAAGACATCCTATATATAGAGAACCGTTCACGGTTTCATAATTGCTCAGCATCGAATATATTCTTTCTCTGACATGAAGAAGGGGAACTACTTACGTTTTGCTGGCACTTCAGCAACACTCAAAATAATTGTTTCAATTTGGCATCATGGACACCAGGTTATCGTATTCTTCCAATGCTTTACGCCAAGCAAAAGCTATTTCGTCGATGATTTCATTAAAGTTGTAAGAATAGCTGATGCAACGACATTATCTGTGAGAAGAAACTAAGAATCAAGACGTACTAGCTGGACCTGTGAAACTTTCACGGATTTGTAAGGCCTTTCTGACAGATACGTGAAACGTTCATATTTTAGTATGGTAACACCACACTTATTCTTCAACACAGGGACTCGATGTGTGATATATTAAGTCCATCCTCTTGGTTGATAATAATATTCATAATTCACTGCAGTGGAGTAGCCAGAGGAGGATCTTGGGGGACACTCTCCCTCCCTAAAAAGTTAGACTCACCCATCACTGGAAATGAGGCCTTGAAAAAAAAAATGCATTGCTTAGGGCCTAGCTTTTGTGTCTCGCTGCCCCCGTTGAATTTTGCTAGCACTCTTAGTGCCCACCCCCACATGGAAATTTTCCAGATCCCAACCCGTTCATTCAGAAGAGCCCAGGAGCATAAAAATTATTAAAAAGGCCTTGTCCAGCTGCACAGGACTGCTGACCGCCGCGTATCATATGGACCCGTGGAATATTTATATAAGTTAGCAGAACCCGTGAAACGTTCACTGTCTGGCTTAAGGCGCTTCAGATAGATCAGTGAAACCTTTGCATTGTAATATGGCATTCGCCATCAACATCACAAACAACACCGAGATTCGATGTATGATATCTTATACGACCAGCCTTCTTGCTGACAATAATTACTGAAGCTGCCCTTGTCTAAGTGGACCCGTGGGATATATTTATAAATTATTCTGTTTAACTGGACCGGTGCCTGACAATCGTGAAGATTTATATCCCAGTGCTCACCCTGTTACTTTCATCATCAGATGGTATACTTGATACAAGTTTCCTTTACATACTTCCATCCGCTCGGAATTTCGTCGATGGTTAATGGCTATAAAAATTTGAGCTCAGGACTCCTTCCTATAGCTATAGGCTGCGTTAGGCAATGCCGCTCTCCGATTGGATAAGCTACTCAGCCAGTTTAAGGGAAAAGTTTATTCGCAACGCTCCCGTAGGATAAATAGAGAGGGTGCGCTCCTCTCTATTAGAACCTCCTTGGTACGTATTATCGTATTAATATATAGATGAGAGTGCTAATGCGAGCTTCAGATATCTTCAGTGCTTCGATTTCAACATTCGGCAGTGCAAGAAATGGATTCAAAAATACAATCACTCTATTCCTTGCCATAGATTGGGTGAATGGAGAAGGTAATACTCGTACAAATCAGACTCCATGGCAGCACTAAAAGAAGCTTTAGATATCATTTCTTTAGTTTCAACTGTTGGTGATTAAGATACGTTTGCCATCAAATGCAGCCTGATCCATTTTCTATCAGTTAGTTTTCACTGAAGCTTGACAGTATGAACCACAGTTCATTTACAGAAGATAGTTATGTCAAATTTGGGTGAATGCGCTTCGCTCCTAAATTTTCAGGTTTGTGACGTCACAATTACGTCACGCCACTGTGGAAATATCAAAGATTCCTCGCTGCAACAGTGGCGTGACGCAATTGTGACGTCACAAACCTGAAAATTTTGGGGCGTAGCGTATACACTCCAAGTTGACACAACAATCTTCTGTAAATGAAATGTGGTATGTCCTCAGTCTCCAGCCTGTCCTATCTGTTTTCTTAATTAAAGCGTGGCAGAAAATGGACAGATAAACAAACAAATCCTAATGTAATAAAATGCTTCGTGTATTTATTTATTATTTATTTATTTAGTGTCCGCTCTAGAGGAAACAGATATGCGAAAAATAGGCCAAGTTTCAGATTTTTTAATTAAGTTACGTTTTCATAGATCTCGATGACCAAGTTGCAGAAGATGTCTAAAGTGGGATCCTTTTCCTTTTATCAGAATACACTTCTTGCTTGAAACACTTCTTGAAATCGGATCAATGTATATACAGTTTCTAAACTTTATTCTCTCAGGTCACAACGTCTAAATTCGGCAGATGATCGACGTAGCACTCACGACTGACAGTAGAGAATTAGTTCACGGGCATGAAGTAAATAAAGTAAATTTCATTTCTTTAATATAAATCAAATTTTTTTTATTCAAGCTTATTTATTAATAACAAAGTTACAGATATTAAAGAATAATATTTCGTTATTTTACAGTGATCTTCAGATAAAATTATTTAAACTTCAACTGTTTTAAATAAGATGCTAAACGTATCATTCTGAACTTCATCTGTTCAAGGAAATATTTGAGCTACATCCAAGAAAACTTTAGTTCCTTCAAGCTGAACAATAACTTCAGTTAACTTGCTCTTACATAAAGTTGAGTTTAAAACTAGTGATTATATTTTAAAATATTTGTAGTCTAAAATAAAGTCATTAACTTAACAGTACTTATTTCAACTTTAGTCAACTTAAGGGTTCATTCGAGTGGCCCAGCGTAGCAGAGATTATCTCAAGTGGTTAATTTATATTGTCATGAACTTGAGTCGTGAGCGTTGCATTCGTCACTTGATTGCGTTTGAGGCTGCCCAAAACTCAATCATGCTCCTCGTGATGAATTTTTTTATCCTAGTGACGAATTCAACAGTCAAGATTTGAGCTCCCTACTAGCTAAAGCTAACCGGCTCAGTTTATTTCGACCGTCCTGGGCCTTTCCAGCGCACTCTAAATTAAGCGTCAAGTAGTTTAATCAGAGATAAAAAAATATACTGAATAAGACTTGTCAATAAATCTTGTCTCACTTTAAAATACTACCCACCTCCTTCGTTAGGCGCTGCAACGGCATCCTCCTTTGCCTGAAAAAGCAGGTAGTAATGATAGAGACTGAAATAGTCAGGGAATAAGCGCATGGTACGAAATATTGTATAATAATAGTAATAAAAAATACAGCTATGATTAGAATACTTTATAAACGCACAATATGTCATGTATCCCATAATTTCTACGAGCGTTGTTCCAGAAGTAATGCCTGTTATTATTTCAATGAAAAACTTGACAAGCTACGTTGACGGAAGTGGCACCATTAAAATGAGCGACCTTTTGTGCTCAAAAATTTATTTTTCCAAGTAGTCACCACCATTCTCAATGCACGTTTGTAGACAATGAACGACACCCTTGATGTCTAGATCGCAGAAGTCAGATCTGTTCAATTTTTTCTACATTGAGAAATTCTATGACGCGTCTCTGCTTCTGATGCCCGTTCATGACAGAGATTCCTTTCATAGTGTTACAATGTCAATATCCGCAACAGAGAGATAAAACTTTTAGGTGATTCTGAAGAGTGCGTAGGTTCAGTTATCATGACAATGCAATTTACAATCCCGTAGAATCAACTCGAGTAGAATAAAAAAAAAAATATTAGGCATCACTTTTAGAAAGGCCTGCGTGTGTACATATATGATCAACTTGATTAGGATAATAAATATAACGTCTTTTTTATTCTAACAATATGACCGACTTCACCTAATTCTCTTACCTAACTTGTTAAGGAATTAAATTGTGGGCTTTTGATTCACAACATTGGATTGACTTTTAGGCGGTTATTGCAACCTGATTACGGAAGATTATTTTTTGGCGTCTCGTGGGCATAATTAATTCACGTAAACCATATGGCACTCGATTAAATAATGTTTCCCGATCCAGGCGTTATGATGACCTCATCGGACTAGAAGTGTGTAATTTGATCCCTCGGAGGTAAAGTATACGGAGTGCGCATCAACGAATTTCAATGCGATTTAGAACCGTCTCTATCTAGGCTATCCAGTGCCTTTGGTAGGCGCTTTCACTTTGTTACGTGAAAAAAACCTCTCTGTTGTAGCGCGTTAGCCATCAGACGCCGTTGTGTACGTCGATGTCTATAGTACCAGGGTTCTTTTCAAGATGCATATGCATGCCAAACTGGAACAATGCTATCTCTAGCTAAAAAGTTTAGAATACAACAAGAAGGGAAACTCCTCGGGAGGTATTATCCCTGTCGCTTCAGAAGGGCCGCAAGGGGCGTTAGTGTCGTATTAACTTTTAAGCAAGGAGGTTTAATTTGTTGAGTCAATCTCCCACATGTTTTGTCGAGCCGCGTCGCAATGAAAAACTTGCAAAAATAACAGCAGCAGTTCCCTACTAATAATCTATATTGAGGAACGATATCTTTGACAATTACGAACCATAAATTAATATATTTTATACCCAATGATGGAGTATTTCTGAAGGATAGGAGCTTAGAACTGGTTCTGCTAACGAAACCACAGCTCAGGGCGACATTTTAGCTACTCCCAAAATAGCAGCGTGCAGTAATAACTTGATGAGCTCCAATACTGATTCTGTACTAAATTAAACAGCAGTATTTTTTAAAACGAGGCATTTCTGACGTCTTTGACTTACAAATTCATTGATTCATCAATTTGTTAGCATTTAAAACATGTTATTTTTCAATATTTTGACGCTTACGTTCTCGTCATGCGCCGCCATATTGGAACTTTCTACATAACATGTAGTATTTCAATATTGTAATGTCTCCATAAGTACTGAATAAAGTTTAATACTATACAGATGAAGTGATGCGGTATCACCACCAGAGGACGACGGAAATTGGGACTAAAAATTTGCCCGCACTTTCCGCTCTTGTCGTATTCTAAGCTCTTTACTCTAATCCAAGGAGCTTTTATAAGGAAGGAAGGAGCCCTGCTGCAATAAATAAGGTAAGCCTGCGTTCCAACTGGTCGGGTGTGATTGTGACGCGTTCATGAATCTCATTGATATTAGATAGGCGGCAGTAGACGAACCAAAAGGGACATTCCCAAACGAACCAAAAGGCCCATACCCAAACAAAAGGCCCATGAGGCGGGAGCATCGAGCTTTACGGGGGAGCAGCAGACAAACTGATGTACTGATATGCTATTTGTGCATACGGTGACTGGCTGCAGCCACACCCGATCGATTCCTGAACTTCACAGACAAGGCTGCTGGCTCCCTCCTCTCTATTAAACCTCCTTGCTCTAGCCTACCAGGTATCTTTTCGTTATATGTACCAAATTGGTATATATACCGAACGGGTATGTATACCGAATTGATATATATGCCGAACTGGTATATATACCGAACTGGTATATATACTGAACTGGTATCAGTGCTACCAAATATCCTTTCTGCCCACAGTTCATTCACAGAAGATAGTTGTGTCAGATTTGAGTGTAAACGCTACGGCCTTAAATTTCCAGAATTGTGACGTCACAATTGCGTCACACCGATGTTGCAGAGAGGAATCTGATATTTTCACAGTGGCGTGCCGCAATTTTGACGTCACAATTGCGTCACACCGATGTTGCAGAGAGGAATCTGATATTTTCACAGTGGCGTGCCGCAATTTTGACGTCACAATTCTGAAGACTTCAATGCGTAGTGCGTTTGCGCAGATGTGACACAACTACCTTCTGTATATGAACTATGTTCTTGTCTCAGCGGCCAGCTCGAACACAGGGAGTGGAGTTTCTCTTTCTGATTTCCTGATTTAGATGAAGAAGCGACATCAGTGACGGGCGCTCCGTTCATTTTTACCTACAGGCTTGACACACTATATATATTTACTCCGTTGGGCAGTTAAAAGTCAAACCGAAGTTTCCGTTGGAACAGGGACGTCACTGAGACGTACGACTGCTAAGCAAAACCTTGCCGAAGACTTACAATATCCGAATGATTTTGGCGTCACAGTTAATTGACTGGATATCATCATGACGTCACTCTTCCACTGGGTATATAATAGCGACTACTAGATATTTGTTTCTGGAATTTGAAGTCTATGCAGCTTTCGTTGAATTTGTGCATTGGATTGAACATCGGAGCAGAGATAGATGCAGGAGGGTGGAATAAAGGTGGCTCCACCCTCCTTTAAGCGAAGGAATGTCTTCAGCACCGCGTTCGATAACGTTGCTGTGCCTACATATTTTGATAGCACTTCAACACAGAGATTCCTAACACCTAGGCGAGCTGTACTAGCGACACAGAGCAAACTAATTTGGCAACTAACATTGCTGTATCTCTCTGCTAGACACAGTTGTATTTACGAACACTCCCTAATACATATATGCTGATGATAAAATGAGGAAACTCATTCATTTCATCGCCGTGTGAACCCTACTTTAGTAGCAAACCAGTCTTTGTATGTCGGTGCTGTTATAGGGTGCAAACACGTGCAGTGAACCAATAGGAGCTCTTAAGCTGCTCACGTGATTGCATACCATGGAGTGCTCATCCAATCAAGTCCTCGCTTGTTGTATATCAAAGTGACTTTGCATGAGCGTAGCTAAAATGCGTTTTTCCTATCGGATGACTTTAGCCACTACGAACGATAGTCTTTGGTCCGATCTTTTCCCTTCACAGCGACCGAATGAGTTGTGTCTATTTAAATAACAGAGAAGCGCACAGCTTTTTGAGTTTTTTCATCCACATCTAAAGAGACATCCGAAAATTTACTAGTGACACTAGGTAAGCATTTAAATTGACGGCAAACATTTTAACATTAGTTTCAGTGTATAGCGTGCAGAGTTATGTGTACTGTAACACTGGAAGACTGATGAAGTGAAAAAAATGGGAGCGACGGCTATTTTCCGCAGCATGCTTTAGCGGTTTAGTTTCCATGTGCAGCAGAAGCCCTTCTGCTTAGTTTTACTCAGTGGCGGCTAGTGCCCTGTTTTAGGTGGGGCCCGCCGAATATTTTTTTGAGCCAATAAGTGGAAAAGCTATTTTCGATGCTAAATTCAAGTCTTGAATGTGATAAGACTTGAATTCAGCATAGAAAATAGCTTTTCTACCTAATGGCTTCAAGAAAATATACGGCGGACCCCACCTAAAACAGGCACGAGCCGCGGCTAGTTTTACTTACCTGCATAGACTGGAGAAACCCTCCGAGTCTTCTCTGACCAGCTCTACCTGGACCTCCACGACCTGCTCTGGAGCCCTTAGCGATGGGCGTCAGAACAGTTGGCTTCTTGAACGGGTCTAGATTATCCTGTGCCATATCAGCTTCAGTGTTCTCTAAAGAATCAAAAACAGAATAGCTTTGCTGTTTGTCTTTCTCCTGTGAAATTCTAATTGGTGATGATCCAGAAACTTGGTAGTCCGGCAAATCTGAGCTTTCTTCTGTAGATTTTTCTGCTCGGGAAGAACTACTTTGCGATGTCTGAGGTGTGATGTTCGAAAACTTCAACGTTGAGGAGTCTTTCAGTAACACATTTCCCTCTGACGATACTGACGGTGACGGATTACTTTCCAAAATGAAAGAACCATGTTCATCCTCACCTTGTACGGCAGGTTCTAAGGCGCAAACAGAATTAGGATATCGTGAAATTCCCACCTCGTGTTCTACCAATCTCGAATCGATATCAGAACTAAGTTTTAGACCCGAACAAGTTGAGTTTTGATTAGTACATTCCGGCCTATCAGTTACAGTATTTCTAACTTCATAGTCCAATTGTAACTTCGTGTCCTTAGCTGGCTCTAACCTTTCATGTCTAAATTGGCACTTAGCACTTCCTTGCTGTTTAGTTAGCTCTTCAATGTTTGGTTTATTCGAATGAGATGTAACTCCTTCAGAAGCAAACTTACACTCCTTATCAGTGTCAGTTGCGTTGTCGTTTACGGAGAATGATCTTGCTCGCAAAATTTCCCCGTCTTCAGAAAATTGCGTGTCTCCACTGCGCGAGTCCAACCCTGACTCATCAAATGCAATCGCCTCAACTGGAGTGAATTTCACCGGACCCGCACATATATTCTTTGTAGACGAAACACCATCGTTGTTCTTGGCGGTATTCTCTTGTTCTGAATTGAGCTCGAACTGTTTCTTCTTCGAGTAGGGAAGATTTGTCTGGGGTGGATTTACAAATTTGTTATCACGTTTTACAGATTTGGAATCACATAATGAAACTTCAGCTGATTGGAAGAGTTCTTTTCTATAGGATACCTCTCCACTACCATATTCTTGCCGATTAGCTCTGTAATTTCTGGTGACGGGAAGAACTGTGTCACGATAGGACCAATTTTCCGCGGATCCAGGATCACTTTGCCCATCGGCCTCGGCCCTTGAGCCTTGTATTGAGTAACTATCGTCAGGTTCTTTAGCTCCTTTGCTCTTTAGAACCTGCTGCTTCTGCTCGAAAACACGCACTGACTTTCTACCGTTCAGTGCTCTTTGATTTGCCGAATGCAAGGACTTTTCAATTTCGTGAATGACTTCACTGGAGATATCTTTTTCGGTATTTTTGCCCAGTCTGAGTTCTTGTTTAGAACCAGTGCCAGAGTCTTTCTTGCTTTGGCTTATGAAATCGTATGACAATCGTGAGGCTCCCTCCACGGTATCAGGTACTGGCGAAATTAAATTATGTTTTCCGTGTCCAGAGAAAGATTTCACCTTATCACTCTCAGCACCAGCAGAATAGTCCTTGCCTGCTTGTTTTCTTATCGACTTCAGTTTCTCCTTTTGAGACTCATATTCCTCTTTAGCACAAGAGCTTTCATATTTTTTATCTGTCAAGGAGCTTAATTCGTTCTCTGTAATAGGTATAGAAAGTTTTGCAACTCCGCCTTTTTCTGCCTTTTGTTCTGTTGGAAATTTTTGGTGAAGCTCTTCTTTTTCTTCGTGCACTTTTTTCAACAACTCTTTTCCTATTTCAGGGATAAATATCTTGTTACTGGTACTCTGAGATCTTTTTTCGTGCAGTTCAGAGTTTTGCTTCTTTTTTAGTTTAGATTTTCTACCGGCACTTTTTGAGCTATCACTTTCACACAGGTTTGAATGTTCCGGAATATCAAATTCTGGTGTTGAATTGGATGCAGATCGTGAGGTGGCACCAGCAGAACTTCTCTTCGCGGTGAATTTTCTAGCATTTTTGTTCCAGTCCGTTTTAGCGCAGCTCACGTCTGCAATGGGCATTGAACCATTAGACACTAGAGGTAAAAATACACAAAATACGAGAGATGATAATGGTTATAAGTATAAACGTTCAGCGCGTATCGATTCAGTGGTGTCAACTCTAATACTGAAGCCAGAACTGACGCACGTTGGGGTCTCCCCGGACCCCAGCCCGCGACCCCCCAAGTTCCTCCTCACTAGACTGCATGTGTCATTCAAATTACAAATTAATGCTAGGATAAATGAGAAATAAAACAGAGGACAAAATTCAAGCAATAGAGGTCTGTGAGCGAAGCTAAATGGAACAGAGCGTCTCAAACGAAATTAAATGGAACAGAGGTCTACGAGCGAAACTAAATGAGACAGAGGTTTGCGAACGAAACTAATGGAAAATAGAACAAAGTTCTATGGACGAAATTAAATGAAACGGAGATCTGTGAACGAAGCTAAGTGGAAGAGAGGTCTGCAAATGAAACTAAATGGAAAAGAGGTCCGTGATTGAAAGTAAATGGAGCAGAGGACCGTGAACGAAACTAAAGAGAACAGAGGTCTGAGACCGAAACTAAATGGGAAAGAGGTCTGTGAACGAATCTATGTGAAACAGATGTCTGTGGATGCAACTGCATGGAACAGAGGTCTGTGGACGAAATTGAACGCAACACAACCTCCGCGGAGGTGTGGAAGGACAGATGCATACACACACGCTGAAAACAAGAAAATCTCGAGGATGCTCCGGGGGCTGAATTACGATTTTACAAGCTGGTGATATGTTGCAGCAAGCATACTAAAACGGTCATCCACTTTACAGTTGTGAAAAGAACATTCACTGTACATTTAAAGCTGGCAAAAATTTATTTATCAAATTATTGTGCTGGTATTGGACGTTGCTTATCTGAGATTAGTTATATTTACGAGCTATAAGCTGATTGTAGTACCTGTTCTAGCTGAACCGAACATAGCCTAATGCACCAATCTATTTTCAAATAATATATTCTTACCTAACACAACAAATACTTTGAGGTACGGGGCCTATCATTACATAGTGAAACTCATACCCGTTATCACTGTATCCAGTTACCGAACTTAAGCACAAAGCTGTTATACCATTTAATGTCATGGTTTACAAAGAGCTAAACTATAGTCCTCGTATCTCATACGTGGTGTGATATAGAAAATGGCACATACTGTAAATTGTGCTTGATCTGACAAATAAATTTTACCTGCATATTCTCCTCTATTGTGACTAATGGCATCTTTGAGGGCGGAGTCAAGAGGATGTTGCCAGGTGCTGCTGTCTGTCTGCGTGTTGTAGTAGTACACAGTTTGTGTCGTTTCGTCTAGCCTGAGTTGAATTAAAAAGGTAAATTATCAATTTGATTTCTAATTTTGCTGTAAGTAGTACGGCACACATATAACCAACAATATCATTTCAAACTTAGCTTGATATACACACAAACATCATATATATATATATATGCCGAAATGTTGGCATCAAGTAACTGAAATATTAAGCGTAAAAACCGTAGACTTACAGCTGCAACTGACTGCGATATTTACCTACTGTACAACATATTTCTACAACAGCACAAATTAAAACAAATTGATGGTCTTTGTCCAAAATCCTTGTCATTATGCAGTATAGATACAGAAAGCTAGTCCAAAGCTATCTAGCAAGTTCAGTAATAGACTAGTAGCTCATGCAGTATATGAATGATTTGTTAATGATTAGATTAGATAGGCGGCAGTAGACTGACCCGGAGGCGTTGGAGTCAACAGCTATGTGGCGCACCTATGTGATTGCGTTCGTGCATACGTATAAAAATGTAATGAAAGGACCCCTTACCTTTCTTAAGTTGCCAGATGCCGCCATTCTATAGACCATTCTCTATCGAAAAAATAAGCTTATTTAGATAAGAAGTAGACAGTACTACAAATTATACTATTATACATTGCTGTCGTCGGTGTCGTCTCGTCAACGGTCTCGATAAAATCATGAATTTCAGCATTAGGCTTGATTTCATTGGTATTTTTGCGTAGGCCCCTCTTTCTTTTACTGGAAATGCTGTAGTGTCTCCATGTTGTGGCTACAGCAAGCGTTTTGGCACCAACTGCTTGAAAATATCACAACACACTGTTCCACTCAGTAAGCTCTGTCACTCTCTAAGCATAGCGATTTTACTGTGGAAAAGTACCGTATGCAGAACGTTGGTAATTTGGAGGAAAGTGTTGGGTGTAGGAATGGCACAGCCAATAAATGTGGAGTGCCGAACCTGCATTCCCCAGATCTTTCGTTGCCAGATGGTGTCGTAGAAAATTGTAGTCTTCAGGCTTCATTTAATAGGCAACTAATGCATATTAACTTAATTTTACAATAAATTTTCATTCGATATTTTAATCGCAAAAACGACCACAAAAAAGTGCCAGAAACCACAGCTATCTTCTTAGTTAACAAAGATCATTGCTTCCTGTGCACGATCGAACTACTGTGACACCTAACGAACAGTTTTGAAATGTGATACAGTTCCTTGTTTTGGCTACTTACACTCCAGTTAGTTTGTTCAGTGCAACAGGGTATAATATAATTTTAAATTTCCTCAATAGAACTAAATACCAAACTCTTTCGCCCTAATTATCGCGACGACACCTACGGCAGCAATTTATAACTGTATAACTTTTAGTACTGTATGCTTTTAATCTAAATATGTAAGCTAATTTTGATAAAAAATGGTCTCTAGAACGACGGTATCTGGCAATTTTATAGAGGGAGGCGCAGGGATGCGTGACAGAGAAAACAGGTTGGAGTGTCCTTTCATTCCTTCATATGCATGCAAGAATGCACTTGCATGGGTGCTCGTAATTTGGTAATAACTTTTCATTCGGTTGTTATTATAGCAAACACTACCACAGAAGGTGCCAAAAACCAGAGCCTTTTTCTTACAAAAATTATTGCCTTCCGCGCACGATCGAACTATTGTGACACGAAACGAACACTTTCGAAATGCGACATATTTCCTTTTTTTATTTTGTTAATGACACTCTAGTAAGGTTCGTTCTAGGGCACGGGCTTATTTAATATCATTTTACATTTCCGCAATAGAGTTAGATACTAATCGCATTCTCTCTAATTATCATGATGACACTAACGACAGTAATATATAACTGAATAACTTTTAGTACTGTATGCTCTTTATTTAAATAAATTTGCCTTTTCGATAAGGAATGGTCTGTAGAATGGCGGTATCTGGCAACTTCAGAGAGGTAAGGGTGTCCTTTCATTCCATTTTACATATCCACGAACGCACTCTCTTGGGGTACTGCACCTAGCTTTTGACTCGACCACGACCCGGACAGCCGCCGGGATTTACGCCCCGGCCCTGTATGAGCTATTGCCATTATGGCAGTATTATTTATAAGACTGAGGAAAAGAACACAAAAAAGTAAAAAAAAAACTGAGCCAAGGAGACGATCTTACAAGCACGATTTATAGTTGCATTTCTTCGAAGCGTGGAAACGTCAAGTTAGTAGGGGGGGGATGGAAGAAGAACGACTATGGATTAATAAGGCGGAAATGGAATGAAACGTTACAGGAAAACCGGTTGCCGGTGTAGTATATGAAAAATTGATGGACAAGCAAGCGTCAGAAGTGTATTCAAAATTAGCTGATTTACTTTTGAATTTACTTCCGGAATACTGGTGAAAAATCCGGACTGCAGGTGCTTGCGTAAATGTGTTCATTGAGTAGATCCTCAAAAAGAAGTCTATAGTTTAAGCAGCCAAGTGAAGAGTCTCTGGTTAGAGTAATCAAGCAAGAAGTTTCTAGTGGAAGCAATCAAATGAGAAGTCTCTAGTTAAAGTAATCAAATGAGTGGTCTAGTTAACATAATCAAATGAGAAGTAATTAGCTAAAGCAACCATATGGGAACTCTCTTGCAACTGCATCCAAATGAAAAGTCTCTCGTTAAAGTAACCAAATGAGAAGTCTCTGGTTAAGGTAATCTAATGAGAAGTTGCTAGTTAAAGTAAACAAAGGGGGAGTCTGTTGGTGAAGTAACCAAATACTTCTACCGAACAATTTTTACTGTGAGGACCTATAGTGACATATTTCGCCGGCTTATGAATGTACTGAGGTCAAACAATGCAAGCGCGGAATTTGCTCTTAAGGATAATGACTCCCTGAAAATCAGAACAAAGGAATGTGCTTTCAGTTTCCAAATGATGATAGAAAAATCAGGTATTACGCTGGTAAATGCGATTTGTGGCGGCCCTGGCTATAAACTGTTCACTACGTATAGCCTATAGCTGCGCATATACTCTTCTTAAAGAAGGGGAAGTAATGAGTCACAATAGAGTGTTGCGTGTATTGATATTCTTAACCGCTTTGTGTCTGTATCTAATTTAACCTATAGGGATAAGCTGTGTTCCACACAATTGCATCATCTTCATGTGTGTACTTGGTAAAGCTGATTAACTGATAGACTGATAATTCTTCGTACTAAATATAGTACACACACAGTGCGTTCTTGTTAATTAATGTACCAGAGAATTGTTGATTTTCATGTTCCAGTGGTCGAAATTAGTTATGTGTGCTGAATAAGTACAAATAATACAGAAGCGGGTATAAGTAAGGAAAAGTAAAACTCTTAATTATTAAACGACTATTACAAATAAAATACTAAACCAACAAGCTTGAATTAACACAATTCCAGATGCATATTTTCTATGTACCGTGATAGAACTTCAGGACATTATTAAACATGGTTGCAAAAGAAACAAAAATAGAGTGAAACTATTATAGTTTTCCTTGGTGCAAAAGTTGAGGGACACCATCAGAAATGAAAGAGTAACCCTTAGTGATGTTCATGTTACAACATTTTTAAGCCTTTAAGAGACTTCCAACATCAAATAAATTTCAAATCAATTCTAATAACTGAAGCTTCTGCATTATTGGAATAAATCGAACTTTATCATGCCGCCTATGAAATGTCAACCTATATCTGAAATTGAAAGAAACGGATTGCGTCTCTCCATAAAGATAAATCACCACCAGAGATTTCAAATGCTATAAGAAGATCTCGTAGCATCGTACAACGTATCATAGCTAGATATAGATAGGAAAGAAACGTAAAATCCTTGCCAAAGATCGGCAGACCTCCAAAAACTACTCTGAGAGAAGACAGAACCAGGGTGAAACAAAATATGAAGGACCGTTTTAAATCTACAGCTGAAAAAAAAAAATTGCTCGTGAGATGGATGAACGTCCGGCAGCAAGGTCTCTCGATTTACTATCCAGCAAGTTGGTTAGCTTACACGTGTTCGTGCTTCAAAACCTATGAGTTCCAAGAAAAAAAAATTGAGACTATAGTTTGCTCATAAAAAAGTCGTATGATCCGATGTACAATGAATTACAGTACATTTTAGTGAAGAATCCAAGCTTAATGTGATTAGCTCTGTCGAAAAAAGGCTTATTAGGCGTAAAGTTGGCGAAAGGATAGCTCCAAAGTGCATTAAGAAAACAGTTAAGTATACGGAGGACGTAGTGTCATGCATGGTGAGGGGGATCATTTCTGCTGCCGGGATAGAACCACGTACTTCTTCGCATGCTTGGTTATAGGCCGTAAGTAACGATAACTCTATGTCATACAAATGACCAGTCAGTTTGTAAACTTACACAGTAAAAAATTTTCAGTGAAATGACAGAAAGTGTCTGGCAGCTCATTCACCGGACACTTTTGATCCTTCTGTTAACCGCAACGGAGAGGAGTATTCAAGGGTTCCAGCAGTAAACGGATTTTCTCTATTACAGACACACAAAAAACTTTCCGGCATAATTTACAGATTTAGAATTTGACTCCGTTGTTTAAGTGACCCTTTGGAAAAAGCCTGGGGTCTGGACAAACGGGAGGTAGGTAGCTCCTATCGAGCTGTCACCGCTCTTGGGATTCTTTGGTCAAAAGAGGTTCACATGTATCCAGCAAACTATTTTTTTTAGCATAATGCACACTTTTATTGTCTGTGAATTATTTATTGATACATTCGGTGCATACTATATTTATATTGCTGTTAGGAGCAAGTATTTTTGAGGTATGGTAATCGCTAGATGGGTAATATTGGGTATCTCACCGTATTTGTTTTTCGAAAGTGAATTTTTTTATCCTGCTTCTACGTTTTTTTTACTAAAACAGAACCTATGTTTACAGTTCCATAAATAGATTTTTACAACAAAAGTTTATTATAAAAAATTTTCTATTATATTCAGTACATCTGTAGTGGCCTATATATTTAAGAGGTGCCCATATAATACGACATTAATAACACTCTATTACCTCCGCCAAGGAGGTTATGTTTTCGTCGGGTTTGTCTGTCTGTCTTTCTTTCTGTCTGTCTGTCACCAAGATAACTCAAAAAGTAATGGACGGATTTTTTACAAAATTTGCAGGGATTGTTAGGTATGTTAGGAGGAACAGATGATCAACTTTTGGTGAAGATCGGTTCATCCGTTTGTTTGTTTGTTTGCTTGTCTGCCTCATTTTTTCAATGCCATAACTCAAGAAGTTATGGATGAATTTCTATGAAATTTACTCGAGTTGTTAGGTATATCACAAAGAGTAAACGACCAAATTTTTGTGATGATCTGTTTGTTCGTTCGCATGTTTGTTGCTGTGTTTGATTTTATGTTTGTTAGCGCAATAACTCAAAAAGTTTTGAGTGAATCTTTATGAAACTTAGAGGAATTGTTAGTAATGTTTAAAGACAAAATTAACAAATTTTGGTGCAGATCGGCTGATTTCTTTCTATGTTTGAGTTGTGTTTGTCATAATGTTTGTTACGCAATAACTCCAAAAGTTTCGAATGGATCTTTGTGAAATTTACAGGAGTTGTTAAGAATGTTAAAAGGCAAAAATTGTTAAATTTTTGTCCAGATCGGTTGATTCGTTTCTATGTTTGAGTTGTGTTTGTCATAATGTTTGTTACGCAATAACTCAAAAAGTTTTGAATGGATCTTTATGAAATTTACAGGAGTTGTTTATAAAGTAAAAAGGCAAAAATGGTTAAGTTTTGGAGGAGATCGTTAGATTTGTTTCTATCTTTGAGTTATATTTGTCATAATGTTTGTTACGCAATAACTCAAAAAGTTTTGAATGGATCTTTATGAAATTTGCAGGAGTTGTCAGTAATGTTAAAAGATATAAATGACTACACTTTGGTGCAGATCGGTTGGTTCGTTTGCATGCTTGACTCATGATTGGCATAATGTTTGTTAGCAGCATATCTCAAGCAGTTATGAAAGATCTTTAAAAAAATTGCAGAAACTGTTAATACTATTAAAAGGCACAAATTACTAGATTTTGGAGTTGATACAAAAAATCATGGTTTCAGAGCCAATTTGACTTTTTCGTTACCGTTGCCTCACTTGGCGGAGGTATGCGCTCTCAGTGTGCTCTAGTTGGTCTTGAAAACATCATTACATTACAATCAAGAGCGTGCGTAGTTCAAGCAATGTTGAACAAACGCTCAACTATTGAATTTCTTGGCCTGAAATTTGACGGAGACGAGAGAATCTTCCCGTCAACAACCTTATCAACAGACATTCCCGGTGATTTCACAGATACAATACATAAACCTTCGTCGTGAGACTGAACGGAATATTCTTTCTGTCAAAAATGTGCATTACAGGCTCTTCCAGGGAAACGACGGACAATTTAGGCTCATTTTGAAAATGTAGAAAATTACAGACACTTTTCTAATTTCTTCCCGCTGAAATGCTGCACTTTTTCACAGTGTACGCCGTGCTTGACGGCCCACAACTACCAAATAGGTCCTATGGCAGATTGACTAACTTCTGATAAAATCTTTCTTGATTAGCCTATAGCGACCCCAAACAGAAAAGAAACTGCTCATAAAGTAAAGGTAAAATCAAATTTGGCTGCACCCTCCTCTGGAAAACCCACAAGCACTGGTTCGTCTGCAGATATAGGCCAACTGGCCCCAGAGGAGTAAGTACAGCTGCAGCCGACCACGGGTCGTTAGGAACTTTGGCGCACCTAGCGGAAGGTTCAACAACGTGCACCCCTTACCGTAAGGTAAGTGCTTCACAACAGATACGCAGACCGAGCAATTAGCTGACTCAGGGCATCGGATGCCACCAAGAACGCTCAGCAGGCTCGGGACTCGTTCCCGGGATCTTCAAAACAACTGTGCAGCACGCAAGCCCTGCTGCTACCGAAATATATATTTATTAGTAACAAACCCAAATTTAACTGCAAGGGAAATCGGTAATAAGTAAAGCCGATTCTGACCAATTTTAAATGATTTTGATGTCCTAAAATTCTATCATTGTTGCCCACTGTTAACTTATATTTACAAATGTGTGGCTCTTGCTAATAAACACATTCCTCCTACCACAATAATGTTTCTTTCCAGTTTGAGGTCGCTATGTCAGTTATCATTTTCTTGAAGTGTCATCTACCAAGACATATGTGGCATTTCCAGGGGCCCGTCAGTTAAAATGCACCCTATGATTATTTTTGTGCAAATGATAATCCAAGTTCATACAAATGATAGTTCAGTATCATAGAAATGATGAACCAGTGTACGTACGTAAATTTTCAAGTATCACTGTACAAAAAGCGTTAATGCTTGTTCAAACCTATGATTTTTTAAAGCACTACCTTTTATAAGTATTACAACCAAATTTCGAGGTTCTTAAAAACTTGAAAATAAATATGAAGTATATAAATTATCAAAAATCCCTTATTCCTTTTAGTGACTTTTCTGCTGCTTAAAACTCTCCACACACTCCTCAGAAATGGTAAATTAATTTCATGTAAATTATGGATAATTTTCATGCAAATATTAAATCAGTTGTGTGCAGCTGATGATTTCAATTCATTGTAATCATTATATCACCATACGATATACTTACACCGGCAGCCATGGGTGAGGGATGGGTGCCAATAGAGTTGCTCGGGCTGCCCTCAGAAGTTCAGGTTCTTCCCTCGGGTCGATGCCGTGGAGTCTGGCAAACTCATGCACTTCTGCAACGCCAACACAAACTCAAACATACGGTTCCTGAAGATATTTTACAAGGCGTGTAGAAAACCTACAATTCGGTACCTGGTTGCCCTGCTGTTTCGTGCAGTTCAGGGCATGGTACGAATACAATAGAAGCTAGAATCCCTCGTGGTGTAAGACCGTCACCCGCAGTGGGAACAAATTCAACGCCATCATGTTTGATGGCCAGCTAACTCTTATTTTTGGCATTTTTCACATCTCAGTGAACCCACCTCAATGCCTGAAAAAAAGTTATTAGTATGACTCAACTCCTTCTGCCTCTTTTTGGGTGGACAGACAAAAGTCTACGCCGTTATTTTTGATGGCCAGCTAACACTAGTTTTTGGCATTGTTCACATCTACGTCATCCTACCTGACTCCCTGCAAAAATTGCGTATGAACATTGATCAACTCCTTCCTCTTTTTGGGTGGACAGATAAATTAATATACAAACTTAAATCTTCAACGAAAACATTATCACCTCTCTTCGATTCGCTCCCAGGTGATAACGGGTGAGCTATGGGCTGACAATAATTGCGTGTGTTTAAAAAAAATACCATCCGGCATTAAGCGAAGACGTAGCCAGTGGAGCCAGGACATAATTACAGAATCCCGACATGCATCTGCTATTATTTGCTTGTAGTTGTAACACATAAATAAAAGTAACATGTTTGATCACAACATAATCTTAAAGATAGATGACAAGAAAATGATTCAAATATTACCACTAGCTATCTCATTAACTGTGTATTGCTGCACGAGTAATTCTTTAGTAACGTGAAGGTAACAGTTCATATTTTTATATCCAGATTCAAACGTGTTCACCACTTTGGAGAAGCTTAAGTTTTGACTTGCTTCTGGTGGTGGCATGCGCCTTTTGGAGGTCGACAATGAGCGTTAGGATGGGCGTCCTCGGTCAGGGCGTTTCATCAGTCTCATACGCAGCCTAATAACTCAATCGTGAACGATTGGCCAGCTTCGAGATGATGTATAAGCCTAGCCTCAACTTCAAAATTTGTAGCTTCTTTCTAATTCTCAGACTGGCAATTAAACACGTGCAGGCAAAGAATATTGCGGCGGATATAAAAATTAATTGTAACAAATATTTATGGCTTTAAATGAGAAAATCACAGCATGGAGAAAACGCGGTATGGAGTCGCTCGGGTACAGTCAGCTATTTGTAGACTTACAGTATTTCGAGTTCACACTAACGACTTTCGTCGGTATTGTCAGCGTAGAACCAACTCAGCTAATCCAATTATATGTTGCCGCGGCACCTCTTCAGAATAAGAAGCTATAAATTGTCGAAAAAATATTGAAAACTTCGGCCGCGCTGCAATTTCTATACTATTCCGAGCGTAAATGAAAAATTTTCGACTATCTCTCTCAAATTTGAGAGGATTTAAACTGGCAAAGATTTTTATTTTTGCATTTGAAGTGCTCTGTGTTAACACTGCAAGTTATATTTCAGGGGATAAACAGTCAAACAAAGGTCATTTATTTCTTATATGGATGCTGCATCCAACATCTTGCGGGCACAGCCCCATGAGGCTTTCACTAGCTCCAACGAGGAGGTTATGTTTTGTGGTGTTTGTCTAATTGTCGGTCTGATTGTTTGTCTGTCACCAAGATTACTGAAAAAGTTATGAACGGATCTTTACGAAATTTACAGTGATTGTTAGGCATGTTAACAGTAACAGGTGATTAACTTTTGGTGAAAATTCGATCATCCGTTTATTTGTTTGCCTGCCTATTTTTCGTAGTACATTAAGTCAATAAGTTACGAACGAGTTGTCATGAAAATTACATGATGTTAGTTATATTACGCATGAGCAAATGAACAAATTTTTGTAATGGCCTGTTGGTTCGTTTGTTTATCGCTGTGTTTCATTTTATGCTTGTTAGCACAATAACTCAAAAAGTTACGGATGGATCTTTCTGAAATTTACAGGAATTGTTAGTAATGTTAAAAGATATAAATAATTCATTTTTAAGCACTGATTTTCCTTTAAGAGACGCGCCGGTTAAACAGATTAGTTGTGAAAAAAGTACAAAGGGAGTATGGCATACAGTTAAATGTTTGATAAAAATAAATAAACTGGGGCAAAATGTTATGAATTTGTAAACGATATGTTTACAGGGTATTCAGAACAGGGTGAAAAGTGGGACATAAAATTTATGAGGTACAGACCAGCCAACCATTTTTTTTCTTCTTCTTGTTTTTCAACAGTGAGAGAGAAACAGACAAAGAAATCACTCCTATTCTGCGATCTAGCTGTCGTGCTCAACAAACCAAGGGTGCAGCACTCGCGGTGTTACCACTGGGACCATTTTTTATTCCATGTATGACAAAAATATAGAAATTTAAAGTCTAAAGACATATTATCGATAGTGATACAGTGCTCATTACGAAATTAACTCTTTGACTGTGACTCGACTACATGTAATGGGCAATAATTCTTGTGTGTCCCAAGACATGGACATGTAACTCTGGTTACTGTAACGGATTAAGTAACGGGTGTTACTTTTATGACCAGCAACGGTTCCCGCTTAGCAATTTTAGAAAAGTAACGAGTAGTGCGCACGGGTAGATTTTATCAAAAGTGACGGAAATTGCCGTTACTAAGAAGGATCAACACAAATTATTCGCTGTCATTTTATGACAGCGCGGGCACACTAGTAAGTAAATATAGTTAGGTATCGAGCTCAGAAAACGATATTGCTATCAACATAGAACTTCGTGAGTGTAACGCTTATATGCGCTCGGCAATAGATTGCGCTCTACCACGTTTCAAGTTACGGTTATCTTTATCAGGTTGTGGTCCCCCAACTGGGTTGTGACTGCAACACGCCTATTGAACCGTCCATATGTTCCCAGTCCAGTCGATACAACAAGGGTCGGTGGCTCAGCGCCCCCTGCAGCCTCACTAGTTAAAAATTGCTTTGTAGAGAATCGACCGTATGTCTATGAGTCCGAAACATAGAAGGGGTTTTTATTATATTCTACGGTTCTAATACAATGGCTCTTGATTCTTCCCCCAAAGGACATTCTCTTGTGTACCATGTACGTTTCAGTGAGTTTCTTGTAATGTTTGAGCGCGAAATAATGTTCTTTATTACCTCTGCCACGGATATTATGCTTTCGTCGGCTTTGTCTGTCTGTCTATCTGTCTCTTTGTCTGTCTGTCTATCTGTCTGTCACCAAGATAACTCAAAAAGTTATGGACGGATTTTTATGAAATTAACATGAGTTGTTAGGTTTATAACAAAGAGTAGATGACCAAATTTTGGTAATGATCCGTTTGTTCGTTCGTTTGTCACTGTTTTTAATATTATGCTTGTTAACACAATAACTCAAAAGATATTGAATGGGTCTTTATGAAATTTATGGGGGTTGTTAGTAATGTTGAAAGACATAAATGATCAAATTTTGGTGCAGATCGGTTCATTCGTTTGTATGTTTGACTCATGATTGTCATAACGTTTGTTAGCAGTATAACTCAAAAAGTTAAAAAACGTATCTTCAAGAATATCCAAAGGCACAAATGATTAGATTTTGTAGTTTATACAAAGAAAATTATGGTTTCAGAGCCAATTTGAATTTCTTGCTACCGTTGCCTCACTTGGCGGAGGTATACGCTCTCAGAGTGCTCTAGTTCTTTATGGAATGAAAAATTGTGTTAGCCTCCGGGTAGTCTTTCTTGGATCTTTCATGAACTGATTAACATTCCTTTGTTTCATTTGCCAGAGACGAAGGCAGGCAAAGAGCAGAAGAAAAACTGGATGTGAGCACCAGTGCTTCCCTCGCAATATTCTCTGCAGTTCCCTTCCGTTCGCGTCTTTTCGTTTCTTTTCGCTTCTTTTCGTTTCCTTTTGCTTTTCGCTACTTTTCGTTTCTTTTTGCTTTTCGCTACTTTTCGTTTCTTTTCGGCTCTGTGACGTCATCACTCCCCCTCCATCCCTCTGGGAGGTGCTACTCTGTATAAGGCGGCCTGAAGCAGATGTTCCTCAGATCGTCGGGTAGGAGTGATGACGGACGAAGGTTCGTCTGCGTGTGTGGGGGGAGGAGGTCCTCGGCTAACACAATTTTTCATTCCATAAAAAAAAAAAATGTTGCTACTTCCTTCGTCAGTAGGAGTTATTTTTCCTTTATGTCATTTCAAAATTGTGTTAGCCTCCGGGTAGCCTTTGCGATATCAGACCCTGCCTTCGTCCGAGGTAGAGTATGGGAAGGAGGAGCAGTCAATTGGGAAATAAAAGAAAAGACAAAGAAATCCCTTCTATTCCGAGAGGAAAACGTCTCCCCCCAAAAAAGGGATAAGAGGTTCTAAGGGGGTATATAACACAGACTTCTCTGAAAAACCAAAGCAAAGTAGATACTCATACTCTTCTCTTTCTGCAACAGAGAAAGAGGACGTCAGGTGACGCGAACCATCTTTGTGGCTCCCTAGTCTAGAGTGTGCAACAGAGCGCCCATATCCTCGCGTGTCGTGGGGCGGGGTAAGTATGAGGGCCCCCTGGTTAAAGGCTCTGGCAAACTAGGGAAGGAGCTGCGAGGCATTCACCGGAGCCGGAAAGATGGTTGAGTGACTCTTGGTGGGACTGGCATGTTGCTACCCGCTGGAAGTGCCTGCTACCCAATACTGGAAAGGGAAGTCCGGGGATATTGGGTTGCGAGGTTAGAACAAGGACCCGAGCGGTGGGAAGGACGGCTTGTCTTCTGTGGGCAGGGCTTGTAGGTGGGTTATCTGAGGACGTGAGTCCCAGCTTGCCTGCAGCCCGGACCTCTAGGGCCGAGGGAATAGAAGATGCTGTTTGCAGTAACACTTCGGGAGGAGGCTGAGGCCAGGCGCGAAGGGGGAGTGAAGCAGATTATTTAGCCCCCACCTCCCATCCCAGTGTCTATGACGCTGTGCCTGGGAGGGGGGGGAGAGGATGAGGTCCCAGCATCGGAAGCCACGTTCCAATCCTAAGGAGGGGTACTATAGGCTGTGACGAGTGACTTGTTTAGCATCATGTGTGTCACCTGCTAGGTGCAGCAGTGGCTGTCTGGGAATCAGACGGAGGGAGGCGAAGCGAGAACAAAGCTAATTAACTAGAGCACTCTGAGAGCGCATACATCCGCCAAGCGAAAACATATCCACCTTAGCGGAGGTAATTATAGTCAGTGTCTATGACGTTGGGAAGGCGAGAGTGACTCGAATGGAGGTTTACCTTTCGCTTCTCATGCTCGCCCCCGTTTGCTTTATTCGCTGCTACCGCCAGAGGGGTGAAGGGAACTGGCATTAGATGAGGGGCGGCTTATCAGTGTCGAAGGCGCTGTGAGGTACTTCCGGGTGAGGGAGCGTATTACCTGGGCGAAAGCAGTAAGTTTCGATTCGGAGCGCTTATTTTGCTAGAATTTTTCGGTTACTTGGGGGACAGGCGCAAGGGCGCCGCTTGAGGTCGCCTAGGACTCTGTTCCCGTCTGAGATCACGCAGAGTGTATGCCTGAGATTTCTTGCTTAGGTGGTAGGAATCTGATATGATATCTGTAAGATTTCTGTGAAAATTCAACTGTCTGTAAATCATGTTACAGCTTACAGGAAACCCCGGATGCAGGACACGGGAGGTTTGGAACCTCAAGGAGCCAAACAAAAGGTATGGTATGGGTCGGTTGTCTAGGGACCCAGGGCCCGACCTGCCCGCGGTTGGCGCCGCTGGAGCTAGGACTGGGGACACGGATGAAGCTCACTCCTAGGGAGCATACGAGAAGGAAGAAGAACGGAACGAATTGTAGCGATGCGTAGAGAGTCAAGAAGCGAAGTGTCATGATCTGGGGCACAGCCGAAGCGAGGGCGAAGCGGCAGAAGTGAGGCAGAGTTCACGTCTGTCCCAAGTGGTGACGTTGGGAGCGTGAGGATCGAAGACCAAAAATAAAAAATTTCCGTTTCTTTGAAGTGACGAAGGGTGAAGTGACAGAAGGCGGAACTACACGAAAGCTTTTGTTCGCTTCTGTTCGCTTATAAAACGAACGGTCGTGATCTGAGAAGCTGTGGAATAGCTTCGGGTGAGAGAAGAAGACGGCGAGGTTGCAGCGAAGTGAAGGCCAAACTTCGATGAAAAAATTTCGTGTCTTCGACTGGAAACTGGAGCAGAAGAAAGCAATGGCGCCGAAGTGACGTGAAGGTTGAAGATTTCACATTCTTGTTTCTTCGAAGCGAAAGGAAGCGACGCGACGAAAATCTGAGCGACGGTAGGAGAGGAAAAACCTCGTTCGCTAATGTTCGCTTCTGTTCGCATCTGTACAAACAGGAGCGATCCGAGGAACTGTAGCAAGTTAGAGAAAAGAAGGCAGTGGAGTCGAAGTGATGTGAAGACCGAAGATTCCATTTTCTTCGAAGTAAAAAGAAAAATGAAACGATGCGACGAGAACATGCGCGACGGTGGGCGAGGAAAAACCTCATTAACTATTGTCCGCTTCTTTTTGTTTCTGTTCGCTATTTAGGAAAACAGGAGTGAACTGAGGCCTGGAACAATCTCTGGGTGGCTTGAAGGTGGAAAAATTCGATCTCTGAAGAACTTCTTGGAAATACCCAAATGCTAAGATATTCGACCCAGTGAATGTGCATACAGGTAAGAAAAGGCTAACTTGACCTCAGAAGCAAACGCGTTGCGCTGGAGGATATGCGCTATGCTGGACGAGATGTTGCCTGTGCGGAGATCCAAGACGATTTGATTACTTGTTTATGTTCAGACGATAAGACGATTTGAGGAACATCAACATCGGCTGCAGGCCGCCTTATATAGAGAAGTACCTCCCAGAGGGATGGAGGGAGTACGACGTCACAGACCGAAAAGAGACGAAAAGTTGCGAAAGGAAACGAAAAGAAGCGAACAGAAACGAAAAGAAGCGAACGGAAGGGAACTGCAGAGAATATTGCGAGGGAAGCACTGGGTGCTCACATCCGATTTTTCTTCTGCTCTTTGCCATCCTTCGTCTCTGGGAAATGATGCAAAGGAATGTTAATCAGTTCATGAAAGATCCAAGAAAGGCTACCCGGAGGCTAACACAATTTTGAAATGACATAATGGAAAAATAATGAATAATAACTTTTGTATCACCTATTTATAGTTTGGAATTTTCTTTTAATGTCGTCTTTCCCCAAAGCTGTTTCTTCGCTTTATGGAAAAGCAGCCACTTCGTGGGAAGGAATTTAAAGTGAATCTTGAAACACTGAGTAGATTAGAATGAAGTGTAACGCACCGAGTGGAAAAACGCAACAAACATTAAAAATTTTTGTATTCAAGAACTGATATATAAGGAACAATCAAAATATGGCATACCTTCATCAGTAACTTCGTACGCAGGCTGGAATACTTCCGCCAGAAATGTTTGTTTGTCGTTCGCAACGGCTTCCTCTTTTTTCGATTTTGAATTGGTGGATTTCAATGAAATGTCATCCGAGTCATCAATTTCTGTTACGTTCGACAGGGTGTTGCTGCTCCTCCTTTCTTTTTTCTTGAGAACTTTTGCACCATTAACTTGTGTTATATATTTGTTCTCTAGCTTGCATTTTAGTTTTGTTTCATCGTCGTCCGAATCAATAGAAAGTTTGCGTTGGGTCTGATTGGGAACTTTTGCGGTTCCGGCGGTTAAGATACACTTCTTCTCTGACTTAGCTTTCGAATTTGACTTATACTCGCTTGATTCATTCGATAATTTATTTTGTGTTTTAGTATATGATTCAGTACTGTCTGCTTCGGTAGATTCATGCCAGTTTATACTTGTATCAGTAAGTTTATGAAGTACTTTCCGTTGCCTAATATCTGTAAACTCAAGGGCCTCAACATTTACTTCTGATCCGATGATATCCCTTTCCGCGCTCGAATATTTAGCACCATCCATTACCTGAGGTCGCTTTACCCAGGTATTTTCATTGACTTAGCAATATTTCTTGCCGAGACATTTAAACCCATCAGTGACGTTAATGATAATATAATAAAATAATTTGAGCGAAGCGGAACATTTATTCTGTGTATTAGGGATGCGCGTAGTGCCGAGAGTAATTTGTTTGTTGTAGAAACCGCTGCGGAAGCAAGCAGTATCGGAAGCAAAATCGAAGTCACTTTAGCACCCTCATAATACGACACTGTAACACTGACAGTTATATACACACTAGCAGCTGTCTGTACCATGCATGCTACTATGAGGTGTCAACAGTCGGTTGCCATAGCTACCGCAACAATACATAAAACTGTTGGATCGTAGGCTCTCTCTCTCCTACGATAATCGAAATCACCAGCATACCATTATACTTGAACATTTATTGTAATGCTGTCTTTGTAAAAGTAGTTACCCAGAATGCCAAGCCATACGCAATCAGAAGATATTTTAATAAAAAAGTCCTTATCTGTTTCATGAAATGTTTTGTACAAAATTAAGAGCAAAAAGGCATTCACACTCATTTTCTATATATTTATATCATTCTATATATATTTTGAGGATTTGAATGAAACATATATGATACATGGTAATGAATAATTAAAGAAGTACCTACGTGATTAGCACAGAGTTACGAGTGAACTTATCAGTATAGTTCAAAGTAGCACCAGGATACAGTTTAGTTTCCTAAGTGTGTTTTGATATTTTCTGTTGGTGGAGTATGTAAGGAAAATGAATATGGTAGAGAAGCGTAGTGGTAACGTAATACGGGAAGTAGAATACAATTCCGTCCGTTTATATTTCCAGAGTGGCGGGGCCGTGGCTTCGTGAAGCCGGAATACGGCCGTTAGCAACAGCTCGTTTTTGTTTAATTAATCAGCTGATTCGTGCAAATTTATCATACTAAATTTCTGCCGACTGCTACAGAACCTCATTGTGCTTACGCACTTAATAAGAATCTCAGTAAAAATGGCGTTGTTTATGTCATTATGTAAAAGTTTTACTTTTACCATATTTTAGCGTTTCTAACATCGAAACGGAATACAAAGTCATTAGTTAATCAGTATTTCTATAATTCGATTGCCATATTTGCCATCATTGTTTCCCTCATTCTGCACCGAACTTGTTGAGAATTATTCCAGTACTCGGCTGAAAGTATCTTCAGCAATGGCATTACCTCCAGAAAAGAAGAAATCTACTACCGAGAGCACTTCTCCAACCAACACTCGGGTGCCCTCGCGAGAAAATAGTGCTAACAGTGCCAGCTTCTTGGCTGGTTTAGAAGAAATGTTGGAGAGTTCAGGAGTAACACTAGCTCCTGAAATTTTTATGCTCACATATCGAGGGAGTTCAGAAGTGGATCGACACTATACAAAGCCTATGTTGCCATGGATAATTGCTGAGATCAAGAATCAGAAAAAATATGAAAAGGTTTGTAAGATTTGTAGACAGAAAATATGTGATATAGGCCTAGGTATATTTGCAGCAGGGGAATTACCCAATTGCTAAATTAACCCTATTTCCTAACAAACATCACTATTTATTTGATAGGTTTATAAGCCTGACTGTTTGTTTGGAAATANAATATGTTTCCCCCACCCAAAATGTTCATTTTAGTATCCCAAAATACTAATTCAACTGCAAGATTTCTTGAAAATGTCAAAAAACCAGAAGTGCAGTTTATGCACTATGACCTTTAAATGTTACATATGTGAAGCTAGGTACCTATATCAGTAGTTACAGGATATAAGAGAAGACTGAGAAAAATCTTTGGATTTCTGTAATGCATTTGGACTTTTGCAGGCTTTTTATTACCTTCAAAAGGTTTTGGAGACTTTTTTNTTAAATGTTACATATGTGAAGCTAGGTACCTATATCAGTAGTTACAGGATATAAGAGAAGACTGAGAAAAATCTTTGGATTTCTGTAATGCATTTGGACTTTTGCAGGCTTTTTATTACCTTCAAAAGGTTTTGGAGACTTTTTTGCATTTTGCCCTGTAATTTTTTTTTTACAACAGACTAGTAGGTAATAAGTTGTTGCTCAAAATTTCACCAATTAGGCTAAGTCATAATTTGGGTAGGCATCAGAGAAATGTCATGATCTTTGTTAGTTTGTAATGCAGGTAAGGGTAGCAATGGTTGGTTGTGATGTAATGATAAGCACCCCTTCACAATATCAAGATATGGGAATTAACCAATTGCAATTGCCAAACTAACTCTATTTCTAAATAAACAGTTAGCTATATTTGATAGGTAAAAATAATAATCTCATAAAATAGAGTTAGTTCAGCAATTGGGTAATTCTGCCAAGAAATAACACTGTAAGCCTTATGTTTTATTATCTTGATATTGTGAAGGGATGATAATCATTAACTACATCATGGCCAACCAATGCTTCACTTACCCTAGCTCATTTGCTGAATTTGGGTCTGTGATGTTAGTGGACTGTAGACCTTAAGCATGAAAAGTGATTTAAGTATCTTCACTGACTCTGATCGTGGAATTACCCAATTCCCGAACTAACTCTATGTCCGAACAAACAGCCTATTATTCAATGGAATTATTACTTTTACCTATAAAATAGTCATGTTTGTTCGGAAATAGAGTTAGTTCAACAATTGGGTAATTCCTATGTACAGTAAAACCCCTCTAATTCGCACAGCACGGGGGGGGGAAAGAGGTGACGGATTAGCGGGGATTTTGGATTAACAGGGAATTACAAATCAAAAAAACCTCTGTATTCCGCACTAATACGGATTATAGAGAGATTAGTTGTACCTTCTGCACAGCACCTCACACAAATTTTNCTCCCTTAATCCGAAAAATGAGAAGCGCCTTGCACGGATTACAGAGGTATTTGTACAAACTCCTTACTTTACCGTATTAATCCAAAAAATGCCTATTTGTTCAGATTGCATTTCAAACTATAATCAGATGTTCGGATTGAGGAGGGGTTCGGATTATTGAGGTGCGGATTAGAGGGGTTTTACTGTATGCGTTAGGAATTTTTATAGTTTGTATAGTTTGTGATGATAAAAGTACAGAAATGATGCATAATAAGATCAATCTAATTTCTAGCTAATTAGTTAACTACTGGTATTTGAGTATTATGCAATACATACCTGTATATCTATTCTCAGGTAAAAGTTGAAATCAACCAAGGCACTGTGGCAGTACGCAGCATCTCTTCAGAAGCACCACTGCTACTACATTCTGTGAAGCAGATACACAAATGCGTCATGGAACAAGCAGATCACACTCATTTTCTCTACACTCTGAAGCCTATTGTAGTAAGTTCCTTTGCTCAAAGACATTAGCTATTGGTAGTTATAGCTACTATTAGACTATATAGTACCGGTATGCAGTGAATAATTACCATGTGGTTTTTAGCAAAAATTTAGATGTATCTATTTAATGCATTGATAGAATTTAATGAACACTGGTAGCTATATACGGTACTGTGGTACAGTACCACTGCCTAAACTACCTACCTATGCCATGGATTAAGTTAAAGAAGGCATTTCCAAACATTTGCTATGTCATCTGACTCTAGATGCATCATTTGGTATCTAGCCTATGCAAAATTTTAGATAAAAAGCTATAAAAAATATGTAGGCTATCATGTTGAACCATAAGCCTTTTCATGAATTGCTCACTGGCAACTAAAAAAATCTCTACCAAGTGTGGTACGTAATGAATCACATGCTCAAACCTATGTTAATTCTACTGAGCAAAAGTCTTATTCTTCATTATGCTTTTGGACCCTTAACATGCATTTGATGCATGAAAATTTGTCCTACTTACCGAACATCTGTGACCAGATGCCACTTTAAACTAGCCCTGGTTTCTCAGCTCTATCACTGATACTTTAGTTTTCACCCATTTAGTAATGAAACTATGATGTATGGAGATACTAACACCTTAACCAGTGGAGTTATTACCTACATGATACTCGTCAAATAGAAAAAAAAAGTTGTATTATTTTTTCACCCAGGAGAGAGATGTTAATGGAAAGCCACAAGAGTCATCTGTTGATGTTGTACTGCAGCCTGTCCCATCCAACACTACTGCCAGCACTGATCATCACTGTTACCTCTTCAAAGCTGATACTGAAGAAGATGTCAGTTGGTTGTATATATGAGGCTATTTATGTTGTGTAGGTAGAAAATTGGGCCTTGTATGTCAGGTTACCTTACCAGAAACTTAGCCAATGTTGCAGAGGCTAACTATGGTAGTGCAATAATGTAGTTAGCTACTTGAAAAAAACTACTTTATGTTGTTAACTTGTTAGGGTAGCTAACTTGCTAATAACATTCTCATTTAGCCCATTAGAATACCTAGCTATAGCTCTTTGCTAAGGGATCAGTTGTTGAGAATTTTTTGCAGTGTAATTCTGAAGCCCCTGCTAATTATATGGCAGTATTGTTAGTACCTACCCGTTGTTGCGACTTGCGACTGTGGTAGAACGTTTCAATTCGAATTTATATTGTTCCCTGACAGCTAAGTGTAGTGTGTCAACACTGGTGTCTGGGAAGTTTTATGCTCTGGGTCAAATTAACTAACTACCTACTGTGGCTAGATGATGCTCACTTTACTCTGAAATACCTTTCATGTTTCCTATGAGAAATGCTTGTCAGGCATTTCATAATGTGAATTACTTGTTCGATAGAAGATTCATCAGTAAGTAGCTATAATAATGCATTGGAAAGTTCTCCATAATTCCAGCGAATACAGAGATTGTTTCTCTGTGGCAGGTACGAAGTTTCTTTCGTTGCCTCCGTCAGCAGCCCAAAGACACGCATCAGGTGTTCCGCACCAATTCGCAGCTCTCTGTGCAGGCTTTGCCGGATAAGTATCTGCACAGTGAATCTCAATTCTATGAGGTGTGCATATTTTAGAACTTTTCCTTTAGATATCTTTAGCTAAAATCTTTTCATCTTGTCTTGAAATTTTGCAGCAATAATTGTCTAAGAAGTGTCCAGAATGTTTTTCTTAGAAGTTTTGTGGTGAATAACTAAAAATTTCATTAAAATTTTTTCATTGTAAAGGTTCAGAACACTATAGCAAAAATTAACATCCTTCATGTCGAAAATTTTTGCAGTTTGCTCACCAAAAAGTTTTACCGCCCATTGCTTTTGGTCACTCGACTTGCATGTCTAACTGGTGGTTACCACTCCCAGGTGCTGTTTGTTGGCCGAGTGAAAGTATCCCATTGCAAAGTTCCTGCCTCCTTCATAGATGAGGCTTGTGAGGCCTTCAAAACCAAACAGAAATCCCGTTCGCGGAATCCTTCTACTTCCGAGGTAAGCTTTTCTGTTACACAGTAGTTAGCCCGAGAGTTGTCCAGTTGCTGTTAACTAGGGAACGTCATAGTTGCTATTAATCAGACAATTACACAGTTGCTAATATATACTTGCTATTAGCTCGAGAGTTGCACAGTTGCTGTTAACCAGAGAACTGCACAGTTGCTGTTAGCCAGAGAACTGCACAGTTGCTATTAACCAGAGAACTGCACAGCTGCTATTAACCAGAGAACTGCACAGTTGCTGTTAACCAGAGAGCTGCACAGTTGCTGTTAACCAGAGAACTGCACAGTTGCTGTTAGCCAGAGAGCTGCACAGCTGCTGTTAACCAGAGAACTGCACAGCTGCTATTAACCAGAGAGCTGCACAGCTGCTGTTAACCAGAGAACTGCACAGCTGCTATTAACCAGAGAGCTGCACAGCTGCTGTTAACCAGAGAACTGCACAGTTGCTGTTAACCAGAGAATCCGAGAACTCATAGTTATTCTTAACGCTTGTCCTTGTAGCATTAAGAGTTTACCTCAAATATTACTGTACAGAATTCTTCACGTACGGGATTCACACAAAAAAATACAAATTTTAACTATTAAATATTTATTGAAATTAGAGCATTTGAAAGTTTAGCGCATCAGCGTGTGAGTTATCGACAAGTATCTTGCTTTGGACAGGTGTTTACTGATAGGTACTGGTTAACTCTCGCTCACCTGGTTGGTAACCCCATCCCGTCAGGCAGAGGGTAGATCAGCCACGGCTGAAAGAGAGAAACCTGAACCTTCTACCGTGCATTAAAGTTATGAGGAGTTGAGAGCTTGTTGAGTCGGAACATTAAAATACTTCACTCAGTTCTCAAGATCAATCATCCATTATTAGTTGGCCATGTTGCAGCCGACACGACATGATCCACCAAATTTCCCTGTGGCAGAACGACTCCAGCAATGTGAGCAGCTACCAGAAGGCAGGCAGTGGACACTCTGTGCCCAACATCAGCTTGTCAGGAGACGCTTCCCTCATCCCCGGTGGCGCCAAGGTAATTTCTCTTGCTTACGGCATTGGAGGACATTCTTATGGGTTAAGTCGTCCTATTATCTTGATTGTAATTTCGGGGTCGGACGTTTATGGATGGATTGAGTTGAATATCACCTGGTGCTTGCAGAAGGAGTTCAAATAAAATTCATTTTGTCCTTATTGACTGTTTAATTTTTCAAGGAGCAGTTTAATTTCTTAAGGAGTCAGGGTATTGAGTGTTTGTGTTCGGTCTTCTAGTGCGGGGGGGAGGGGAGTCAGAGTCGGGCCTAGATCCTCTACCTCCAATCCACAACCTTGATTATTAGACTTTTTCATGTTGTATGGGAGCGTAGGTTTATTATTGCCCTCTCTTTTGTTGCATCGCATTGATAGTTTTCAGCTCTTTGCTAACTTTAGTTCTGTTAGGCTTGGGAGGCGTCTTCGTTGTCATAGCCATCTGCTTTGCTTCTCTTTTATTTCCTTCTATTGACACTCTTTGTTCTGCTTTTCCTCTTCTTTCTCGACTTACTGTTCCCGTGTGCATGGTCCTACGTGCATGGGTTCCCCAGTTTCCTTGACCTATTACGTGTTCATTCCGTTCCTCTCTGTAGTATTGCTACAGGGACTGAGTATACCTGAACTAATTTGTATAATAATATCTGTTCTGGATAGTGGTACTTTTATCTTGGTAGGGCCTTCACAGAAATCATAACAGCTTGTATGATGTCCGATTTCAATATCGCTTCACTTCTTATTGTTTGTTTGCTCTTTATGGCAATTTCTTGATGATTTTGTTTTCCGACTTGCTGTCTTCGTACTAGGCAATTGTTTTGGTATGTAGGTTACTCCTGAATATGTACTTAGGTAGCAGCTCGCACATTTTTCTATCTCATATCTTTGGTTCATGTTTGTAATGGCAAAGAAGGCTCTCTCCTTAAGAGAGAGCCTTTGAATAGCTGCCAGTCTGTGGCTCGTCTGGTGTCGAGAGTTTGGGGATATATACAAGTAGCATGATCGAATATCCTGCTGTACTGCTTAGGTAACAGAAACGTTCCTGTAACAAGCGCTCCTTTTTTCCTTTGCAGGAACACGGCAAGGGTGAGTCTCGTAGGAAGTGCTTGATCCAACAACAAAGTTATTGTGGTGCCACGCCTGTACAGCAACAGCAGCAGCAGCAACATCGTGTTAGATTTACCCTGGACACTGACATTGATCAACACCTCACTGATGATGATGATGATTATCTAGCATCTGATCTCACTGATCCTGAGGGCCGATCAGCCGATAGGTCGGCTGCGTTTCCGGTAACCGATGCCGAGAGCGTCACGGGGGCCAGGATGTTTGGACTCCCCAAACATGGATCAGATTTGTCGAGCTCAAGTAGCATGAGTAGCGCCCGGGAGTTCACTCCCATTGATGAGATGTCCGTGGGTGGGGAGGTGGCTGAGGGTGAAACCGTGGAAGCGGATTCGAGTGACGGTCTCGTTCGTAGTTTCTCCATCCGTGTACCCGAGAAAGTTAATTGGTATCTTCCTGCAGAAGAAGAGAATTTTGCAGAAAGCTCTGCTTTAGAGGCTACTGGCACCAGGCCTGGTCGAAAGCAAGGTGTTGCTACGGCGCCCTCGACAGGTGACTGTGGGAAGCCACAGGAAAGAGCCCATCAAATTCCTGAACCTTGGAAGCAGTCCTCAGCTGATCCCGGTGCACCTGCAGGGGACGGAGGTTTGACGCTTGTGTGCAGATTGCTTGGAACATTGCTCATCGTTCTGCTGTGAATCTAATTCCCTCTTTAAACTGTTACCCCAGCTCTTGTAATGCGCCTGTGAAGCTTGTCGTTTAAATAACTGCCTTAGCATTAGTGTGCACTTCATGTGTTAGCTAATGTTGAATTGTATTTCTCTCGTTGACTAGTTTATGTTGCTAATGTTTTCTGTTCGGGAAAGTTTTTCCAACAATGAAAAATTTTTTATGCCGGGTCATGCCACGTTGAATGCACAGCTTCTTGTCCGAGGAAAAAATTTTAACGTCTGTTTTTGTATTTTTTTTATCTTGATTACTTCAAAATACGTATCCAGACTTATTTTTTTTGCTTAATAACGTGTTATTTCTTTCATTAACTTTCTCATCCATTCCCAAAGTAATTCACAGGATTGTGGACCCGTAATTCTAGAATTTGGAATCGAAACCAAATATCTGACTCTGTCTAGTGATTTTCAGTTGAAAGGATTCTTTTATTATCACCCGGTGAGAGAGGTAATAATGTTTCCATTGAAGATTTAAGTATATATATTTGTATGTATATATGTCTGTCCACCCAATAAATGGTCGAAGGAGTTGAGCAGTCTTCATAATTTTTTGTAGGGAGTTTGGTGGGTTGACTTAAATGTGACCCATGCCAAAAAACTGTAGTCCTAGCTGGCCATAAAGAATGACGGCGTTGAATTTTCCTCTACCGCAGCAGATTGTCTCACGCCACGAGGCCTCCCATTTTTTCCCATGTTATTATTGAGAGATCTGCATGGGGCTGCCAGCGTGAAGCTAGCGTTGTTGGACACAGCATCCATAGGAGAAATTAGGATTAGCTGGCCATCAAACATGACTTCGTTGAATTTGCCCACTCCGCGGGTGATGGTCTTACGCCACGAGCCGTTCTAGTGTTTATGATTTTTTGAAATACTGGAACCCAAATCGGTGGAAATGAAGCAAAATATCACAAATGCCAACAAACTTTATCCTTAGCTGGACTGATGCGTGTGTGTGTCTTCCGTAATGAGGTGTTTACCTGAGTTGACTGTCTTAATAAGCAAGGGTGCGCAGTTGGATGAAACAGGTCCGATTCCGACTCGAATTCCTTGTATCTCCAAAGTAACCAACTCTGTAGAACCACAAAATCGACCAACCGACTCCGACTCCTTTTCTCCACAAAATATTCCAATTCTTACCGACTCCTGAATCCACTAATGTCCAACTGCGACTCAGACTCCTGGCCCATCTAAAGTATGTAAACTCCCACAGACACTGCAGCCCTGTTGCTAAATGCTAATTAAGTTAGGGAGTTATGGGATACCAGAAGTTGGAGTCGGAGCCCGGAAATTCCGCAGTTTCAGGAGTCGCAGTCGTACCTCATCCTTCCAATTCTGTTACCCTGCAGAATTCGTGATATTTATTGCTTGATTTTGATGTTTTATTTTGGCATTACAATGCTTGTTTTTTTTTGCCGAACGTTGAAGTATTGCTGGACGCAGATAACTAGAAACAACCTTTTCATAACGATTATTTGTTTCCTGAGTTTTTTTCTACGTGTGAAGTATACTAATTGCAGTGGTTTTATGTTAAGTTATTACAATAAACGCCCGATATGCCAAACTTATTTGGATTGAGAGCTGATGATTTGTGGGAAAATTGAGAGTATAAGATTGTTAGCAAACAGCCTGTAAACCAATGGCCTGGCAGCTTATATAGTGCAGCATGTTCGCCTGTCGACAGTGCATCCAAACGACGCAGAGTCACCCTGTTCACTGGACTTGCAAATTGGGTTAGATAAACCCCTCAGGAAGCATAGGATGTGCTCTAAGCCATAGGGTTAGGTTCGCCCAACGTAAGTTATTGGGAGGCGCGACCTCAGGGGGGGGAGGGAAGGGGGACTCCGTAGTTTACCTTAGCCAAGAGCAAAGCCTTAGGGACGTCTGTCCTTCATGCTCACTTTGCTTCCTTCCGATTTCATAGTCCTACCTAGTGATGTTACGTTCTTCTGTTCTTCCTCTTCTTTCCCGACTTGCTGTTCCCATGCGAGTTGATCCTGTGTGGGAACACCCTCGTGCATGGGCTCCCGTTTCTCTCGACATGCTAGCTGTCCCTTCTTTCTCCCTCTCTGTGGCCGCCACTGTAGTGAAGAAACCGAGGCTTGTACCTACTGCACTTCTCAGTATAATAATATATTATTTTTATAATAATACCTTATTGCACTGTATTGCTGCATGCTAACATAGTCACATTTGCAAATGTGACTTTGTTAGGCGTGGGGTTTTTATATAATATATTGTAGAGCTCTTTCTATGATGAATATAGCTACATAGAACAATCCTTTGATGTTACTCTGCCATATATATATATATATATTGACTGTGAACTTCTAAAATGCCCCATAAAATTCTGCACTGTACCTATTGTATGTTCACTAACATTAGGCTTTTCTTTTTTTTTTTAATCTGCTCAACATCCTATGCTGCTAGTGCTAATATCCTAGTAGCTAGCTATATATAGCTAGTAACTATAATTGCTTGTAATCGCCATTGGGATTGCTTTGGCCAGCCGATTTATCCCCCCTCCTAGGTGGATAATCTGGCGAACCCTATCCCTGCAAGGATATCTATGAGCCTCACGCCCTTTAGGGTAAATCTGAGTAAAAATCCGCAGGATATGCTGCTTATGGCTGTAGTTCCTGCTGATGAGAGTTAGTTTGTATCGTTAGGTAGGTTCTCTGTACTTCCCCTTTTTCTCTGTGAAGGCTGCCGTTGATGGTGAGCAGCCCATCCCCTCTAACTCCCACCTACTTCCGCGTGAGGGGGGGGGGGGGAAGGGCACGGAAGAGGCCCTTTGCAAGAATGTTATATTACTTGGTCGTCTTCTCTTTGAGATGCTTTGTACCTCATTTCCGGGCTAGTAGTAGCGCACTAGCAAAATTTTGAGGTACGAAACTCACCTAGATGAGTTTGTCATCAATTCTACACTTCTCGGCAGTAACGCGGAGATAAAATATTGAACCTCCGCGTTGCGGCTTACAGTAGCTGCGCCAGCGAACCTGCTGACTACTACTGCTTATAATAGTCGTTCTGTCATTCCTCGTCTTTCCAAATGTGCTCTTTCCTTCGCTTTGATCTAGTTTGGGAACACCCACGTGCAAGGTTCCACGCTTTTTTCGACATACTGCTTGCTTCTTCCAATTACTCTCTGGGAACATCATTGCAGGGGCTAGAGATGCTGAACTTTTATGTACCGGTATATTAGGCACATCTCGGCAGTTGCTACTCGTAGCTACCATAAGTTGCTTGTTTCCAAGTGCATCACTAACTATGTTAGCTACACCAGTCAAGGTAAAGGCACCTTGAGCGCACATACCAACTGGGAAACCGTCATTCTTTCACTTTTGCTACAGATATATGCTGTAGATGCTATTTATTGTCCCGAAAACTTAACGGCTGTAGCCGGCCGCAGAGGTCCGAGCTGTACGTAATGTAGACGGGAAACTTGATCAACAATCTGCGCCCTCCTATCCGAAAGCCAGTACCCTCAGTCACTTTGTGTGATAGAAATGCTGACGCTACAACTGCGAGTATCAAGTTTTTTCCTCCCTGACTTGGGACTGAACGTCTAGTCTCCCGATAATGAGTGAGTCAGCAATCTTGGTCGCTGGCCTACTGGGTGTTCTTGTTGAGTACAATACCTCAATACTTTTAATTCATTGATATTTTTTGTCCTCATGATTCATTTTCCGTGACTTTTTCAATTGCTGCAGCAGAATTGTAACATCTGCTCCATGTGACAGGTACCGTGCATCGCCCGTCTCCTCTTGCAGCTGCCCCTAAGACTCCACCAGTGTCTGCTGAGGGCGCTCTAACTGATGTTAGTAAAGCTACTCCTTCTTCAGTGCCATCGCAAGGTAAGTGCAATATGTATTTACCTTCAAAGGGTTGTGGTCGACTGTAACCCCTCCTATTTTTGGGAGGCATAGCAGACATCTGCTTGCCGTAGCACCCACTGCATGAGGATTACCTACTTGTGGCGTTGACTACTTTTTGTTACTCACTGCAAAAGTTTTTACCTCAATTTCTGCAGGCAATTTAAATAAATAAGGTTCAATATTCATCAAGCATGACTTGTATTAATATTCATTGCCCCAGCTCCTAAACACTTACTATGTCATGTGTCCTTTTAAACTTTTCACAGTTGATCCCAACCCCCCCGGTGGTGATGACGATGGTGACGACCAGCCGTTGTTTGAGAAGTTGATGAAGCGACGCTTCTCTGAGAATCTGCCGGGCACAAGCAAAGAGGAAGCCGAGGGGTCGACAAATATTTTCACTGCCTACGGGAAGGCCACGTCAGGTACTGAGTCTCCGGACCCTGAGGGGGGACTCATTAGTGCGGTGGAGCCTTACCGCCAGCGACTCAGAACCATCAGTGGAAGTGGATCTCCTCTTCGACTCAAGTAAGCTATATTGCCCTGAGTCCCGGACTCGTGTAAGCCATATTGCCATAATCCGAATAAACCGTATTACCTGGACTCCGTAAGACATGTTGCCTAGACTGAAGTAAACGATATTGCTCGTAGTCAACAGTCCGATTTTTTTCACCGTTTTTCCCTATGCAAAGATTCATGAAATGTTTCATCAGTTTTGATATTTGCTTGCGAATGTGTTTAAACGTTGATATTGATCTGAGAAAGAAGAAAAAGTTCTCCTTGAGTCCCTAGTAGCCTTTTTCTGCTTTGGTAAAGCAAGATGTTTCTGTATCAATAGTTTGATGTCGTCGAGTATCACAGTCTCAAGAAGTAACTCGCCAATTTTGGTAATTAATGCCCCTTTGGCGAAACACTAGTGGCTGTATAGCTGACAATATGGGTCTCTACCGTGAATCTGTGTGTCCGCCCACCCAAGAGGTCGTGCTGCGGCGCACCTGCAACTGCCAGAGTCCCTCACGGGATATATGATGGATCAAAGGCCGTTGGGTTGGGTTAGTTTAGGTTCGTCCATCCTTTGTTATGGGGAGCAGCGCCTACAGAGAGACCTGTAAGTTGCTTTAGCTTGGCCTTCGGGACGTCAGTCTTTCATGCCCACTTTGCTTTCTTCTGATTTCAGAAATTAATTCTCTTACTGACCTTATTTTTTCTGGTCTTCCTCTTCTTTCCCGACTTACTGTTCCCATGCGCGTTGATCCTGTGTGGAAACACCTTCGTGCATGGATCCCAACGTGTCTCTCGTCATACTCTTATGTCCCTTCCTTTCCTGTCTTAAAAGTCCTTAGTACTAATTTATTGAGGCTCAATCTATGTTATGTACCATATCATGTAGGCTAGAAGGGATTTTGCGAATCCAATGGTCTTTAATTTGCCCCAAAGCTCACAAGATTTAGACTATTATTTGGTTCATTTAACTCAATAGACTAGCCGAACATAATCATTCCATTGTAAAAACACTAGTGCGCCCACATTTAGAATTTGCTGTTCAATTCTTTTCGCCACACTAGTGCAAAGATTTCGATCAAATGGAAAATCAAACGCAGAGCAATAAATTGATATCTCAGCTCCGAAACAAGCCACATAATTGTCGCCTACGGGAAGTGAGACTCCTCTATCTCGAGCAAAGGCGACTCAGAGGGCAACTAATACTTTCAAGTATAGTAAAGTGGGGTAAAAATGAATTAACCACATTAGGGGTAAAGAATAGACGTACTTTCTATCAGTAAAAAATCCTAGATCATTTTTTACCCCTTATATGGATAATTAATTTTTTATCCCACTTTACTATACTTGGATGGCCGTCAACGAGGCTTTTTGACAAAGACGTTAATACAGATATAGATTTAATTGTAGAAATGTAATTGTCAGGTTGTACCGCGCTCATTACTGTACCGCAGAGAAACTTGGGCTGAATTTTTACTCTGCTTGATATGTGAAACCTCAGATGGATTTGAGGCAACGACTCTAGATTTTCTTTGATTATCCACTTCATCAATAACAGAGATTTTTTTCTAATCTATGAAGAGACGAACAATTCCTTCCCGGTTCTTCAGGTGGTTAAGCGGCAATGGGCTTCTCTCTTTTTTCTATTGGCCTCTGAACGGGCTGTTAGGATGCTTTGGCGCTTTCTGACATAAGTCTTCACTTTTGAATCGATTCGAACAGCTTTGGATATATTCATTTTGCTAACATTACGGCTTTTTCTCAATGATAATATCGACTTTGATGGATCGGCCTTGATTGACTTTTTAAGCCGCCAAGAAAGTGCGGAGTGTGTCTTAAATTACTTCTTGGACTACGAGTTTTTCGTTTGACTTCTTCCCCAGCAATTAAGCTCGCAACAATGCGGAAAACGAAGCTTCTTGCATATCCTGCGACCTAACTAATCTCTGATGCGCAGTTAGTAGCCCGGCACTGTTCAGCACTTAAGTTGCTACGATTAAATTAATTTGCTTTCACTACTTTAAAGTTAATGCCAATTAATTCATCAACTTGAAACGCTCAATTCTCAAATTCAAACTGAAAAAGACATAGACACTACATGGCAAAAAAAATTATAATTTAATAAACAGTCCCAATTTATCGTTTACACCTGTTAGATACCTAGTAGTTTGAGTTCAGCCCTCTGTAGCTTAACAGATGTGATGTTGTGTAGACTAGTGGCTTGTGTGTCCTCTTTTTGCACCTCAGGAGCAGTGTATGTTATGGGTTGAAGGCTCAGTGCCTGTTAGGGTGCTTCGGGCTGGGAATTTTCATGAGCACTTTTTACTTTTGTTTCTATAAGTGGAGTTTTTTTTATTTTTAAATTAAAGTCTGGTTCAAAAATTAAAATAACTAAATCAATCGAATTTATTCCAATTTGAACTTGACTGTTTTTAATTTCGAATTGAGTTATTTTAAGTTGAAACTATAAAGGTATATTTGTTGCCTTGTGTTGCAGGCGGGCCCAGTTCTCCGACACACAGATGAGAGAGCGAGCGGGGTCCATAGGGAGTGCCATGACCCGTCCCAGGCCCATACGCCTCTTGAGCGACGCTGATGTAAAGGTGTGCCCTTTGTTGTGCTGCCTGTCACCGGTGTGAAATTGTCTACCGGATTGATAGTATTATTGTGATGGTTTTTTTTTTTCATTGCTTTGTTTTCTGTGTTTCCTTACTAAGGCATTTGGTGTTTAGACGACACCACACTGTCATCTAGACAACATCGCACGTACCTACCGGATGTAAACGGTGTGATACCAATGTTATGATAAGATATATTAAATTTATGTTGGTATATATTCCTATATAATAGCCTATCGCTGTAATGTAATAGTCTATTAAAAATCAAGAATTTTATTATCTCCATTAACTATTGTTAATTAGGTAACTGTTAATGCACCTGGTGACGCTGGGTGGCCTCGCCCACTTGCAGAATTTACTCTTTCTGCTTCCCTCTCCTCATGTCTAGCAAGCCGTTGCATGGCTTCACTTTTTTCTATGCACCCTGAGTGCGTCGTCCTGAGAAATATATTTATTCTGAGGTAAATGGTTATGCCTATTGATATGTAAACATCCATTGTACTAGCAGAAATTGTCTTGTTTGCGATGCATGTTTAAATGTGCTTACAAGTTTTTTTTTCATATTGAAAAGTTTGAACTTTCTCCGGCTATGTCATTGTATTCATGAAATTTTCATGTATCGGGAGGTGAATTCTTTTTTCTTGATGAGTTGTCTCCTCTTGCCTTTTGTCTATAGCTATCATTTGTTTTAATGCGTTTCCAGGTATCGGGTGGAGACTTCAACCGGTCCATGCTCTTCCATGTCGGGCGTGAGGAGCTCCAACTCATCAACCCAGAACTGAAGACTGTGCAGCTGCACAAGAGTTTCAAAGATATTCCTCAGCGCTGCCAGGTGTGTGTCCCTCTGCAAGTATTTTGATGACGGGGAGCCGCGGCTCGAGGGGACCCCACTGGTCAGTCGGCCTCTGTCTTGGTTTCCCAGTGGAAGGTGCGGTGAAATTGACTTTACCAATACCGCATATTCGACTCGCCCACTGTCTGCGGGGTAATCTAATACCGTTCGCTCCAAGTTTTCCGGAACTTCGGTTTTGAAAGTTCCATATCTCACGTGATCGAGTTTCTGGCGTTAATTACTAAGCGATTACGCCTGAGACGACCAAAAAATCAATCCTGAAACCCTCCTGAACTTACGTATAATTAAAATCAAGATTTTTTTTATTCTATTACTGACCGTGTTTTTGTGTTCTTCCTCTTCTTTTTCCATTCTCACGTAGGGTTATTTCCAATGCACGGGTTCCTGGCTTTTCCTTTAACTACTACGCCCCTTTCTACTCCTCTCTTGGCATTTCCTGATGGCGCTAAGGAAGAACATGTCAAGCTATAAGCGGAACACACTTCACTCTTGCTGCCCTCTCATGTATGTCTTGCTGGCCGAAGCTTGTATTTTTCAAAAAACTTGGATAATTAAGCTACCTTGAAGTTGGAACAAATTTCCAAAGTAGATATCAAATCAATGCAACGTGAAGTTTTTGCCAGCTAGACAAAAATCAGAGGGCACGCATTCAAGTGTAATATAGTTTAAATTAAAAAAAAAAGACACTTCAAAAGTACGTGCGACGTTTCGGTTCTTTACAGTAGTTATCCACTGGTAAGTATACTAGGTACCTTAAAACAAAGTCTGTAGCAAATTATAAGACCAAGGATTTGTATACAAGCGATACCATGGCCTCTATCGTATTACAATTTTGATACGCGTATCACATTCGAAACTTGACCGTCCCCTTTTTTTTCTTTTACTGCTGCAGGCGTAAAAAGGCTGCCTGGTAAGTCCACTAACTTATCTGCCCGGCATTTTGTCCAAAATCTTGCAGCATTTTAAGTCCATTTAGGGAGCATCTTGCTTAAGGCATGCGATAGTATCATACTTTAGTTTTTTTATATTATAATACAAGCTTGTACCTAGCAGTGTGAATATAGAGGGATGGTTGGCTTCATAACGTGACAAAAACAAAACAATGCGTGACGTCACACCCACTCTCGCTTAGGCCGGCTCCCCACCACTGATTGAAGGGTCGACTCCTCTAATTGGCTGTGGCAGGGCGTGACGTCATGCATGGCTTTGTTTTGTTTGCAAGAGAGCATACATCTCTGTCTTTCATATTCACAGTGGCAACTAATAAAGTGTAGGGACCTTTCAGTAACTAGTATAGAGCTTCAAATTGTACCTAGCTTCGAGGTTAGTTTGTCCTATTTTATTTGAATTTGGCGCTCCCACAAACACCCAATTGCTTAGTGTAGTGTTAACGTTAGACCTTTGGAACGTCTTGCTTTGCCCCCTTTGCTTTCTTCTTTAGCCCCCTTTGACTTTTTTTTTAACTTCATACCTACTGACTCCAATTTGTCTGTTCTTACTTTTCTTCCCTCAATTACTGCTGCTGTATGGAGTGATTCTCCTGTCGATGGATCACCCAGTTTTCTTGACCTACTACAAGGGTCGTTCCAAAAGTAATGCTTCCTATTTTTTTCAGTGGCTCGCTCCGACAGAACACCTCTGTCGGTAGCACCAGACCCGCGTCAGCGCCCAACTTTAGGGGCGTCTAAATGGTAGCTTAGACAGCTTCGAGGCGTAACCCTCCTTGTATAGACAGATTTCGGCGTTCATAGGAAAAGTTTTTTTCAGGCCCCGCCCGCCTGGTACTTCAGGAGCCCAGCAGCAGCACTCTTCATTCTGTTATGACTTGCGCTACTGTTAACATCTCCTCCTGTGCTCTGGTCTCAGCTGTTGCTGCTCTGTGCTCATCTGTCGATCTTAGAGCTTGGGAAACACTTCCCTTACTGTTTATTAGTGCTCTAATATGGTTTTTCCTGTTTGGAACTGCGTTTTTAGTGATACGTTTTTGGAGACTGTTAGTGTGTGATCGGCCTAGGGTGCCGCCATCTTGGATCCATAACCCATGTATCCTTGTGTTCACAGAGCTGCAGCAGCTGTTTATCATGAATACCAATGACATTGATAGTGTTTTGTGCTCTTGTGTTTTGAATTAAAGTTAATTAAGTTAAAGATAAACGAGCAATTATCAACCGACAGGTGATATAGCTTCGGGTGAGAGTTGAGTAGTTCGGAAGACCAAGCGTGGACCTAGTCCGCTACAGATGCGTGGGCACAAGATCCCTGAGGAGTATTGGGACTCTGCCTCAGTGTAGACAATCGAGGTCCAACAATGGAATTTGCCTCAGAGCAGCTACTGCTCTGGATATTTAGCTCAGGTCACCTAATGACCCTCTTCGGCCCAAACCTTAGGGTAGGTTTTCAGGAAACGTCGGAGGGAGACTGCTGCTCATAGTCCCTCGAGCTCTTCGATATGCCCGTGCCAAGAATAATTTTTGTTCAAGCTCCGTTGGGAGTTATATCCACAATCTTCCGAACTTTTCGGAGCTTGAGCACTGGGTACGTGTGGACGGTTGACCCTCAACTCCGGAGGGAAACAATTTGTTGGAGGCAAGAATGACTTGCCAGTTTTGCCTGGGCGAGTTACCTTCCCACAACAGGTGGATAGCTGGACGAGGTACCCTGAGTTGGATACCAGGGTTCACGTGCTGGCTGGCCCTTTAAGCAAGCAGAATCGTCTGAATTGGTCTGTTTCCAGGGCCTTGTGGTTTAGTCTTGGAGAGACTTCTCCCCGAGACCTAAGAATATAGTACGCCTAGGACAGTCTAAGCCAAAGTCATTGACTTGGCTCAACATAGCCTCAGCGGTTCTCCGCCTTAAATTGGAGAGTTAGAGAAATTGTTCCAGTGCTGATATTTCCTTGACGTGAGGAGGAGTTAAAGCTGGCTTTCCGGAATTCTCCAGCAAGGTCCAGTGTTGAATCTCGGCCCAGCGTCTTCTACACTTTGACCTTTTCTTAACGGGGCCCTGGAAGCCTCGTTAGAGCTTATTCATTTTCTTGGCCCATACGTAGCCCTCGTTATGTTATGAAGTTCTAAGAGCAGTTCTCAACAGACGCTCTCATTCGAGCCTTGGGTTACGTCTCCCGGCCACGCCATTAATAAGATATCCAAGCCCCAAACTCTGATGGTTGTATATTCATGGTCTGATTCCCAAGAGGAACTCAGTTTTGGTTTCTAGGAGGCAACTTCATTTCGGAACAGGAGTTGTCCCGTCGGGAAGAATCGGGTTAAACCCCAGTCAGAGGTTGGCCGGGAACTGAAGATCGGACGCAAGACTAGGGTCAAACTGGTTATTTTCTCGGGCCAGCTCACCACTGAGAAAAATTCTTTGCAACACTCTATCCATTAACTCAGAAAGTTGAAGAGCTACGAATACGAAATGGCACCATTAAAACGAACAACCTTTTGTGCTCCAGGATTTATTTTTCTATGTAGTCCTCACCATTCTCAATGCACTTGTGCATGCGATGAACGAGAGCATTGATGCTTCGCTCGTAGAAGTCGGCGCATGCCGAGGCGGTCGATTTTTTAACGGCCGCGATTACGGCATTGTTGTCGGGGAAACGCTGCCCACGTCATGCGTCCTTCAGAGGTCCTAACAAGTGGAAGTCTGGCGGTACCAGGTCGGGACTATGCGGTTTGTGAGACAGCACCGTCCAGCCGAACTTTGTCAACATTCCGTGATCGTCAAACTTGTGTGTGACCTGGCGTTGTCGTGTAGTAAATGGGATGCTTACCTTTTCTCTCACATTACTCGGAAATCCGGGCCTTCAGCTTGGTCAACATTTCACTGTATCAGTCAGAGTTGATAGTCGCCCCTGGTTCCAAGAAATCCAGCAGAACAACCCCCTTCTTGTCCCATATGACGGAGCTCATCACTTTGCCTGCAAATGTCTCAGTGTTGAACTCCTTCATTGCTGAGGAGTGTGAGTGATGCCATCCCCCAGCTGGTTTCCCCCATCGGTTCCTTAGCTTCCTACCGATCACGGGACTCTAGCCTCGTTATAATTCAACTACCTTAACAACACTTCGATGTCCGACGATGGGACGTCTCTACTCAGGCGGTCTTGGCCTCAGGATGTCAACCCTACCGCATGAATGACCTCTGGATTTTACGAGGCACTGACCCCCCACTAGCAAAGCTAGAACTCGAAGTTATCGTCCCTTTACGCAAGAGCTTGGTCCACTTCGGATTCAAACTCTTCAGGCTCGGTTTAGGTCGTAACCTAATTACAAAGTCTTCCGCCACCCAATCACCCGACTTTCCCAATAGGAGCCGCCTCAACGGCCGATTGGGAAATTTTCCGCCACCACAGTAAAGCTACGGAGGCTCAGCTCCCTTATAAACGGGTGAAATCCACGAAACTGTCGAACAACTATTGACTCAGGGTTCGGTAGACTCAACCGAATAGAACGCTAAGGCACCTCTCTTCCTCAGCTACTCGAACTCACTCTACTCCCTATTGACTATCGCTCCACCTGCTACTCCTGTTATTACCTCTACTACTCGGTCGGCCTGGCCAGGGACGAACAAGCCCTAATTGTCCATCACACAAGTCTGGCGCCTTTGCCGTTAATCCACGGACCCGCTGTCAAGCAGGGGAGATCCCTCCACTGCGCTCCCGCTGTGGTCTAACTGCAGGTGGACACTCCCTCGTGGCTGAAAGGGAAAAGGCATACCGAAAAGCCAACTCCTAGGGAATGAGATTCCCATGAGGCATTTCCCTTCTCATAACGGCCGAGACCTTACACGCTCTCCACAGTCAACTTGACCCGTCTAACCTTTTCTCTCGCCTGTTCAACTACATATACGGTGATTTCTACGGGAATTCTTCCCTTTATTCCATCCGCTGGCAGAGGGGAGATCCCACTTCTATGTGTCCCACATCCTCACTCTGCTGAATACCTATCCAGATGGCCGGAGTTACGCTGCTTACCTACTTAGTGGCAACGCACCATAACAGTAAGCTTTCTCTACCTCTCCCTCATCCGGTCCAGATGGCCGTGGGTTATTAAGGTTATTACAACCTCGATCGGGACGGAAGCCCTGGTCCTTGAGTTCTCCTTCCACCGAAATGGCTCCTCCCTTCAGTAAAGGCCAAGCTTTAGTCTTACAGAAGACTCCCCAAGATGGGTCCCCAGATGAAGTATCTCGTATCCCTCAATCCTGATAGAGGTTGCAGCTTCTCTCACGTTGCTGCAGGTCACATTTCTAGCTCTGGAACCCACGCTCTCATGCAGGATCAACCCCGCCCTCGAGAGAGCAGTTCTCCCACTACCCACCAAACTAAGGTTTCCTTAGGGGCATCGAAACCACTATCCCCCAACGTTCGTCACACGACACTGGCTTACTCGCCCGTGCCTCCGGCAAGAGAGCGAGCGTATTGGCCACTAAATACCACCCAGATCAAGCCCTGCCCACAGACGACAAGTCGTCGTACCCACCGCTCGGGTCCTTGTCCTAACCTCGCAACCCAACGTCCCCGGACTTCCCTTTCCAGTATTGGGTAGCAGACACTTCCAGCGGGTAGCAACATGCCAGTCCCACCATGAGTCACTCAACTATCTTTCCGGCTCCGATGAATGCCTCGCAGCTCCTTCCCCTAGCTTGCCAGAGCCTTTAAACGGGGCCCTCATACTAACCCCACCTCACAACACGCGAGGATATGGGCGCTGTGTTGTACACTCTAGACTAGGGAGCCACCAATATGGTTCCCGGCAACTGACGTCCTCTCTCTGTTGCAGCAAGAGGCAAGTATAAGTATCTACCTTGCTCTGTTTTTTCAGGCAAGTCTGTGTTATATACACCCTTAGAACCTCTTATCCCTGTTATTGGGACGTTTCCCTCTCGGGATAGAAGGGATTTCTTTGACCGTTCTTTCATATCCCAATTGACTGCTCCTTCTTCCCATACTCTACCTCGGACGATGGCAGGGTCTGATATCGCAAAGGCTACCCAGAGGCTAACAATTTTGAAATGACATAAAGGAAAAATAACTCCTTCTGACGTAGGAAGTAGCAATATTTTTTTCTTTGTGGAATGAAAAATTGTGTTGGCCGAGGACCTCCTCCTCCCATGCACGCAGTCAAGCCGTCCGTCATCACTCTTTCCCGGACGATCTAAGGAACATCTGCTCCAGGCCGCCTCAGATTGAGTAGCACCTCCCACAGGGATGGAGGGGGAGTGATGACGTCACAGAACCGAAAAGAAACGAAGAAGTACCGAAAAGAAACTAAGAGAACGGAAGGGAACTGCAGAGAACCTTGTGAGGGTAGCACGGGGTGCTCACATCCAATTTTCTTCTGCCCGTTTCGTCTCGGGGAAATGAAACAAAGGAATGTTGAACAAATCATGAAAGATTCAAGAAAGGCTACCCGGAGGCTAAGACAATTTTTCGTTCTATAAAGAAAAAAATATTTCTACTTCCTATGTCAGTAGGTGTTCACTTGGCGCTGCTGAAACTTGATTGGTTTAATTTTTTTCTGCATGAAGAAATTCGATGACGCGTCTCTGTTTCTGTGGTGGCTACGTCCATGACACGATTATATACTTTCTTAGAGTGTCACACCGTCACTATCTGCTACAGAAAGATGAAACTTTCAGATCATGAATGCATAAGTTCCTTTATCATCGGATCTTTTCGGGTGGAATAAAAAAATAGGAAGCATTACTCTTGGAACGCCCATCGTGTAAGTCCCTTTCTTATTATTTTAAAATACCGTAGCAGTGGCTCGGGAGTCCTACACTTGTGCGTGCAGTAGACCCTTTCTTAACACGTATACTTCTCTCCCGTACCGTTTGTATATTTTATATGTCATGTAGAAATAACTGAAACAGTTGTTCCTGTCACAAGCTGCATCCTAGGACCCTCGCAAGACGTCGTTTTTTCCATTAATCCAAGAATACAAACCCTTCGAAGGACTGACACCAACACAAGTGACAAATACCGGGCAGAAAACATACCCCTTTTTGAAAATTAAAAACACGCAATTGCAACCCAAATTTATTAAAAGAATTAAAGCACTGTGAGAGCGCATATCAACTTCACCAAACAAAGCAACGTTGACGAAAAATTCAAATTGGTCCTGAAATTTCAATTTACTTTTTTATCCCCTCTAAGATTTGGTCATTTGTGCCTTTTAACAGGAATAATAACTTCTGCAATTTTCTTGAAGATCCGTTCTTAACTTTTTGAGTTATAATCTGACGTATATATTAGTCAAATACACAAATTGACGAACTGGTCATCACCAATATTTAGCTATTTGTGTCGTTCTGCATTTCTAACAATTCCTGCAAATTTCATGAAATCCATTCTAACTCACTGACAAATACCTATATAAAAAACATGGTCCCAGCAACAACTCAACAGCTCTTGCAAATATCATAAAGATCGATCCATAACATTTGAGTTACCTATACTACCCAGAAAAAAAAAGGCAGACACACCATCGTACGGTTGAACGGATCTTCACCAGAAGTTCATCATCTGTTCCTCTCAATATACCTAATGATTACTATGAATTTCGTAAAGATCTATCCGTAATTTTTCAGTTATCTTGGTGGCAGACAAATAGTCAAACGCAACGAAGTGAACCTCCTTGGCAGAGGTAACAATAAGTGGAAACTATACCTCCTTTGCTTGTCTTTCTCATAATAATAATCTATTGAAACTATAAAGTAAAACTAAAGCTAGGCTTATAAAAAAATGCTGAAACTTATGAAACAACTAAACGGGTGGATATCACTCAGGGTTAGTGTTCTAAGGCTAAACGAGTCACGTTTTGCTCGCTTTGCGTCATGTTTGTTAAAAGAGGCTGTGCTCTGTTCTTATTGCGCACTTAGGTAATTAATATACCTACTTTACTCATGGAATTATTGTTTTCGTTGCAGGGCATTCTGAACAATGATCACTTCGGGTTCATTTGTCGAGAGGTGGCCGGAGAGCTGCCCGTGTACGTGGGGTATATCTTCAAATGTGAGAACCCTGAAGTCACAAAGGATATTGTCCAGTGTAAGTTAATATGCTTACGGTGTATTGTACTGAGGCAACGCTATACAATCGTACGCACAACTTGGTAAGCGGATGTACTGCTCACTAGGTTCGCCCATCCTATGTTATGGGGCCCGGTGACCCTAGGGGACTCGTGTAGGATAGGTACCTTAGCCATTAGCTAGGCCTTCGGGACGTCTGTGTTTCGTGCCCACTTTGCTTATTTCCCGATTTCATACTCCTACTTGCTCATGTTTTATTCTGATCTTCCTCTTCTTTCCTGACTTGCTGTTCCCATGCGCGTTGATCCTGTGTGGGAGCACCTTCGTGCATGGGTTCCCCATATTTCTATCGTCATTCTATACCTATGTCCCTTGCTTCTTCCTGTTAGATCGCCATTGTTGTGGAAACGGAGGCTTAAACTACTCTATATAATAATAACGTACTGCTCGCACTTAGTCATTATACTGTAAAACATGTAGGATGCTCTGATTTTAGCTGAAGGCACTTCAGTCATCGCTTTGCTTTTTTTTTTTTTTGCTTCTTGCAGAAAAAATTGAGTGTCGAAGTGAAGAATTGAGGCTTGTTGTAATCACAAAATTCTCGGTTACCGGTGACAACCCGCCGCTTACAAAATGCGTCACAATCACAGCTCGACGACGATGATTGAGCTTCCGTTTCATTTGTATCGAACACATTAAGGACGCTTAATCCCTACACTGGCGTCAGCTACATTGCTTCTTATTTATAAGTAGATGGATGGCTAGGTTGGTGTATAAGTACTGAACAGGACATCTTTAATTTTGGCAATGCACTATTATTAACGTAATTTGTTTCCTCAGGTCTGAACAAAGCTTTTGAGGCGGTGCTGAGCGCCCACCAACGGGAGAAGCAAGAGAGCAGCCTCTGCGAGTCGTGCCCCATGCGGTGGTTCAGCGCCCTTTGCTCAGAACTCGAGGGTGAGTGGGAAATATGAGGTAAAGTAATGTGAGTAGTAAAATAGTTTCAAAATATAATGCGTAGTAAGTATCTACCCTCATAGAGTACAACGGGGTACAGAAGGCAGGATCTACCCTGTAGCTCAGTGCCAAGCTTGCTGACTCGCTCATTGTCGGAACAGCGGAAGTTCGAGCCCCCACCAGAAAGGAAAGTCTTGACGCTCAGGAAAGTATAGCGCCAGCAATTCTTTCACTCGTCACTGGGAGGCTTTGGCTCTAGGGTCTGGGGGGTGCAGTTGCCTGTCGGGTGTTCAGATGATACGACACCGTAGCCCGGACAGTCTTTGGTCGGCTGCAGCCGTGCACTCCTCTGGACCCAATATATTTTTCTGCAGCACAAACCAGTGCACGTTAGGTTCGTTTTACAGTGTTTACGTCTCCTTTTTGAAAATGTTGCACATATTCCTGAACCAACAGCGATGCAAGTTGCTCCCATAAACACATGTGTTTTCACGGAGATTGAGGTTCTTCAAGAACTAACTCAC
>LQNS02020120.1:7881285-7941305 GCA_001587735.2 Parhyale hawaiensis | reverse complement strand
TGTGGCCACAAAATATTCTAATAGCTTCGCTGTACGAGGAGCAAGATTGTTTAACAAAATGCCTCGGCATATTCGAAACGCCACTGATATCAAAACTGTAGAGTTCAAAAATTTACTGGATTCACATTTAAGAAAATACCAGATAGACCAGCGGTCAGCGGTTACGTGTACTGTGGAGATGATTCGCTGCTGGCTCTCTCTATAGTTTCAAACTGCGACACCACAGAAGACACCCAGCAGAGTGACTCCACACACGTGAGGTGATGTGAGAAACGCACCTGGACTTCTTCCGAAGACTCAAGGTAGGTAAGGTATTACCCGGCTGCTGTGTTGCTTGATTATCTGCTAAAGCTATTAAAAAACAGTACAGATTATCTACAAGCTATCTATACGGTATCATCTTGAACGATTAAAGTAGGTACTTATAGAGGTTTTCTTAAAATTGTGAATAAAATATAAAAGGTTAGATTTTTTCTGATAGTATAAACGCCTTGAAGTCACTTTTAATGTGTTTTAAGTTGTGTGGTCCTGACCTGATCGTATAATTCGTCGATCGCCTGTATAAATAAAAATCAAATTACTTCCTGGCTGTTTGTGACCCTTGAGATTCTTAAACTGTCAAACTCCCACTGATGATGCTTCATTCTGTTCTTCCTCTACTTTCCCGACACGTTGTTCCCATGCACGTTGATCTTGTTTGGGAAGGCCTCAGTGCTTAGGGTCCACGTTGCTATCGATATACTGTATGTCCCTTGTTACCTCCGCCGAGGAGTTTATGATGTCGTCGAGTTTGTCTGTCTCTCTCTTTGTGTGTCACCTGGATAGCTCAAAAAGTTGTGGACGGATCTTTACGAAATTTACAGGGATTGTTAGGCAAGTTAAGAGTAACAGATGATTAATATTTGGTGAAGGCTGTTCAGTCGTTCGTTTGTTTGTCTGCGTCTTTTTTTTTAGTACCATAACTCAAAAATCACGAAAACTAAATGAAAATATTTTTCTGATAATCTGTTTGTTTGTCTCTGAGTTTGATTTACTGTTTGCTAGCAAAGTAAATCAAAGGTTCTAAACGGCTTTTTCTGAAATTTACAAGAATTGCTAGAAATGTTAAATGACGTAAATGATCATATTTGTGGTGATGATCGGTTCGTTCGTTTGTGTTTGACTAAGAAAAAGTTACAGACGCTGTTCTTACTGTCACAATGCACAAATGACCAGATTCTTCTGCTGAAAGAAAGGAAATCTTTGTTTCATAACCAATTTGAATTTTTCGTTCTCGTTGCCTAGCTTGGCGGATCTATGCACTCTCAGATTACTCCAGTTTCTTCCTGTGTTAGATCCTCTTTATTGTCGAGACGGAGGCTTAAGCTACTCAATATGATGATCATAGACACATGTGATGATATTAACGTCTCGTGGAGGATGTGCTTTGCGCCTGGTTTTTCCGCCAGTAGTAGCGCCCTGACCTCTTCTAAGCTTGAGGAACTCACTTGCGTGGTTCCATGAGACTTCTGAACCGGGTAACATGTCTAGTACCCGTCCACCATGCTAGTAGCCGTCCACTTGGCTTTAAAAACTTCCTGTGTGAAAGCTAGCAGTGCTAGAAAGCCGTATACAGGCTTAAACTGTAGGCTAAGTAGATCCCTACAGTTTAAGACTATGTACAGCTCTGTAGTACTGCTAGTTTTTACAGAGGACGTTTTTAAAGCCAAGTGGACGGCTACTAGCATGGTGGATGGGTACTAGACATGTTACCCTACTGTACGAGAATAGATCGCTGTAGTGTAATCCTTGGGTCTGATACAGTGGGAAAACTCTTGATTGCAATCGTGATCATGGTGTCACATGTACCACACAGGTTCAGATGTACCAGCTATCTCGCCTTCTCCACGATAAGCTCGGCAGAGTGTACGAACATTTCGAGAGCAACGAGATCAGCCCGCAGCTGTACGCTGCGCCCTGGTTCCTCACGCTCTTCGCCTCTACCTTCCCACTGCACTTCGTCGTCCGTCTCTATGGTACGAATTTCTTCCACCCTCTTTTTCTGCTCCTTCTGGTAATATTAGGTTGATGTTCCTCCTTTACCGTGGTACTATTTCCTTGTGGGATATTCCTCCATACTGGTATTTCTTGATGCCTTCAAGTTGAGTTACTTAACAGATCCACAACGTAGCATGTAAAATATTACCCTTGCGACAAGCCATTGCTTCCGAACGCACTCGTTGCCTACACCTAAGTAAACTTAACACCATGCCAATCTTGCATGGTGTCAAGGAAATACTGAGGAGAAAATGCCATCATACCAAAATAATAATTCTAGATTTCGCCCGTTTCATACAATAATACTCTGCAGTATAAATAGTGCTCGTCTCTTCCTTTTAATTCTTTTAGAGCACCGTTGCAGTGGCTAAGGGGCTAAGGAATATCAAACGCTATTATGAAGACTTTTATGTGTTGAGCTATTTCGGTAAATGTTTGCAAAAGGGGCTCGCGTTTTTTCTATTTTTTTAATGCATTAATTCGTTTTTCTTGAACCTCTTCTTGTCCGCCAGATAGCTGCGAACGTAAAACAATCTAACAACTGTCAAGCCGAAACACAAACCACTTCCCTTGCTCAACTTCAGACAGGCGCTCTAGCCGCTTCTGACAATACTTATGCCGATCTTACACCCCCAATCTTTTCCCAGCAATCAGACACTTCAAACGTACCCCTGACTCGGAGAATCAATGCCGACAATATCCTCAAATTCTTATTTGGCAACGTTCAGAGCATAACAAACGAGATGAATGAACTGCAAGGTAGAGCAGCCACTCTTGCGTATGATGTTATCGCACTCAATGAAACATGGATCAGCCTTTCAAACAAGAATTTGGAAGCAGAAGTTGCATTGAAAGGCTACAAACTGTTCAATGTAGACCGACCCACAGAAATTGGCAGAGGATATATATATCTCTGGGCAGGACTGGGGCTGTGCACTAGCCTTGTTCATCAAAAATGACTTCGTCGAATTTGCCCCTACCGCAGGTGATGGTCTTACGCCCCCGAGGCTTTCTAATTTATTTTGAAAAATTCCCATGGCTTTTCCAATGGGAGAAAATAATGACGTTGCACAGTGTAATGGAAAACCTCTTTTTATATGTTTATTTTGGTTAGGTTAACCTAACCTAATGCGAATTTATAACTAACTATAAAATTCCGCGCATTCGTTTCCTAAATCGCGGAACCTTCACTTTTATACAGAAGAAAAAATGAACTTTAATGTGGAATCTTCACTTTTTTATTGGAGATAATAAGAATTTTTAAGCGTTATAACTAACTCGATAACAACGCATTGCGTTGACTAAAAATGTGTACCTATTATATTGATAATTGGTTTAAGAAAAACAAATTATTGTAGCCTACAAAAAAAAATAGACAACGCGAGCCCCTCTCCTAAACAGTTACCACTATTTCTTAGCTTGTACTTTTTTTGTATCCATTTTCTGCAATGCTCTCATAAGACGTTGAATAATAAACTAAAATCGGCCGTCTCGATATAGAGAGATGGTAAGTTTCCTTACTTTGTAAATTAGCACATTCGTCTGCCTTAGTGTATTTAAACCGAGCATAAGTATTCCAAGAGAGGAAACAAATTCCCTCACGGCTATCTAAGCTCTTGCTCTATCAGACCTACTCTTCTTGGAGGGCCTAGAGGCCGTGTTTCGTATCAGCCTGGTGCTGCTGCAGGAGCATGAGGACAACATCCTTGCCTGCGACGGCTTCGAGGACACCATGCGGTACCTGAAGCAGGAGCTGCCGCAAGTGCCGCTGGAGACCGTGGGGTCGCTCTTCGATGCGGTGAGAGCCTTAATCCGTCCAGAGTGTTTCGTCATTACTAAAGTGTTTCACATTGAGTGCGAGTTTATTTTCAGCGTGCAAGATGAAGATTTTGTTTTGATTGTAATACAGAAAGTTTTTTCTTAACAGCGTCTTTTTTTTGGAGAATGGAGGCTGTAGAACAGTGAAATATGAACTTTGTTCTCGCTGCTTAGTACACATCTAGACTTGTATAGGTACCCAGTGAACACAGAATTTGTTTATGTTCATGGGATAGTACTGGTTGTTATCTTCGGCTTCGTAGTAGGATGTGTGAATTTGAGTGTACCGGCGCTCTGTATCGGCAGTTGTCGAATGATATGAGTACCACTGTGAATGGAATGAAGATTTATAATTGTAATAACAATAGAGCAAAGTAACACTTTGGTACACCTTTGGGTACAGGCTTGCGAGCTGAACCTGAGCGACCCGCTGGCAGCGTACGAGGTGGAGTACCAGGTGCTGAGGGAGGAGCTCTGCGTCACTCCTCAGCACCAGCAGCAGACCCTCAGCAAGCTGAAGCAGGACAAGCGCACCCTCAAGCGGCAGAACCTCGACCTTGCGGAGCAGCTGCAGAACGCCCAGGCGCAGAAGAGGGCCCTCGAGTCCGCAAATCAGGTGGCTATTGTGTGTAGCGTGGAGTCGTAGGTTTATGCGTGCATGGAATCCGATGTTTTTCATTGCATAGAGTAGGACATCCGTTGGTGGCATCAGTTAGACGACAAATGAGTAGTTTAGTTTTCATGGGAGGCTAATATTGTTGAAGAATCGGGATCCTACCACCATGGGTCTCAGGATTTTTAGTTGGACGCCCCGAGCAAAGTAACGCGTGCTGCTTTCCCATGCCAGCGCACTTTACCCGTTAGTGACCGCTATAGTTTGTACGGTGCGCACGTTAGTATGTGTTGACTTCGGGCAGCAGCACAGCGTACTTTTCTCAGTTCACCCACTGGTCGCCGCATACCCATCGCATATAAGTACATCAGTTTGTTTCTCTCGCGTCACTTCCACCAATGAGATTATTGTGTGTTCATTACAGTCGCCGAATGCCAGAGGCACTCACGTTCGTGGCTGATCTGATTTCTCCCCGTCGGAAGGTAGTCATAGAATAATACTATTACAATAGATCGCGTCACAGCCACACCGGAAAGGTTGGAACGCTACCTGGTCTAACTGAAGGCGGCAGGGCTCCCTCCTCTCTATTAAAGCTCCTTGGTGTCGATTAGATGCTCGTCGTGTGAGGTTGTGGGTTTGCACGAGGATTCGAGCGATGCTTGTCAGCCTAGGCTTTTCAGCTCGTTGTGACCTTTCATTTTTTTAATCCTTGCAGCTGCTGCTCCAGAGCCAGCACCACCTGGAGGTGCGGGTTCGGTTCCTGGAGGTGGAGCGGGGCAACCTGAAGCAGCTGGTGGAGCTGCTGTGGAAGGCCGGCATTGCTGCGGACCCCAACTTCGCCTGCTCTATACCTTCAGGTCTGCTGCGGTACCTGCCGTGTCACTCCAGCTCCCCACAGGTAAGGCACTGCAGGTCGTAGCCAGGGTTGGCGAGTCTCATGCGTGGAGAGTCAGAGGTTTTCTGGTGAAGTCGGAATATAACTAGCAAGAAATTTATGAATTAGAATTTTAATCCAATTAAAAAGAATGAAAAAACAATTGTCGAAATCAGATTAGGAGAAAAGGAATCTGATTAAAAATAAGATAGAAAAATCATAATCTACAGTCAGAGTCTCATTAAAATTATAAAAATCATAAGTTGGAGTTAATTTTCCTAGTTTTCTGGTAGCCGAATTTAGAAAATACAGTATACAACTACGCTTCCTTATCTCCGGCAGCCGCTGGAACGGAAGGAGTTTGTTCGTATGGACTCAGGTAGCTCGTCTCGCTCCGCTTCCCCTCGTCCCAACATTGGCCCGACTGGTGACTCCACCTCCGTCAAGGATCAGTCGGACAACAGCTTCCATGCTGACGCTGCAGCCCTGCTTGGCGGTGGGACCAAACCGGCTGCAAGTAACCGAGTGACAGCCTCTGGTGCCAAAACTGGGGCAGGAGCAGTCAGTGGGAGTGGCAGCAAACCTGCAGGAAGTGAGAAACCGGCAGCGGCTGGTACCAAAGTCTCCGGCGCTGCCTTCAGCCACGTGGACGCTGCCTCGGTCCTTGGAGGTAGCACCGGCAGCAAGCCAGTCGGAGGAGACAGACTTTCTGTAGCCAGTGGGAAGACCTCGACGGGAGCAGCTGCTGGAGTTGCATCAGCTTCTCGAAAGTCTCCCTCCCCCGACATAGGACTTTTTGGCTCGAGAGTGTCCCAAGCCGCAAACAAAGCCAAGGGTGAAAGTGAATCCATCTTTCCTCCTTTCAATCTCCAGTCGTATTTTAGCAGAGACTCGTCTAGTTCTACAACCCCCATTGAAGGTGAAGCCAAACAGGCCCACAGACCCCGTTCCTCCACCATGGATCCTGGGTCCATGCAGCGGTTTATGAAAGGCCTTACCCGCAATAACTAAGTTGTGTGGTTCGTCATTTATTACTTAAGCTCAAGGTCGTACGTAACTTAACACATATTTGTGTCCGACCTCCCTCATACGCACAACAGGTAGTCTTTGATAAAAGTTCCCCATGTTTAAGGCAGATATATAATTTAGGATCAATTTTTTGGCACTCATTATACAGTAAAACCCCTCTAATCCGAACATCTCATTACAGTTCGAAATGCAATCTGAACAATTGAGCTTTTTTCGGATTATTGGGGTAAACTATGGAGTTCCTACAATTACCTCTGTAATCCGTGCAAAGCGCTTCTCATTTTTTGGATTAAGGAGGTAGTGAGCGAAAAATCTGCGCGAGGTGCTGCGCAGAAGGTACGAGCAATCTCTATAATCCGTATTAGTGCGGAATACAGAGGTTTTTTTTCGGATTAGTAAGTACCCCGGTAATCCGAAATCCCCGCTAATCCGTCACCCCCTTCCCCCCGTGCTGTGCGAATTAGAGGGGTTTACTGTATAGGTATTACTGTAGATTCAAAAATACATGTATCTAGTACCTAGTAATATATATTTTGAACCAAAAGGATAAACCCGTTCAACACAAAGGGGACTTTTATCAAGTAGCTACTACCTGTACTGCAAAGGGAACGGTAAAATTTACAGTTGTTCCGGTAGCACGTCGCGTTTCTTCATACGAGCTGTCTGAAGCTAACAATTTATAGAACTGCATCATTCCCCACTATTTAAAGCAAAATCCATTGAATATAATACAAAAAAGCTCTTTTTCACTTTAGTGAAACAAATACAGTGTATTATCAATGATACCTACGCCTACCAACTAGGGGAGTAGCGCCCCCAGGGGGGGATTGTGTAGGTAACCTTAGCCATTAGCTAGGCTTACTTTGCTTCCTCCCCACCTGTTACTCGTACTGATCTTTCTTCCATCTGTTCTTCCTCTTCTTTCCCGACTTGCTGTTCCCATGCGCGTTGGTCCTGTGTGGGAACACCCTCGTACATGGGTTCCACGTGTCTATCGTCACACTATGTGTCCCTTCATTCTTCCTCTGTGATATCGCCTTTGTTGTGGAAACGTTGACTTAAACTTCAGAATATAATAATAAAAACGCCTACCAACTAATATTCTAGTTCAGCTACCTATCACAATAACAAGAAACTGCTTTAACTGTGTGGACAGCCTCAAGTCCATCTCACTCTGGCTGCCTGAAGTAAACCTTTGTAAATTCCACTGTTAACCCAACGTCAACAAGGTTTGATTATTTTACCATGCTCGAGTTCTTTCTCCTATTGTGGTCTTGCGGAGGAAGAGCCTTTGCGGCGAGGAGCGCACCCTGGGTAAAATAGGTGTTAACCATAATGACGTCAGTCATATCTTAAGACCGCATCATGTCTCTTGGTTAGCCTTGCTATTTGTTGTTGAAGTTAATTTGTAGTGTGCTCCTAAGTTGCTGCTGCGCTGCCTGTGCATGTTGAAGTGGTTTGTTGCTACTTGTGATTATTTCCTCGTGACGTCAGTCCCACTCCTACAGACTCTGACTCCCCAGCCCGGGGTTTTGTATGCTCGTGCAGTGGATTATCCCCCGATTTGTCCAGAGTCTAACTGAAAGTGCTGTACAGATCCTGGCAAGAGTAGAAAAGATATTATGTCTCAGTTACAGTCGCTGGTGCTTCAACCAACCTATTTCATTGCGAGGCAATTGTTGTGTATAAGGTGTCCTAATGTAACCCATAAGATGTCCTCTGTTGTACTTGTATAGTAGCACAGGACGGTGCAGGGATTCAGGGTCCTGGTTTGCTTATTATATTTTGTTTTGCAAAGGTTCAGATAAACTCGTTAGGGTAATGTATAGATGATAAAAATAAGCCGAAGCGATTTTAATGTGTAGGTCTTCGAAGACAATAATTTAATAGTTTTCAAAAGTTCTCTTATGCTCGGTAAAGTACCGTAAACAGAGGCTAAAAGACGTTTGGTGCGGATAATTAGTTTTATATTCTAATATATTGAGGTACGTGTCTAAAGAGTAAGGTTAATTACTGTAGCCATAATTAAAGAGAAGCACTTGCTCCAAGCGAGTTCTGAAAGCGTTAGAGACGTTTCGCATGAACTCGTCATCCTTTCACGTGCTGGTGTATTGGTGTATACGCGGTAGACTGGTAGACTTCTGAATGTTCCCGCACACAGAGGGAATAGTGAGAAGCAGGGAATGTCGGCTCGTGACCAAAACAAGACCAGGCGTGACGTCACTTCCCATTACGTGAGCTGACTGTCTCGTATTCACTGTTAGGAACCTGCCGAGCGCGATTGGTTGCAGAGGGTCGAGTGTACCTTGAGCGACGTAGCTTCGATACGTACCCACTTGTAGAGCATTCAATAGACCTGCAGTCATCGTTGAACTTCGTAGTTCGTTGTTCAGCCATGCCTGCAGTAGTGCGGACGAAAGGTTCTGATATTGACGCTCAAGGTCGTGAGTTCAGACCTCCTTGCTAAATAGATAAGTTCTTTGCAGCGCCTGATTTGATCAGTCAGCATTCGGTTTGCGTGCTGCTGTGGGTTTACTGACCTTTGCCAGGCATGGGCAGGGTCGGGGGCGCAGATCTGTCGCATAGCGCCTACCGTCGCTGGCGCCATAGCTTTAGACGATCTGTGGTCGTCTGCAGCCGTATACCTCTTTGGGGCCTGTTGGCCTATATCTGCAGCACAAATCAGTGCGTGTGGGTTTCCCATTTTGGGTGCGGTCAAGTTGACGTTACCTTTACTAATGTGGATCTTGATACGTGCGATGTGAGTTTATTGTTCTAATTTATGTGTAGCGCTTTTATCGAGATGAAACTGGAAAGTGCCGTGCCAAATGAATGCAGATATTGGAAGCCCCGGGGCTTCGTCTCCTACGAGACTGCCTGCAACGCCACTCGTGGCTTTGTTTTGATCACGCGCCAACGCTCTCACCTTTCTATTCCGTGTGGCTGAACAGTCCTGTGTGAGGGCCGTAGCTACCGGTAGCCTACTGGACTACCATCACTTCACTGGTGCTTCACGCTCTGGTAGTGTACTATTGTACTATGGAGCAGTACTGTACACTATTTGTGGCAGCTAGAGAAGTACTGTGTTACTGGACCAATTGATGCCTCAACTGTACGATGCATCACACGTACAAAAAAAAAATGTTAGTACTAATTATGGTCAACAGTACTTCTTACTCACAGTGATAGTGTACTAGAGAGTGTGTGTGACCGAAGTTAGTACCTTACTAGTGTGGTACACTTAACCTCGCTGTGCTAATGCCGTGCTAAGAGTATGTAGTGACAGTCATGGTTTATGTATGCTTAGCTCATTAGAATATATTGTATTGCAACGCCTTGTTATTTACTAGAGAAAATTATTCAGGAAGTTTATAGTAGAATGCAGAGCTTTTATGGCGTGGTAGAAGAGTGTGAGTTATATTTTTAGAGCGGATCTGTAGATATTGGTATTAAGCAGGAGTTAGCCCTGTGTATTAGCGGAGCTGTGTTACATTGATACAATGGTTCTTTGCCCTGTTGTAGGTATTTCCTATGAAAAAAAAGCTTCTGTAGCGTTCTACCTCGGCCAGGTAGTGGTAGTGGTTGGACTGGTGCAGATTAGAAGTATTTGTTGAGTTGTCTTTACTGAGCTTCGTGCGTGTGTTGTGGCCAGCGTACCGTACTGCTTGTGGTGGAACTGCAGCTCTATATAGGCTTCCTTCTCGGGCAATCGGGATCAGCATATTCCGCAGTTTCCCTGATATATGAAACCCTAGTTTTACTTAATGTGTCGTGCAGTGGCCGCTCGTGGGTGCTGAAGAGAAGCCGCTGCACGGGATGTTTGAGATTTTTTCATGCGGCTTAGGATGGCTACCGGCCTCACTAATGTCACTAGCCGTGCTCTAGTTCATGACAGAATGACAAATTTCGTGCTACAGAACTGTACAGTTCCCCCCCCCCCCCATCTTTCTCTGATACCCAGCCCAGCTGCACCACCTACCTGTTACTGAAGACTAATATGCCCGCAGCAGTTACGCCTTCGGTTTAATTTGACACGTCGCGGCTCCAAACAAATTAGTCCTTCACCTGTTTTTTAAAAATACAGGTGACGTGGTAGTCTGCTGCTGTAGGGTTATTGATCTAAGCCGGACATTCTCGAGCAAAGGCGCGACTGATGCACTAGCCCGATTTCAGAGAATTTATCTGTTGACCTTAAAGTTGTCCGGAACTTCGATTGTAAGCGCTGGAATCGTCACTTTGAGTTGAGTTCATGGCAGCAGGCTTGCGTGCTCAACTGCTGACACCGAAGGTCACGGGACCATGCCAGGTAAGCGTTCTTTGTGCCGCTTGGTGTAGTTTGTCAGCAGATGCTGAATATGCACAGCTACTGTGGGGCACTTACCTTGCTCAGAAATGCGAAGGGTAGGGGGTGCGGATCATTGAACTTCCGTCGATGATGCCATATTTCTTAATAACCTGTGGTCGACTGCAGCTGTAGGCACTCCTTGCGGCCAATTGCCTATAGCCTATCCGCAACACGAACCAGTGCGTGTGGGTTTCCCAGTGGAGGGTGCGGCCAAGTTGACTTTATCTTCACCTTTACCGATAAAGCCTGAAACTCTTTTGAAATCCGATGCTCAGGTTTGAAAGTTCCCAACGAGTAAAGGCTGAGTGGATCAGAAGATTTCGATCCAAGCTGCGAATCGAACCCGCCGTGTATGCCGGTGCCCCGCTACTGTAGTTACTGCATCTGAAGTGGTTACCTTTCTATTTCTCTGCACAAAAATCGCAAGCTCTGGTTCAATTTCAATTTCTTGTTCAATTTCAAGTGTCATCTAAAATAACGAAAAAATATCAAATCATCGTCGCAGTCGATGTGCAATCCAAAAGTACTAACTAAACGCCAATTATTCTTTACATTTTGAGTGCTATCTGAAATAGCTGAAGAGGCTTTCAAATCAGATTGAGATTCAAAGTGTTGCGTTCAATATTTCATTTGAGCCTGGATTTCACATTTAGCCTTTCCTAATTCCTAGCGGTGTTTTTCGGTTGTAGGTGACAATAGCGTTAATGTAACTCACATAGCTTCCTAAGACCGCGAACAGAGTGCTCAATTTTGTTACTCTATTTAATTGATCGTAATTTTTTAGCATTTAAGTTAATTTTTATTTTGGAGTGCAAGGTCTGAAGACAAATGTTACTATAATTTACAAATTTATATGTTACAAACATGTACCATTGAAGAAAACTTCCCAGTAGAATAATATCGCTGTCGTAAATTGTAGCTCTATTGAAAACACTACGAATATCAACCAGCATCCGTATCTTAGACGCTTGAATATTAAAGACATTTGCATATCATTATGGACGTAAGAATTTCGCGAGCCTTGCATACCCGGTAGCTTTCATTACCGCCTCTAGTGGCCAAGATATTAAGAGCGTTAAGATATTCATGCGTCTCGTGGTGTAGTTACATGAGTTGTAGTTTTACCATCTTATATTTGATAGTTTTACCGTCCTTAGTTATGGGGAATTGCTCTCATTTGGGGGGCTCAATAGATAACCTAGCCCTTCGTGATAGCTTTTTTTCTGGCCCACTTTGTTTTGTTTTTTCTTCCTTCTACTGACGACTTTCATGTTGTGTTCATCCTCTTCTTTCCCGGCTTGCTATTTCTATACGCGGTTTTGCGTTCACGGTTTCCCAATTAATTATTTTTTTTACATGCTACAGTTTCCTTCCCTTTCCTTACTGGAAACTCGGCCTGTTGCCTAGGATGCCTTTAATTTCCTACTATTACTTACCTACCATCGTGACTTTTTACTGTTATTACTTCCATCACGAATTTCATAGTTAACAATTTTCACTACTATTGTCAAGAATATCATGGTTTACCATTGCCAGGTACTACTATTATCAGGAACATAACCGCATACTATAGTAGTGCCAGCATGATTGTTGCACCATGTGCGAAAGGAAGGTTTTCGCTACGTTTAGACCAATTCACTGCACGGAAATTCCCTTGTTGTTGTTGTTCTATTGTACCATAGAAAGAAAGTTGTACCTATTTGTTGGAACTTTCTGTTGTTACTGAAGAGTCGGACTATTCAGTGTCATAATGTACTTTTTTGGTCTCAAGTTTGGAATCTCAATTTTCGTTCTTTTAGTTGTAAGTACTTACGCTGCTTTTGAATTTTACGCTCTAGTCTGACATGAACAACTTTTCGACAAACAAGCAGCGTCGCCGCAGTAGCTACAACCCCAATGTAGCTTCTGGACGGCGCCGCGGCGGCCTCATATATTGCCAGTGTTTATGCACCAAATTATGCCAATGAGAAAAGATCACCACCGGCACCAACTTCTTACTTTGAGTGTTGATCACACGTTTTTTTAGTGTTGCCTTATTGTATATAGCTAATCCTTCAATTTTTGTACCTAGAAACAGCACTCCATTGGTACTTTGATCCTCAAACTGTGATCCAGTCCAACTGTTCAAAAACTAAACCATCCTTTTTTTCGTGTATCTTTCTTCCAGTGTTGTGCGTGGCTCCTGTTTGTAATGATTTTCTGTTTAGTTCTCTCTTGTTCTAAACCCTCCTCTGTAATTTTCACGTCGTCCACCTAATGTAATTCGTGCACAAGCATCTCTTTTTTTTTCTAGTTTTCTTCATTGTTTCTGTCTAATATGAACTTCGTTACAGATGTCACGTTTTCACTGTTATTTTATTTTATCTTTTTATCTTACCATGCATTGAAACACTGTAATAATGATAATGAGAGTGCGTGCGGAAACTCACAGCCCGCAGCTAAGAACAATCTCTATGACAAGAGCATATAAATTGCATCTGCAGCTCATGACAAAACAAACCACCCACATCTACAATAGCCAAGTTTCTTCTGCTTGTTCGTGTGTTGTTTTTATTTCGTATATGTTATTTTTCTGTGCAGTTTTCGTTGTATTTCTTTTTCTCCTTGCTTCCTCTCTATAGTGCCCATTTGTTTTTCTCTTTTCGTTTCTTTCTTAACTTGTAAGATACCTAGTAGAGGCTCTTAACTTTTCAGATTTGCGTTAAGTCTTGCAAAAAAATAGTTAGCACGTGTTATGGGGAGCAGCGCCGCTCTTGTAGATAGTTTATCCTACTCTTGACTTTGTTGACGCCCGGTGACCCTCATTGTGAGCACCTCCGTCTATGGGTTTCTTCCTGCTTATAACTATTGTCTTCCGATCTTCAGACACCTTCATGCGTTACCGAATAAGCTAGATCGTATTTTCTCCTATAAGAATGCTGTCTACTGTTGTTTTCCTCAGTAGAAAAAACTTGTAGTGAGCTGCGCAGTCTAATTAAATAGGTTCATTACCGTCCAATGAAATGAACAGTCGCGTCAATGGCTTCGTTGCTTCAGGAGGAGATTGAGTAAAGCCTTAATCCTTTACTAGGCAAGTTACCATTTATTGTTACTTCTATAATGTTATTCATACGAAAGCACTTCACAGCCGCCTGGTAAAGGGTTAATCCTGTAGCGGAAACTTTTTTACTACGCCCAGAGAAGAGTTAATTGTTTGACCTTCATAGCCCTTCACTACACGGTTTATCATATATGGCGCGTACCTAATATTCCTAATACCTACTATCATTCCTACGGAAGAGGCAGGATTAGCTCATACAGTGGAAGTCTCTGAAGGCAAGTTTTTCAACCAATGTTTATCTTACAAGAAGTGGAAATTCAGTATGAGCAGTTCAGGGTTAAGCTCAGAACAAAAATTTGCTTTCTCGTGGAAGTAGCATTGCTGCAAGTAGTAACAAAAGTTGCCTCATCCTCAGTACCAGCACGCGCTCGCGTGCTGCGATCGCAAAATCCTTGTGTGGACGTGGCAGCACAAAAAAGTGACTGACGAATTTTTTCAGACCGTTTGAGTATCAAAAAAAAAAAGAAAGAAAGAGAAATGAGGGAAAAAAACAATAGCGATGCAAGTGTAGGTATATAAATTTTAGATCTCCTGGACGACACCGTTCAAAAGTAGCAGGTGGTAGCTATACCTGGAATATACAGACTGCTATCTACCTGTAAGTTACCCTAACCAATTCTAACCATTCGGGGTAAATGGCGATAAGGTTATTGTGAGGGCAAAAAGTGATTTCGGCCTCACGCATTCATTTCTTAACTTAGAAAAGCAATACAAACACTGAACTGACCGCAAATAAATGCTCTAAGAGTTTATGCAGTCATTTCTTGTCCATAGAGATTCTAACTCTCCTGAGGCCAAAATAATTTTTTGCTCCGATAATAACCTTATCGCTATTTGCTCGGAATGGTTATATGTATATTGAACACTATATATTGTATTGAAATGCTTCGAAATATTCTGTTTTGTGTAAAGCATATTTGCTTTTAGCTTCCAGCAGTGGCGCGAGAACTTTTTTCTTTCAACCAATGTAATTGTCTACATCTTGTAACCTACTAGGGCAGGCTGGCAAGTTCGCAGACTGACATGGGTGATATCACGCGTTTGTGATATCCGTGAATTAGAAAGGCAATAAGGTTACATTCACTCATCCTATGTTATGGTGAGTTGTATTCCCGGGGCTCCCATAGGTTTACCTTAGCCTTATTTCGACCTTCATGATGTCTGTCCTTTGATTTTTATACTTCTTCTGATGAAGCAGGGGTTCCAAAACTGAGGTGTATGTAGCTACCCCCTTGGGGCGCGAGAGGAGCTTTTCAGGGATGCGAAATACTGTTTTGTTTCTCAGTCATTCACAAATTAACTTGAATTTGTGGCACAAAAGTCAGTATAAATTTCATTTGTCTTCATCATATGGGTACTTAATTTTGTAGGGGGCGCGAGAACAGGTAAGACGTTCTCCAGGGGCATAGCAAAGGTTGGGCATGGCTGCGATATAAGCTTTATCTCTGTTCGTTCTCTTCTTTCCCGACTTGCTGTTCCCATACGCCTTTTTCTTATGTGGGAACCCTCGTTCACGGAAGGCCAGTTCATTGGTTAATGAGGCTTAAATAATAATTACACTAATAATTCATCGGTGATGCTTCGCTTCGGCAAAGGTGCCGCCTTCTCATGGTAAGCTGTCATAGGGGCGGACGAACTCGTCAGCCCCTCTCATGCGCTCGGTTACATACAACTGTAAGCTTACAAATATGTAGTGCGCTTGATAGTCAATTTTACCTGAACCACTGTAACAGGTATTGTCCCGTTTGCATCGAAATGTATTATTTAGTTACAAAACTTCGTTAAGTTCAAATTTTTAAAATTACCGTCGCGATGTTTTCCTCGTTACGACTTATTTCTCCATTTCATTAATGATTAGCTGAACAGTTTCGTTCACTATAGAATATTTTAATGAGATAAATATATATATATATAGTTGTAATTTCAAAGTCCATATACATACGTTGACCGATCAAACTTGCGTAACTATTCTGTATGTTGGATTGTATTTCTTTTATGGAAGTTTTTTTTTTTTGTGTTTGTCTGGTTCAATTTCCCTAGTTGTTTCTAGTGCAATTGTTAAAAGTTAGAGAAAAGTCGAACACGAGTTTTTTTTTTTCGTTCATTTACCTCAAAATTTTACGGTATGAATTCCGTTGGATTAAATGCAGTCGTCTTGAGCACATATTCTGGAAAACTTGAAAGGTTTTGTGTTTCAGCGCACCAACCATTACAGAATGGTAATAACGATTTCCTTTTGTTTTTCGATACTTTATTTTATCGTCTATTCATTGTTAATAGAAATTACAGAGCTTTTACACTGCCTAAGAGGAGTCTATATACATACGTTACGTACAAATTTGTTCATAGATCGCATAAATACAAAACGAAGTTGTACGCCTGTCGGCCCTGGTCATCCGTTGCTATGGCAACGTCGGTCCAGCAACATATATATTGCTAGACTGTGGAAAAGAGTACTCTTCCCTAAATAAATGTTACGAAACGCCCTAAACGGTAAAAATAAAGCACATTTCGAAACTCCTGAATCAATAAAAATGAATGAATTCATAAACGTTTCGAAACTTTATTTGACTCGTTTCAAAGTTTCCTTAGACAACAAGAAAAAATTGATACTCGTTCAATGCTTTCCTGATCAACAAAAATAGGTCACTATTATTAAAGGGGATTTGTTACATGGAGCTACAGTGGTTTTGCTATTCAAATTATAGGTACAAGCTTCGAGTGCAATACCGATTTCTAGGACTAGGAGAAAGGTCTGCGCTGCTCAGCAGTTCATAAAGGGAGAAAAATCTCAATACTATGAATACCCTAAGGAAGCAGGCGTGCGTGTGGTCAACGGTTTGGCACACCTCGTATTGATCAAATTCATAATTGCCGAGGTAAGCTATGTTGATACATAACTACCACAATATTATGTAATAGGTACTCTTTATCGCTGGTACTGGGCACCGTGTAAACTGATACAGCTCGCGGCGTTAACTGGTACAACTCGCATTTTCAGCTGGTACAGCTCGCAGTGGTAACTGGCACAGCGCAATAATATAGATAACCCGTATTATGTGAGAAATAGCCGATAGATGGAGTTGTACCAAACGTATCTGCCCACATGCATAACCTCTCTAAAAATATATAAGAAACGAATAAATTATATACCTACATTTGAGCACGAAACGGAGACCGAACATATAGACACGCTCGTCACGTCAGCAGTTTAGAATTGTAGAGGCTTTCTGCTTCCACTGTACTAAATTTTACGTTCTACTTGCTCAAACGAACAACCTCGGAATTAGAGCGCCCGAGAAGCAGCGTTTTCTTACAAAAGAAGTAGTCAAAAATGACTCCAGAAGACGGGGTGACCCGGCACAGCGATGGTCATCGGAGTACATAAATATTTTTTTTTTCTATTATTTTCATGCAGTATCAAGATGGACTTTGTACTCGTTGAAGGACCGGGCAAATACAAAACTTTTTTTTCAGATTCCGATTATGGTAAAAATTCGCAAGCTTCCTCCAAGACATTTTCACCGTCATTAGGTCGTTGAAATAAATTTTACAATCCTGCAACAAGTTGCGCGGGATTGGCTTCAGTATGGCAGAAAGGACTATCTTGAGGCCTTGGATTGCAGAAAATTCCCTGAGGCCATGGATTACAGAAAATACACAGTCAGCAAAAACTCGAGAGACATTTCGAAAAAAAAAAATTAACCTATGAAAGAATTTGAAACTTTGTTCATAGGCCGCAACAGTACTTGACTCTTAGGTCTGACGCTGGCGGACAAAAGTTTGCAACGGAAAAGGGGATTTTCTTAAGAGCTATTCTTTTCCCCCTATCTAATACTGAAGAAAAAATTCCAAGGTAGCCAACATTTTTCTTGCGGAAAGGGGGTATCTTGGATACGGCGGGGACGCACTTCGGCGCTTGCCTGCATGACCGTGTCTGGACATGCTCATAATAGCTCTTGAGAAAATCCCATTTTGGCCGCCAGCGTCAGAGGCCACTTCGTCCAAAGAGTCAAGTACTGTTGCGGTCTATGCTCGGTTATTAACACAGCTTTATTAGCAATGGGCTTTACCATAAGTTTCTTTTATTAGACGGCGAACTGTTTTTTGTGGATATGTCAACTATATATTCTAAACGGCTTCCAATTTAACATTATTGCAGAAGCATCACTGCTTTTATAATGGAAAGACGTCTTTAAAAAAAAACCTTTAGCAGCAAATACCCGTCATTGGTAAGAAAATTTTATTTACAGCTTTAAATTCAACACAAAATTGCTGAAACCAAATAAAAATAAACTCTCTTGGTAGAAGAGTCCCAGCCGTCACGCCCTTAACGAAACCGCAATTATTTTGGGAAGCAATAAACATCAATGTTGTAAACTCTCCATTTGCAGCTTGCATGAAAGGTTAAAAAAAGCCACCGAGAACAAAAGTAAAATGACTTGAGTGTTACGACAATTATTTCTTCGCTAAACTACTTTAATCCAACGTATATTTTCAAAATTGGAATAGTTTCCAGAGTTTTTGCCGACCCTGCACTGAAAGTTAAAAACAAGTGCCGCATGGAACAAGCACTGTAACTGTATAGTGCAGAAGATTCTTGTGCACACCACACATTCATATACAACAGTCTGAGACTTGACGAACATATACAAGATGTACTTGCATAAATACTCTTGAGTGGTTCTAGAATTTTACCCACAATATAGCTATATGTCAAACTTAAAGCAACTTGACGCACGTCTTATGTTCGAATCTCTCCGTCTATTGCGATTGCATTAATAATAAAAAAAAATAGTCCTCGTGCCAACATATGGCGGGCAGTGTAGCTTCCACGACAAGAGTTGACAAGTTTCACCAGCAGTTAAACACAAGACAACCACCATCAACAACAGCTGACCAAACCCTGTACAAACCAGCAGCTTTAGAACACACGTAGACACGAAGCAGTCGCAAATACTGAAACTGCTTTTGCTTCGTTACCACAAATTGTAACACTATCAAGAAAATTTATCGACTTGAGAGGAAAATGTTACTGCCGATGAGGAAAATTTTACACCTGATGAGATCGTTGACTGAAAAGGAGGGAGAATTGAAGTTTAATTAATAGTAAGGCATATTCCGAGCTGCCAGTGCAAAGTGAAGGAATTGCAGCAAGTCAACAACAGAACAAGAAATATTTCTTAACAAGTGCAAAATCAAAAGCGTTACGACGGATGGTTTTAAAATCTTTTATGACCAATTGATGAAAAGTTCATCTAACCGTAAGTTTATTAACCGAGCAACAGTGCATTACGTATTTATTCAACTAGGTATTACCATTATTTTGCAATGGCAAAAAGGTTTTCCGAAGCCTACGCAACTAAATGAAGGGCAAACGAAATGATTCAGTGCTAAGAAAGTACGTCCGGAAAAAAATTATTGATCCAGAACCAAGATACTGTTTTGTAGGAATACTAGCAGTGGCGATACCGAAAAAAATAAGTTTGCGGCGATGTGTACAGAAAAAAAATATCCGCATATTTAATTTTTTTTTAATTTCTGGTATTTTTTGTTCCATCGCCGTTCTTGAAACGATTTTTTACAGAGGATTGTTATTGGCTTAGTATGACGTCATGAAAATTGGTCCTATGATTCTAACAAAAAAAAATATCCAAGTAATAACAACTAGCGATTGCACTTTCAATCACTCCGTCAGTGGTTATAGAAAAATATTATACTCAGTGTCGTCACGTTCAGCACTGCTTAAAAAGTCTCATAGTACTACCAACAAGAGTGATTGCACCGAGACAGTGTTGCAACAGCACGCCTTGACGTGCTCAGACGAGAAACACGAGGCTTGGCGTGCACGTACAGCACGCATACGCAGTACTCTCCCACGGTACAGTTATTTCGGGGTACGTTTGCTTCTTCAACTTGGGAATTTTTGTCCGCAGGCGAGGTAATAACATCAAAGACGAATCACTGCGAAAAAAAATAGGCGGATAAAATGCGTCATGTTTCAGCACTTACAAAAAAGGGTCCGCCCACAGGGCAGTAGGCAGTGCTTAGTAGTAGGGCAGTCGGGCCAGCATATATATTTTTCAGTCAACCGTTAAGTTAATATGTTTCGAACTAAAATAGGTAGAGAGGCCCTACAAACTACGTCTCTTGTACGTACTGTAATGTAAAATTGGTCAATAATTGGACACGCAAATAAGCTCGACAGGTAGACACGTGAGAGAACTAAAGCATAGTCACTACTGCTAAAAGATCTTGGAGGACTACGGTAGACATCCGCGCGGCGCTACCGATAACTATCGCAAATCGCTGAGCGGCGTGGCCATGGGGCGACAATTTCTTACGTTTAGCTTTGCCAGCCCTGCGGTTTTTATTTGGAGACTTGACGATCAGCAGCCTACTGAGTGGTAAAAATAATTTTTTTTAGCCGTGCGCTCCCATCACATTTCTTAAGTAATGATAAAGAAATGGTTAAAAAAAAAAATTTTTGGGCCGCAAGACGGCCGAAGCTTAGAGCTACTGGCCGCAAATCTGCCGAAAGACTGCAAGGCTCGAAAAGTTGCAACGAAAGAAATCGTTTGTCCTTTGTACGGACGGCCTCGGCTACCGTTTCAGTTCGTGCGGCATCGCTCAGACCGGCGCAATTTTACAGACTACAAAATTGGCATCCGCTGGAGATGTTAAATCCCTGTTAGTGACGTAAATCAGAAATGGTGAAGATTGGAGCGAGTCAACAGTCATCATCTTAAAATCGGAGACACGCCGTACCTATCGCATGCTCAACTTGATGAGCAAACGCCGGTAGCGTGAACGACATACGAGCAGCACGACCGCACGCCAAGTTGAGCGTGCAGTTGTGTAGTATGGCCCCGGCAATACATTGATGACTGGGATCTAAATACTACCTTCCAACCACACCAGGGAAGTATTAAGACTCGTACATGGAGGAGGTCAGCCCCAACAGGTTAGAAAAAACATCGTTCGAAAAATATTGCGGCAAAGCAGCTAGCAAATTTAAAACCGTGAAGGATGGGTGAATTTTTCAAATTTGTTTCCAATCAATAAAAACTACAAGTGGTTATATGACAGGAATATTGTCGTAACAAATGAAAGGAAGAAGTTGCAATATTTCCAGATACTGAAATAGAAGTGCCATCTTCTTTGGGACAGTCATCGGCTACGCGAAGTAACTGACATATACAGTGTAAAAAAAACGCAAATTTTACAGAACTATTTCGAATTTTTGGGGCCACAGCTTTTCCAGTAGAAATTACGGGATTTTTTCTGAGATGATGCCGTAAAAATAACTATTTTCTTTAGAATTTTGCAGATCAGATCTAAAGTAATTAAGTTATGTTCTAAAACTTTACGAAACAGGAGTAACTTTTACAGGATTTTTCAGCATCTTCGCTGCCATCATGTTTTCTATAAAACTTAGGAATAACTCGCATTTTTTTTCCAGCTTTTTCATTAAACATTTCTTTCGTTAATGAGTGACACAAGATACAGCTCTTGGAGCTACTAATGTAAACATAACTTTACATAGAGAGACAATACGAATAAATTATCTATAAACAATCACATAATTACGCCTTACAAAAAATGAGATCAAATCTGTCAAAATCACTAATAGAAAAGGCTTAATTATCGGAATCTCATAGTTTCCCTTTAGATATAAGACACGGGGAAATATACCTAGTTCATCATACCAAATACAGAAGGTAAAGTCACCTTATTCACGTACTTCAACCGGGAAATCCACCAGCACTAGTCCGTGCTACAGATAAATGCCAGTAACGTCCCAGAGAAGTGTACGGCTGCGGTCGACTACAGACTGTCAGAACCAAGGAACGCAATAAGGAAGGCAGGATTTGTACTTCAGGCCCTCCAAGAAAATTGCATGTTGTTAACTATTTTGCTGCTAACAGTATCTCTGATACGAGCGTTGAATTAATTAAAAAACGGCTTTCTAATACAAAAAAAAAACCTAATGCCAGTTTCACTGCCACTGCTACGACTTCCACTGATGAAAAAATTTACACTACAAATTACAATGAATTTTTTGATGCGAGAAAAATTGGCTCTTAATTAATTAAATCAATAACCAAAGGTTGGCAGCAAGAAAATCCTGGATTAAAACGCTTAAACATCAATTAATCTAGTCAAACGGTGGGCATTTTTCGTGATGAATCCTAAAACTTTTGTGACAATTAGTAATACTGGCACAAATAAAAAAAAAATCTTATGCTAAGGACAAGAAAATACTGAAGAAGAGTATATGAATAAATTTGCATATAGAAACTCCCGATATTACAGTGCGAAAATAAAACTTGAAGCCTAGAGCACTTTCTCGCCAGGATGCAAGCGTTGAAAAAAAAATCGTACAGCTCTAAGGTAACACGAAGCACATACAGAAAATAAAAATAAGCTCCGAGTATTAATTAATTTCATATTGAGAATATCAGAAGGGATAGAAACTGACCATGAGTCGCGATTGTACGGGGTGAATATGGCCACGTGGCTACAAAGTGCATCGTAACATCTGAAAACGATATACTACTATCAACTAATCGACCAATACCGATTCTTATCCTCTACAGAATCCGTTAGAGCAAATCTAACGATAGAGAAGAAAAAGACAAAAAAGCCGAAAGAGAAACCAAAACAAACCGAATGTGCTTAGAAACGATGGCTTTGGTACAACATGTACAGGCAAGAATGGAGGCAGCTTCCTATTGGCTGCAAGCAAAGACATCTAGCCAATAAGTGAGCTCGCTTCTGCTCGGCAGAGGTGGCTAGTAGGTAAACAATGCCAAGGCAACACTAGGAAATCGTACGCTCTACTTATGAGCGAATGTTCAGCACGCATGACGAACCCGACCGCTCACAAGTTGAGCGCAAGATTGTAATTGTGGCCCCGGCAAAATACGGGCGAAATTCTCGAGTGATGAGGCTTTGTACTTCTCGCTACTCAAAATAAGTATACTAATTTGGCATGGAATATTGACCACTGATATGGCGAAATATTCTCATAATAATGTGTGCTTTGCAACTGCTGAGTCGAGCATTTTACTATGAGAAGTTTTGCTCCGTTCACGTACCACAGGAAAAAAAACATGAAGGAATACGTCCCTAAGGCCAAAATAACGAAATTCACGTGCCGCTCACAAAAACGAAAATTGGATTTGCTTTCGATTTAAACACAGCTATATATATTTATAGAAAAGATGAGCTGCTGAGTAGTCTTCCTTGGTTGAGAGGGCAAAATAATTAGCTTTACTGAACCTTCAAGTGTAGAATAAATTTAAGGAATATAGAAGAGTCTTACCTCAGCCATTAGCTAGGCCTTCGGGACGTCTCTCTTTCGTGCCCACTATGCTTCCTTCCCGATTTCATATTCCTACTTGCTCATACCTTATTATGTCCTTCCTCTTCTTTCCCGACTTGCTGTTCCCATGCGCATCGATCCTGTGTGGGAACACCTTCGTGCATGGGTTCCCCGTTTCTCTTGGCATACTATATGTCCCTCACTCTTTCCTCTGTGATATTGTTTTGCTCGGAAACGGAGGCTTAAACTTCCTAACTATTTAACTAACATTTTATTTTCGTTAGCTATAGATGCAACAGAATGGTCACTAACATTGCACCGACTTCTTTTTCTTCACTTGATCAAAAATAATAGTCAATAATAATAACAACAAACTGGAGTCTTTAGCGGGATTTCCGCGAGTGTCTGCCACGACGTCTCAACGAGCGCTAGAACAACATAAAAAGTAGAGGATTTTCTACACACCTTTAAGTATTTCAATAAAAATATAAAACAATAATGCCATAAGCGGTGAGGCACTCAAAAATTATATACTTTTGAAGTCGTGGGCGCAGCCGCCCGCGTTAATTTTGTGTCATGAAGCAGGAAGTATTTGAATCGGTATTTTCTTCAACAGAAATTGAACTACGTAATTCTTTAGTAGAGGTGATATAAAAAATGTATAGGTCAAAGCTTATAGAAAATATTTACCTTTGAACTGAATTCGAAAACATAATCATACTTGTGTTTCCCCATTACGAAGGTGGGTTCGGTTACTGCACATAGGAAACTCTCAGTGTTCAATTCCGTGAACAAGTTTACGAACTACTTGCCTAGAACGAGCAAAATCATACTTCCTTTGCCTAATCCATTTAAAGGTATTTGAGCCAGCTACTTACGATTGTGAATTCATAGCAAAAAAATAAAAATACAAAAACTAGACATACGCAGTAGTACATAGAGTAGCCGAGCTGGGCGTTTGCGGCTCGACCAGAGGTAAAAAGGGCCGAAACTTTGTGCCTCCGGCCTCTTTGTAACTTTGTGACGTGGTCGCAACTGGCCGCAAATGCCTAGCTGGGTTTAATAAATAGTACGGTAACTTCCAACCTACACCATCACTTTTCAGTTCGACCCTCACGTCTTCAACGCACACGTACGAACGAAGAGAGAGAGGAAAATCTACGTAGGAACTATCCGTTAAAAATGGTAGAGATGCATATACGATACATACAATTATGAACAATAAGCAATTAATTGATATATAAATCATTAGCGTACGCATTGGCATAACGAATACAAATGTCCGTTGGTTAGCTACACTGGATCTTGGAGAAAGAATAAATGGAGAGCTCGAGAGAAAGACCACACTTAAAGATCAAGTTCGTCCGAAACTCACAGCGTGCTGGCGCATGCACCCTCACCCGGACAAAATAAATGGTGGACACGCAAGGCAAGACTCGGGTCCGTTCGGAAACTAACACCCTGATAGAGCACGCACCATCGCCCGGACAGGACACTGCCTTCTCTCGTCGCAACTGACTAACCCGTGCGATATTTGCGGAAACACAGACTCACGCAACAACCGCCACACTGTTTTCCCTATGCACTCAGCTTCCGCGTTCGCCACAGTTGGCTGCTCTAAACAAAACAATATCAGTGACGACAGCGTTGCATTCAATCCGCTCTCTGCCATCGAGAAGATCTAATCCGATTAGCTATAACTTGTTGGGACTTCAATTCTGTGCGTTTGATTCGCATCAGTGGAAAGAGTTTCAGGAGTTAATCGCAGAAAGATTTTGCCGGAGACAATCAACTCGAACTCGTTAAAACCACTCGATTAGATTATCTCGACGAAGCGAACACGCCTCCCCCGCTACTAATTTTGTATGCAACCTGGCTGAAGCAGCGGCTTGCGGCCCACTAAAAAGGCTTCAAAGGAACTGAAACTAAGCCAGTTGGAACAGCCTTTTATATCGGGCGAGTACGCTGTCTCCATTTACGCTTACTCCAAGTAAAAAATCAAGTCAGATTAAGCGATATAAAATCCAGTAAGTGCAAGTACTGATGTCGAAGAATTTAGGGCCGCCCTCCATTTCCACACCTCGTAGCCTTGACACCACGCCACATCAGCTGCCCGTACGACCGCATACCTGCCCGGTACATTTGTAAAGTATTGGCGAAGTACCGGTACCGTACGTAGTACGTTTCACACTTAATAGCGACGGTAAGAGCGTGGGTTAAAAGTTCACAAGCTAAGGTCCAGTAATGATTTTCGGTAATGAACTTACTCCGCCGACAGCACTAACCAAAATACTAATGAAAAGATATTCCAACTGTGAGAAGAACTATGAATAAAACATGAAACTAACTTCGCGTATGCGGCGCAATCCAGCGTGTACCGAACAACTGCCAACGAGCCGAAAGTTTTGAAATCGTTATTATTATTATTATATTATTAAAACTTCACGCCTGAGCTCCCACGAACAGGTAATACAACCCAAATGAAGCATCTTGCAACACCGGGAAGATCAAAACGCTGCTAAAGGAAATCCAGCAAAAAACCATTCACAGCTTAAGCGCCTGCAAGCCAATACGAGTTAACGCTTTTGCGAATTTTCATACAGAGGAAGCTGCTCATGAATGACAAGAGCGTGCATCTCAGGCTCGCTTGCACACTCTTGGAAGAGAGCTGATATACTCGAATATTTACTGATATGCCAAAAATTTAATCGCATTGCAATTAGTTTTACGCGCTGGGGCAACTGGGAGCGAGTGTGACACGTACGATTTTGCGAACTGACTGCTCAGAAGCACTTCCCGGAGAGCGCAGGATTTATTGGGACGCGCTGTCGGCTCCGGCTACGCTTGAGGGTCCTTGTCAGCGTAAGAACTTTCCAGCCCACCCTCACAAACCGTCACTCAACATGACACTTTACAGAAGGAGGGGTCTGAAATATGGGAAGTTTGCAGTATTTCCCTGAGGAATAAGACAAGATACACGATAACTTTACATTTGGAAGGAAGGTTGTTCACCAGGAGTATCCAAACCAATGAAGGCGTGGGTACTGGGGTTTGTGAATTTGATGAACATATTTGGAAGAAAATAAACTCATACAAGGAATGGTGAAGCTTTTGACAGTCAATTGAAAATGGTACGGCAGTAGACTGGGCCCTTCCATTGGCTGTCTGGATTCCTTAAATACGACGAACCTCTGGTCTAGATTTTTACTTTGAGTAGATGCTCCGAGGACACAGCTCTCAAAATAAAGCTGTGTGAACAAAGAAGACACACGGACAGCACAGCGTTGCTACGTGCAGCTGATGTATCGTGCTGCCGACACTAGCTGTAGGCGTCTGACCCACACAAATCTCTACGAGAAATAAATATTCTGCCTTTCAAATCTCTACGAGAACTTCTCTCAAAAATCTCAACAAAAATTCTCGAAAATCCTCACAAGAACTTCCTTCAAAAATCTCTACAACTTCTCTCGAAAATCTCTGCGAGAAATTGTCTCACAAATCTCGACGAAAAATTCTTTTGAATCTCAACAAGAAGTTTTATCGCAGATGTTGCAAGAAATTGTCTCGTAAATCTTTACGAGAAATTCTATCGCAAATGTTACCAGAAACGTTCTCATAAATATTAGGCCTACAGAAATTTTTTCAAGAATTTCATCCAAGTAATAATTATATCCTTGCGAGGCCAGTCGTCCCAATAACTACAAGATCGTTCAGAACAAGAACAAATCTCTGCTCTACACGAACATACATACATACACACAGACACACATTTCGTACATACAGACAAGCATACACAATTTCCAACAGTATCATTATTGATGTAGGTATTTTATTTAATCCTATTATTGAAAAATGTAAATGGTAGAGAGAAAGCTGCACCAAATACGCTAATTTATCATATACGATGATAGTTGGTGAGCAAGTCGACGTGGTGACAGAAAAACTTATTGAGAAGGACTAGAGTTTGGCTGATGTCAGAGTGCGGTCTCCATAGACTCCTCTGGAGAAGAATTTGTGCTATTCTCTGCATCCTTTGCGCTGAGGGCAGAATCGTTTTTGCCGTCACCGATAGAAGAGACGTCAGCAACTGACGGAGGCGGAACGTTGCCCACCTTGCCGGGGTTGGGAGTCGAATGGGCGACGTTGCTACGGTCCTTGCTGGGGGACGATGACGGAGTTACGGCCCCCAGCAGTCCCCCACCGTCAGGTTCACTGAAGGCACGAGCCAACGGTCCTCGTACGCCCTTCTTTTCTGGGCTGTTACCGCTGGTTTCGTCATCATCGTCTTCCTCTTCATCCGATTCTTCCATGTCAGCTTCTTCCGACAGCTCCCCGCCGTGGTCCTCCAGGATCGTGGTGCTGATGATGTCTGTCTTCGCGGCGCGGTACCTTCTGCCGCTACCGAAGCGACTCTGGAAGAGAAGGGCCCGGGCCGTGTTTCTTGAGGTGGGAGGCATGATGACGCCCTCGATTGTGACCTTTGCAGACTGAACACCTTTTACCCCCGGTAGAGAGGTCGTCTGCTGGGCGTCTTTCTGCTGAGGAGGTTTGATAATAGGAGCAGGAGGCGGTGCGTACCCGTAGATACTCGGCCTGGACGCCTTCAACATCTCTACGGCAGAGATGCGCTCTCGACCTCCCGCGGTGTTCATGCTTTGCTGTAAAATCATTTTCTTGAAATCAAACAAAGTCGTCTGCTTAGAGAAAGGTTTGGCGCTAGATAACGAGGAAGCGGCAGACGATGACGTTGCAGAAGAAGAATCCCTATCTTGCCCGTTATCATCCGTCTCGGATGAGGTGGACTCGCTCTCAGCTTCTCCGTACCCCGCCGGAGGGTCCACCTTACAAAACTTCAGATCCTCAAACCCGTTTTCTTTGAATATGAAAGGAATAGGCGTGTCCTGCGACTCTCTCGCAACATAGTCGTCCGAACGGCCGACCCTTTCCCTTACTTGGGGCCGCACTGTCGTGGAGGGTAGGGGACTGATGCCGAATACGGCCGGGGAGGTGCTGCGACTGGACGACGGGGTGCTATTGCTGTTATTGTTCGCCTCGTCGGCAGCGGAGGCCTGGGTGGCCGACCCAGCGTAGGAATGCCGATTATAATTATAATACTGAGGGTGGCGCATGGCCGAATACATCTGGTCCCTGCTCATATACTGGCGCGTCCTGGAGAGGTCCGAGGACGTCAGGTCGGTCACGTCGGAGTTCATGCCAAGGACCGCGCCGGAGCTGACGAACGACCCTTGGGTCTGGGTGGTGTCGGGAGAAGATATTGGGGTTGTTGGTAGAGACCGTAAGCTACCGCCACCGCCAAGCTGATGTTGTTGCTGCTGCTGTTGTTGTTGTTGCTGCTGTTGCAACAGTTGCTGATGGTGCTGAGCTTGGAGCTGCTGCTGTAAGAGCTGTTGGTGCTGCTGATGCTGCAGCTGCAGCAAGTGCTGCTGATGAGCTTGCTGCTGTTGCTGCAGATACTGCGCTCTCTGACTGTAATAGTTCACCTCCGAGGAGGGGCTGCTGCGGTAGCTGCTGTGGTCCATCGACGACATGTCGCTGGAGTGGGAAGAGTTCAGGTCGGACGACGCTGTGTCAGGGGACGGGTACCGCATGAAGCTCGTGTTCTGGGGAGGCACCAGCTTGCGGATGCCCTTCTCCGACGCGGCCTTAAATCCTCCGTCATCGTCCTCTGCGTCATCCTTCGTTTTCTTTTTCCGGCGCAGCGGCAGAGTCCAAAACCACTTCTTCTTGGGACTTTTTTCCGATTTGCTATCCTTGTTCTCTTTTTCCTTGTCTTTATCCTTATCCTTGCTGTCTTTCTTTTTCTTGTCTTTGTCCTTTTCCTTCTTGGAGGATTTCTTTTCTTTTTCAAGCAGCTTCTCAGGGGTAGAGGGGTTGGACGCGGCTGGCCCTCGGCTACCCCGGTTGGAGGAGTCTCCAGCGACGCTCGCTCTCCGTGACACAGCCTTACCGAGGGTCCCACTCTCCCCCTTGCCATCCTCGGTCCCGTGGAACTCCATCTGCCCCCTTCTGCTGGGGGGCAGCGATGTGTAGGCGCGCTGGTGTCGGCCGAACCCTGGCGGGAGCGTCCCACCGACTTGCACCTGTCGGGTCATCCCAATGCGCCCGTAGATGTCGCTATCGGTGAGGGGCTGAGCGTTGTATGGGGGAGGCCCCGTCGTGGGCAGCCGCGGGTGGGTGAGCACCCCCTGGCTCATGGGTGGGAACCCACTCGCGGTGTCATTGGCGATCCCGAAGTTCTGCAGACTCCGCTGAGAGCCGTACATCGCTCCTGGAAGTGACAGCAGTCATTAAAGTAAAAGTCATTATCTATTACTATTTTTTCTTTGACTGGATATATATTAAATTAGATTAAATAGGCGGCAGTAGACGAAACAACAGGCCCATTCCTAGAGAGGCTGCCGGGACTTACTCTCCGGCCCTCTATGAGCTATTGCCGAAGGAATGACAAGAGATTCATACTCATAAGGAAGACGAGGGCAAGGTTTCGGGTGCGTCCTCCAAACCATCGCAATAATTGGCTTGGATTTTTTTTATGCTATAGTGGTGAATTAACTAGTAGAATAACAATAATTATCAATAGCATTGTTAGTATTATCGTTATTGTTCAGATAACTATTAGTATCGTTATTACTATTGCAAAAAGTACTATTTATTGTTGTTTATATATTACTTCGAGCCTTCCAAATCCGAAGAGGGGTGTTTAACGGAGAAAAAATAAGAGACATCCAGACAGAATGTACAAAAAAACGAAAATTGTAGAACAGAAGACATTAGCCTTTCTATCCCTGAATTAAACATCACCGTTCGTAAGAGAACCACTAATTGTAATGTCCATATATATGTCCAAGTAGGTACAGTGGCCACAAAAACAAAGTTTACCCCTGTGCCCCAAAAATAAAGTTATCGCATAAATCGCCAATAACTATATTTTTGCGCCGTCTCCGCCATATGAGAGGAGAGAGGAGGGTGGTATGACGTGCGTTACTTCACTCCAGGTCCACACAAAAATCCCCGCTACAGTCTGTGATCTAACAGAGCTCGAGCAGAGTACACGTACGTTGCGCGGGTCGATGGGCCTCTACCTTCCTACCTTTTCACTTATTTTGGCACCATCAAAAACCACCGGGGCATCACAATTGGTCGGAAGAAGCTTCATTAAAAAAAAAGACTCAGGTCCTTACCCTAATCGAGAAGAGAGTGCGAGTGAACCGCGTAGTTGTCGAACTGAATGTCAGAGTGTCCCTCTTCAAGCTTAAAAAATCAGCTGCAGCGTTCCCTCCCAGTTATGTTATAATTAGGAAGTTTAAGCCTCCGTTTCCGAGCAGAACGACATCACAGAGGAAAGAGCAAGGGACATATATTATGTCAAGAGAACGAGGAACCCATGCACGAAGGTGTTCCCACCACACAGGATCAACGCGCATGGGAACAGCAAGTCGGGAAAGAAGAGGAAAAACAGAATAAAGTATGAGCAAGTAGGAGTATGAAATCGAGAAGGAAGCAAAGTGGGCACGAAAGAGAAACGTCCCGAAGGCCTAGCTAATAGCTGAGGTAACCTACACGGGCCCCTGGGATTGCCTGGCCCCATAGCATAGAATGGACGAACCTAAACTAACATAACCCTATGGCCTATTGTCCATGCTATGCCCCCTGAGGGGGATGTTCGTTCCCTCCCAGGACCATACCGAAACACAAAGTGAGATGTGGGCGCAAGAGAAAGACAACAGCAAGGACTGACAAGTGTTGGTGAGAGGTGAATCTTCGCTCGTATTCCACTTTGTGTGCCGGTATAGTCCCGGCAGGGAGTGCGGCAGCTGATTTTCTAAGCTACGCGGTTCACCGGCAGTCCCTGCTCGATTAGGGTGAGGGTCCGGGTCTTTTCTTCAATGGTAAGCTTCTTCCGACCAATTGTGATGCCTCGGTGGTTTTTCGTATGGTGCCAAAATAAGTGAAAAGGTAGGAAAGTAGAGGCTCGTGATAGATCACAGACTGATTGTGTAGCGGGGATTTGTGTGTGGCGCGGAGGTGATGCAACAGATGTCATACCACTCTCCTCCTCTCATATGGCAAGGAATGTGAAAACAAAGTTATCGGCGAATTATACGATAACTTTGTTTTTGCGGCCACTGAATGAAATGGTTAGAAGGAAAGTCAAAGACACCAACAATATAGAAAGCAACAAATATACACGGATGATATTAACAATTAATAAAGTAAAAAAACCGCATTGGTGCGTAGATGTTTCAGTAACGCAAGAAGAGAAACTAACGAGTTCAAGATTTTTGGTAAAAGCAAGTACGGGAACATCTGTTAGTGGGGGACCGTACAAACAAGTAAGAAAAGATTGTCGTATAACCAAAATGAAACGTAACGCATTTTCTCTGGAACAGAGAGTAAGAATAACGGGAAGAGCAGATATCAGCTGATCGAAAAATCGTGACGTCACAGCCCGATTGGGGCTTCTGCCATTGACGTCATTGCGGACCACGCACACTCTTATTCTTATTTGCAAGTCAAGTCAAAGCTTTCTTCGCACTATGACCCTTATGTAACCATACATTAACGTTAAAAATACAACGTAGGTAATATTGTGCAGACATGACTTCTAACTTAGCAAGTACGTGGTCCGCAATGACGTCACGATTTTTCTATCAGCTGATGCCTGGACCGCCCCTTTATTATTACTCCCTGGGGACAATAGTCCTCCCTCCCCCTCTTCAAAGAGCTCTGAGCGAAAGCGCCGGCCCGAAGCCGCACGTAAGTGCAGCTGTCTCCTAAACTTTAGTTTGCATTTTGATTAGTTATTCTACAACAGACCGACTGAGAGGCCCACTCACAGACAGCGGGCAAACCTCGGGCTTCGGTCTATTATACTTACTATTGCCATTAATCCACTGAAGGCCAACTTCCCATTTTCTTCTCTACATTTGTGACGTAACTTCATATTCAAACAACCTTGATAGAATTTATTAAGTTTTTTTATTTCACCGGTAAATTTGTTGGTTTCAAACATACCATTCAACAAATGCAATTTTTGAGACGCTCTGGGTGCATACGTGGTACCGTTAGAAAACAAATGGAACTATCTTCTTTTTCTTTTTTAAGGATAGGTATAGATAATGGTAATAATTAGGCCCAACGTTGCCCTACCCCTGAGACAGGTTACGTTCAAGCGTATAACTTGTTCCACTACCGAAAAATGCAAGTTTAACAAGTAACATAGAACGTGATAGTTATTGTTAGTGCGGATTACTTCCATTTTTAAGACGCTGTCTCCACAAGCAAGGGCACCTGCCATCCGCACTTGCCCAAAGTCAGTAAAATAGGGACACCCAACAATCGAAAATAGGCACCGCAACTGTTTAAAGAAACCTAGGTGGTATAATTCTGCCCCGTCATATTTTATTTTAGGTAGCTATAGGGTATCGCGTACCTTAGTTTAGTGTTCAATTGTTTGAATAGGGTAAAAAAGGCAAAAAAAAAAAACGCTGGACGGCTGCAGTGAATGTTCGCTTAAAAAATATTATGGTTTCGTAGTATACTTACTCCAGAGCCGAGCTTCTAAGTGATAGAATTTCATGAGGCTACCCTTAATAAAGCCTGTGTAGTGACTAAACCGATACCTCGTGTATGGTAACAAGATTCCGACCAGGTAATTTTACCTCTCACTGTGACCAAAACTCTACAGATAACCCGATTCAATGTCGTACAACGCTTCGGTATTCAGTTGGCTCGTGGCCAACTGTTCGCATGCACCTGGCTGTAACTTAATTCCGCTTTAGAGTACAAACAAAAATTAAATTTGGTGTTAGTGAAGGTGTCATCCCGTTCTCTCATGATGTATCATATATGCTACCTTACGTTCAAAATGGTGTAACTCCTACGAAAAATATGAGTAGTAATGAAAGAAAGGGTTATGAATTAAATTACCAACTCGAGTGTACCATTGGCTCAAAAGTTAGATAACGCCTAAGGGCGCTGGCACACCAAAAGCAGTTCAGCGAGAAGCTGGCAGGCAAGCATTCCGTGCTTCTCAAAAACTGCCAGCCTGCTTGCCAGCTTCTAGCTGAACTGCTTTTGGTGTGCCAGCGCTCTTAACTGTCAGAAGAGAGAAAGGGGGGAGGGGGGATGAGCAGGGGATTACATTATTATTCTTATATTGTCGGTTTTCCCGCTGTATTAGATACAAAGACTACATAACAGCGACCCAATTTTGTATGATATAGTTTAGAAGTTTAGTCGAACTCAAATGAGTTCTATTAAAATAATTTTGGCCAGGTGCACCATGTCTGGCAAGAAATAATGCTCGAGCACCTCCCACTCCACACGGCTCGGTCGATCAGCCGTGAGGCGCAGAGAAGGAGACGGAAAACGAAAAGAGAAGAAGAAAGAAGAAAGCGAACACTCGTGCGGGGGTCCCTTCCGTGGCCCCCCACACGGGAGCAGATAGGAGTCCCATGGGATGGGTCGCTAACCACCATTCGGAGGCCCACCTCGCGGAACAGAAGGGGAAATATAGAGAACCTACCAAACTCTACAAAACTAACCTTCTCAGCAGGAACTCCGGCCAGATGCTACGTCCCCTGTGGAGAAGGCACTCGGGACCCTTGGGTGCGCGATGCCCATACATATTGTGGCAGGGAAAGGGCCCGCCACAATATCCCCCCCGAGGATTCGCGGGATTTCATGCACTTTCTACTCCCGGAAGCATTGACCTCGAACGTTATCGCAGCTTCAGATTTAATTCAGCTGATCGCCCGGGGGCACGGCTGTCGGTACAACCGTTATCCGTCTTATGCTAATTACTATAAAAAATGGTGCAACAAATACCGATGTTTTGAAGAGCCAATTAAATGAATGGTAATGAACACACGGAAAACTGAGGTTAGTACAAAGCAAATAGTTAAGGCGGATTCACACAACAGTCAAATGAAAGAGTTTCTTAAGCTCCGCGTCCAAAGGCGTTGCTGTATCCGCTTCAGCCATCCAAATGTGGAGTGATATCCGACACTGTATCAGTGACACTGGATGTGCAAACTGTCTTCACGGACAACATTTAAGTAACTTTATGGCAGACAAGCAGCTGTACATTAATGAGGGCTGGACAGAACGTTCTGACGATTAGTTGAAGAAACTGGTTCATTTGACCATCGTGTGAGCCCGGGCTTTAGTGGGGCGCTCGAAGTCTGAAAAGCCATAAGTAAAGCCAACGGAAAAGTTGGATTGCGAAGAATAAAATAGTTAGAAAAACAGCACGGTAAGTCATGCAGTCACTCAAAAAAATGTATGCAATTAGCAGCATGACTACGAAAAATTTATAAATAAGGCGTTACGGTCGTTGGAGATGCTGCGCACAATATAATGCTTGCAACTGCTGCACTGCACAGGCAGTCAGTTGTATTTTAGTAAGACAACATAACGGCAGAAAATTAGTGATATATCGTTTCCAAATACAAGAAAAGCTACGGATGAATTTGGATTGCGACAAATTGATAACCCAGAGTAAAAACGCAACTAGGATGGGAGTGGTTTTTTCTAATTTTAAAACTACAGTCACTTATGACTCAAGATTCAGAAAAAATTTAAACATGAATCAGTTACTAATTATTAAATTGGCGCTTCTTCTGCTGATCACTTGCTCAATTTTTCTGTACTCCGAAGATGTTACAACAATGACGTATTTTATTTTATCAATATATTTGTGCTAGCAAGAGTGAGGGAGAGAATACGTCCCTTAAGCCAGTCTCTCTAGACAAAACTACAGCGTTTCAACAGAGGAACAGGAAGGGACATGTGGTATGTCGATGGAAACGTGGAACCCATGCATGAGGGTGTTCCCACGCAGGAAGTAACACGCCAGGGAATGGAAAGTCGAGAAAAAATAGGGGAATAGAACAAAGCTTCATCAGTAGGAGTAATGAAACGGAAGGAAGGAAACCGTGCACGAAAGATAGACGTCCTTATAAGACATAGTTGAGCCTAAGGTACGTAACCTATGGGTTATCCCGAGTGCGCTGCTCACCACAAAATAGGATGGGCGAACCAAACTGACCTAACCCTATGGCCCATCCTATGCCCCCTGCCGGGCGCTAGCACAAAATGTGGTAGCTGTGTTGTCGGAACAAGTCTGCTGATATGGTTGTTATCAGAGAGAAATGGTACTCATCGCTTGTTATGGTTGCTGCCGTACAAACTTCGGTCGAGTTCGTATTCTGTTATATATATATATATATATATGTATATATATCACAACTGTTTTCAGTACATAAACTAGAGCACTCTGAGAGCGCATACCTCCGAAAAGTAAGGCAACGGTAACGAAACAGTCCAACTGGCTCTGAAACCATGATTTCTTTTGTATCAACCTCAAAATCTAATCATTCGTGCCTTTTAATAGTATTAACAGCTTCTGCATTTTTTTTAAGATCCTTTCATAACTGTTTGAGTTATGCTGCTAACAAACATTATGACAAACATAAGTCAAACATTCAAACGAACCAACCGATCTGCACCAAAATTTGGTCATTTATATCTTTTAACATTCCTAACAACTGCCGCAAATTTCATAAAGATCCATTCAAAACTTTTTGAGTTATTGCGTAACAACCATTATGACAAACACAACTCAAACATAGAAACAAATCAGCCAATCTGCACCAACATTTTTTAATCATTATTATGTCTTTTAAAATTACTAACAATTCCTGTAAGTTTCATAAAGATTCACCCAAAACTTTTTGAGTTATTGCGCTAACATAAAATCAAACACAGCAACAAACATACGAACGAACAAACAAAATAATCACAAAAATTTGGTCATTTACTCTTTGTGATTTACCTAACAACTCATGTAGCTAAATTTCATAAAAATCCATCCATAACTTTTTGAGTAATGGCATTGAGAAAAATGAGGCAGACAAACGAAGAAACGGATGGACGGATCTTCACCAAAAGTTAATCATCTCTTCCTCTTAACATACCTAACAATCCCTGTAAATTTCGTCAAAATCCATCCATGACTTTTTTACTTATCTTGGTGACAGACAGACAAACCCAACGAAAACATAACCTCCTTGGCGGAGGTAACTATGATCAAGATGAGGTAATCTGTTTAGCTATAGTTTGTCCAGAACCTCCATCGTAGGCTATCGATTGGTGTTTTTTTGGACACAGTCTCACACGTAATTGCTTTGCGTTTACCGCCTGAAACTCGATAAAAAAAAAAGGTGAATTATAATCCGGTAAATCGAGGGCCAGGTAAGTTAAAGCAAAACCGATGGATTCAACTCTATTGAAGCGAAATCGTGTTTTTTTTTGTGCAAATGTGATAGCAGTTCAATGACCCTTGCGTTTCAACAGAGGAACAGGAAGAGACATGTAGTATGTCGATGGAAACGTGGAACCCATGCATGAGGGTGTTCCCACGCAGGAAGTAACACGCCAGGGAATGGAAAGTAGAGAAAGAATAGGGTCATTTCTCTGTTCTTGTTCACGTCTCACAAGAGTATTATTCAATGTATTTTTAGTTGCCGTAGCCACCGCAATGGCGCTTCAAGGAAGGAAGAAAGAGACATGCAATATCTTTCTGTGTAAACAGCGAACCCTGGCATGGACTAATATTATGCCTGGAAGACGTCGAAAAAAGAAGAACGGAACAAAACATGGCAGCAATATCTTCTTAACCATCATGAACTAATTTCTTTTTTTACCTTTTTTCATCGTTATTGGCTACAAAGGGCCGAAGGTGGAAAAAGGAAATTAGTCAGAAGTAATGGATGAAGTTTAAAGCGACTACAAGATAGTTATTACTGTAACTTCACACAGGTAGTCGTCGTTATTTTTCATACCTATCATGTGCGTTACTTATCTTCAAACTTTGCAGTTCTGGGCAATCGTTAAAAGTTCTCCTAAATTCCATTGGTTCGCAGGTTCTGGCAACACTGTTGTTTACTTCTGCCGACGCCACACGCTAGGCAAAAGAACGACTATCGTCATCTTTTCAGCCGAACGTGATGTTGAACTCTTGTAAACACGCCTTTGAGGTTGCCATGAAATGGTGTAAAAATGTTTACCGTCAGTTCAGTTTACTCCGCAAGTGCCGTTAGTTAACTTTCGGACATATTATATTTGGAGGGATTTACAACTCAAAATTCTTTGCAAGTGTGTATTACATAAATAGGCACATCAACGTATTCGGACGAAAAGATGATGATACTCGTTCTTTTGACTAGCGTGTGACATCGGCATTGCAGAAAATTATAGTAATTAGATTAGATAGGCGGCAGTAGACACAGCCACAGGCCTATCCCCAAAGAGTCGCTGACTGGTTTACAATAAGAACTACTGTATATGGACATGCTGCATATGTCTGTGAAAATGAGGCCCATGCTAGTTAGAAGTATTTTCACGGTTTATTCACAGAAGAAATTTGGGCTGAATAATCTTTGTTGCACTTAGTATTGAGTACGTTAAGCCTCAGTTTCCACAATAAAGGCAATCTCACAGAGGAAGAAAGAAGGGACAAGTAGTATGTCGATAGAAACTTGGAACCGATGCACAAAGGTGTTCCCACACAGGAAATAAGAAGAACAGAGGAAAGTAACATCAGCGGGAGCATGAAAGCGGAAGGAAGCAAAGTGGGCACGAAAGACAGACGTCCTGACGGCATTGCTGATGGCTAAGGTAACCTAACCAATACCCTGGGGCGCTGCTCCCCATAACACAGGATGGGCGAACCAAAACTAACCCTATGACCCATCCTATACCCGCTGAGGGGGTTTTCCTGTAGTTTCACCGTAAATGGTTTATGAATAACTCCAAAAATTTTATTCATGTCCCAGTCTCGCTTCAAGTCTTCATCTTATTGCACCGCTTTATGGCATGTATCGAGGACTACCTTCATACGGAATGCATATGGGAATTACCCAATTGCCGAACTAACTCTATTTCCGAACAAGCATCATAATTTGACAGGTGAAAATAATAACTATCAAATAATAACTGTTTGTTCGGAAATAGAGTTAGTTCGGCAATTGGGTAATAGCTATGCCTCTACAGAACGCCGTCAATTTTAACTAGTCAGCTCTAACGTAAAAAAAGATAGAGAAATATATTAAAAAATTAATTAATCACACTATAAACTCACCAAGAATCAGGTCCATACAACAAACGCTGTAATAAATGCATGTAAAATGAATGAAAGTCGATGACTGATTTAACATGAAAAGAAAAAAAAAATTTCACCCCAGTCTTCATTAGCTGTTCTTTAAAACGAAGCACTGGCGTGCAGTTATGCACTAAATGCGAATTTTGCTTTTGAGAACGTGATAAGACTTTTTGAAAAGGGGAATGCTTAGATGTAATCTACGGCTGGATCAGAGATTCATGAAGCTGCTTCGTGCCGTACAAGGCGAAGATATGATATAGGTACGGACAGTACGGTCGAGTCGGATCCCACGGACTACAGCAGCAAAAACACTATGAATTTTTTCGAATTCTCAAAATTCAGTATTTTTTCTATTATCAAATTCGGTATCATTCAATGTCTTGAAACAGCTAACCTCCCCGCAGGTTCGAAAAACAAGTCACACGTTATTGATAATTTCACAAGCAACAGTAAAATCAGGAACACTGAAAAGAAGCTTGCTTTTTGAACCTGGGAGAGAGTAACGAATAGTCTCGTGATATTAATATATATATATATATATATAGCGTTGCAGATGTTCAAACTCAAACGAGACGACGCGTTGCATTCATGTTCGGAGTTTCAAAGCTAACAGGGAAAACAGAAATGCAAATAACAGAAATCAAACAGAGAAAGGAAAAAGAAACAACAGAAAACTTGAGGTTTGAAAACAATTCTATTTTGTACAGCAATGGTGCAGACACCGCGCGGCCCAGGGGAGGGAGGGAGGAGGGAGGGGCGACCGTGAAGGGAAACTGAATGACATCGATTCATATTTCATCCTATCGACTAGTTATGGAAAACTAATGCTTACTCAAGAGTTCACGTGTTTTGACAGCCGGCGCGACAGTGAGGCTGTAGTGACGACAGTGTGTGTCCTCAATGCGCGTTCCATTCGGGGATCACGGCTCGGTGTGTGTCAGTGTTGTCGTACGACTTGTGTTATGCTGCGGACTGTGGGGTGCCGCGAGTAGGTATTCTATCAGTCTACAATTATCCTATCGAATTTAGTTGCTTCTAATTATTCGGTTTTATTCATTTCCACAATATCATGGTTAATATTTCACGACCTATTGGTAGATAAGTGAAGATGTACGTTGTCCTGATTGTCCAAATGACTTATTAGTAGACTCTTCACGTCTCATAAGTGGAGTTAATGCAGTGCCGCCATACAATTTCGCGGAGGGATTTGTCTTCCCCAATATTAGTGTGAATATTAATAACGCCAGAGGTAGAACTTTCTGCTCTGAGCGAAATACGTAATATTTTACGCAGCGAGGATTATGCATATAGAGAGAACAGACGGGCTGGGTTAGAGACGGAAGACTCTCATAATTAGCTAATTTTCATTAAAAAGCTGCTAGAAGAAGATATGTAGTTTCAATTGGAATAGCTAATAAAGTTACTTCAATATTTGCAATGAAGTAAGCAAAGATGATATCCATTGATGTGTGTGGTCGTAAGAACCTAAAGCGGGATGCACGAGTGATGTATGATAATATATGTTTTCTGTTGGGACGACCGTCGCTGTTGCACAGAGCGGCTTCAGACGACGGACAGCGAACTGACGGAGGCTAACCGATGAAAATGAAATTAGAAACTGCTGAAAATTAAATATCAGGCAGCCACTGAAACTCATAAGTGATTGTTAGACTGAACAACAAATCTACAGGTAGCTAAAAAGATGAATGGCTACGAAAACGCTGAAGGAGAAAGGGAAATAACGTAAAGTATATAAAAATGAAAAGAAAAAATCATATATATAGACATTGATAAAAATAGGTAATAACAACATATGAACGTATAGAAAAAACGGAAATTCAAGTGAATGCCGGTGATAGGTAGAGAGAAGGGAGGAATATGTATGAAATTATTATTGATATCTCATATAGCACAAACAGGCAGACGACACAAAGAGCAAGGGGCGAGCAGTACAAAATTATATGAAAAAACAAAAATAACAGTACAGTAACAGACTTTGATGTAATCAAGTAATTTATGTACATTTTTACTGTAAGTTTGTAGCTACTGTAGCAGTATACTGTATGAAGCAGGGGCTGCAGCGGCTACAAAAGTATGGGTGTTGCAGAGTACCATACTGGAACATTTGTCATTATTTCATGAACTAGAGCAGTGATCCTCACACACTTCAGTTTTCTACGGACCTCCAGGGGAAACGACTCTACACACACGGACCCCATGCAATTAAAATAGCCTGAACTTAGTAGATTGTGCACTGATTGAATACAGTTTATTTGTGAAGTTGCTTCTAGCGCCAAGCGTAATGTCATATAATTACGAGAGTAGACTCGCAGCAAAACACCATATGCCAAACATTCTGCATGGTAACTCACGTAATGTGCCTGATAATCACATATATACAGTAATGCTTGACATTTAGCTCTTCCGAGTATATTTTTGACTAGTCTCAAACGACTGTTTGCATTGAACATACTAATCTTATGCTGCAATATCGTTATTAAAAACTAACTTTTTTATGAATAAAAAGTGACTTTAAAGGAAGTTAACTATGTAGTAATTACACTTTTTAAAATGAAAATAAGATGTAATAGTTCAATAAAGCATAAAGTATATATCTTTTCTGTTAAAACTTTAAAGAAATTATCATCTGTATCACCAATGCGATAGAAGTAATAAATTATTGTAGAAATATCAAGAGGTCATGAACCCATCTAGGGTCCGTGATTTCGTAAGCACCCTTATTCGAAACCTTGAAATAGAGGATGGTAACTACTAATGCAAGTTGCCATTCCGTAGTCTAGTTCATAAAAGCATCGCAGAAACTCTGCACAACCCTACTATAGTAGCCACGAGTCCTCACCGAAATCAGGAAAACAACACCTACTGAAGGAAAATCAAAAGCACATGCTACGCACTCACAGAAAACAGAGAGGAAATTGAAATGATAGGAAACCGGGGAAATTCTGTCCAGAATATGTGACCACAACATAGATATATATAAGCAAAGTTTTATATTATCTTCAAACTTGTGGACTAAGGTCTCCAAAAGAGAATTTTTGTATATACAAGTGTACCCATGGAAGGCAATGTCACAAGAAACCAGATGTTCAAGGGAAAAAAAATTCACGTTCGAAAAAAAAAAAACAAAATAAGAGGTTTGCAGAAACTGAATTTCATGTCTGGAGTGGAGAAGAGGAAGTTTTATGTTTGCAAGACATGAAGTCTTCTGTTTGGAAAGAAAAGAAAGAGAGATAATATGGATAATATACCAAGCTTTTGCGGTGTGGTCGCCACCCTCTCCAGATCGTTCCCTTGGACAGCGCAGCACGACGGCAAATTACAAACTTACAATTTATAAATATGGCAAACTTAAATGAAAGAAAATGTCTACAATATTTACAAAATAAAAACTCTACGGAATGCTGAAGACAGACTTCATCTACGATCGCTACATACACAAAAAGAAATAAATTTAAAAATAAAAAGTAGAACTACGTAGATCTACTCGGCCGAAACAAAACAGGGTAGACAATAAGGAGAGGGGGAGGCTCCGATACATAGCTACACAAACTTAGATCATTCATCACAAAACAGTCCAAGTAAAATAGAAAACACAAGCAAAACTAATACGTAAAACAGAAGTCAGTGTCAATAGTCACAGCGCTCGGTTTATGTGAAATTTACTAAAATTCAGGTCCCAAAGTTTGAATTGATTAATAATGATGAGCTTGGGAGGGAATTTGCGATTGCTTTGAAAGGCCAGTGTTACTAAATGCTTACGATTACCTATGTCAGACTGGCATTATAATCGTAATTATTAATTACGATATTAATTAGGGAAGCAGCAATTATGGCTCTCGCACTCTAGATGACTATTATTACCACATTACTGCAATACTGGCTTTAGCATCACCCTGGAGGAATACTAATTACTGGATGACTAATATAAAATTTTTGTAAAGATATATCTTCATATCAAAACAAAGCTCAACGGCTAAGCAGGACGCCAATTCATGTTTAGTCAACTGTTGCATAAAAAACTAGAGCACTCCGATAGCGCATACCTCCGCCAAGCGAGGCAACGGTAGCAAAGAATTCAAATTGGCCCTGAAACCATAACTTTTTTGTACGTATATATAAATATACTCCAAAATCTAATCATTTGTGCCTTTTGAGAGTAATAACAGCTTGAGCGATTTTCTTGAAGATCCGTTTATAACATTCTGAGTTATACTGCTGACAAACGTTATGACAAACATGCGTCAAACATATAAAGGAACAAACCGATCTGCACCAATATTTAATCATTCATGTCTTGTAACATTATTAACAACCCCTATAAGTTTCATGAAGATCCATTCATTATTTTTTGAGTTATTGTGCTAACAAGCATAAAATTAAAAACAGTGACAAACAAACGAACGAACAAATGGATCATTACCCAAATTTGGTCATTTATTCTTTGTTTTATATACCTAACAACTTATGTTAATTTCATAAAAATCCGTACATAAATTTCTGACCTATGGCATTGAGAAAAATTAAGCAGACAAACACACAAACAAACGGATGGACATGGCTTCACCAAGAGTTAATCATCTGTTCCTCCTAACATATCTAACAATCCCTGTAAATTTCGTTCAGATCGGTTCATAACATTTCGAGTTATCTTGGTGACAGACAGACAGGCAGCCAAACAGACAGATAAACATGATGAAAACATAACCTCCTTGGCGGAGGTAATAAATAATCGAACAGAGAAGGACCAACGACGAGCTATGACCATGGACATGCGTCAACACAATAATCACCAAGCGTTAAACATAATAAAATATACGTGAGATATGCGCATGAGCTAAGAAGTTCATAGATTGCTAGACACATGAATGTTCTTCCTAAATACAGAGAAGAATTAATTTTGCAGAGGATGCATGTATACTTATTTATAGATATATAGGTAATTATAACGCTAATGTCGTCAACGGCTAACCCTGGACAACTCCGTACGTCTAGAACCCCTGGAATGGTAGGTTGTGTTGGTGAGACTACATCGGTCATTAGTTACTAACATGGTAGTAACAAATACCTAGGTACCGAATACGTCACTACTAATCAAGGATGTCTGAACTGTAAATATTCTTCAATCATATTAGAAGGATTAAGTCACAGATATATAAAATACGTTGGTATTCTCAGAGGACTTGTAAATACAGTTACCGCTTTAAAAAAAATAGCATCATGGCAAGTATATGAACTTCCCAGCTCCAGGCGCAGCGTCCAGCTATACTAAGGAAGATCGAGAACACACAGAAGTCAGGGCATGCTGGATCGAAGTTCGCAGAACAGAAAAGTTTGACGGCTAAGCTAATGAGAGACACACGCTGGGTGACCTCAGGGTCGTGATGAGTGGTGTTCACCAGCTTTCAATCAGAAGTTTTCCGGTAATTGTCCGAATATGTCATCTAATGCCGTCCTCCTTATACAAATCGAGTGGCCAAGATTTCCGCATGGGCTTAGGTAAGCCCTACAGTTTCCATTAAATGTGACTGTTGTTGTTATTGGACCGAAGGTGTTGCTATCGAATGCGAGTTCTATCGAAATGAGCAAACCTCATTTGTTGTTCTGATGATAATGATATCACCTATTCGCTAATCTAGGTAGCTCCAGCTTGTTCATAACTTCGGTCATGGGCGTTAATTTCGCAGCTTAGGATTGGGTATCAGGGGTTAGTCGCAACCAGATTACACTTGAGATGGCTTCAAACTCGAGCCTGTTCCACGGTCTCAAGAATAGACGGCTTCCGGTTACCAACTGCAACACGATCCAAAGCAGCGAAACTAACGCTCACGGCTGCAGTTTACGAGACGTTGTAGCTGATGAGATCAGCTCATTTCGATGGAACCCTTCCAATCGATGACGCCGAACACGATCCATACCTAACCAGGTCTTAAGAAGCAGCGTTGATGCGCGTTCGAATCGCACACTTGGATCGAGTTTATCTAATGTACTTAGCTTCAACTTACCAGAACTTCAGCTGTAGGCCAACGACTCACCATTTTAAAAAGAATTTTAAGAGTTAATCACAAGTCGATGACCACCTGATACTCGATTCAAACAAAGTTCCGAAACGAAAGCTTAGGATTGAAGTCAAGTTAAAGCGATACGGATAAGATCAATTTGATCCAAGTGTGCGAAGCTAAACGAGGATATTCGCACAAAAATTAAGGTTTAAGTAAGGGTTGACTGATAGCCGTCCTACAGGTGTGCCGAACATGTCCATGACACGTTCAGACCGTTATTAGCCTCCGACAAAAATGAACGGGCTGAGATCATTTAAAATATCAGTTTTTTTTATAATTAAGATAAAAAAATTAAACCAGACTACACATACGCAGGGCAGTAATGTAGTACGAGGAAAGGGTTGAATATTTGCGATGAAGCCTAGCCTACCCATCTCGAACGCTGTCAGTATTAGCAACTATTAACACTTGCTGGTAAGTGATAAAAATTGCAAAAGTATTTTTGCTGCTAAATTTGCTAGAAACCTAAACATGTCACGATTAAAATGTATCGGTTAGCTAATCATCGGAACGGTTAGAAACTGATGAAACGCTCAACATAAACAGTTAACGGTAAAAATGGACTAGTTAATAATGCATTGATTAAATGAGACAGGGATGAAACGCGCATGTCAACGGTAAAACTGGATCAGTTAATTCATCAGTGTGATGGTACGACAGTGATGAAATACTTGAATTAATGTAATATAATCAATGAGTTATTTAAATACAGGAAAGATATTACTAGTTTCCTAAACAAATATATGAGTATTGTTTCCAGTAACGTAATTCCACAACATAAAGAGACGAACTCATGCCGGCATAATAATTAAAAAAAAAAAACTGGCCGAAAGATTGTCATTCGCATTAATGTTGTTTATCTGAATGTATGAACCTATCAGTGGCAGTTGCTTAGGAGAGGCTGATACTATGGGTTTGTCTCGTCTCTGGGAATGGGCCTCGCGGTCTATACGTTACCTCATCTGACCTAACGACCACGTCACCAGATTTCGGTCTCGTCCTCAGGAGAGGTGCGCTGCTTGGGGATGGTGGCAACGACACGGGGTTTGGGGTTAACATTTAGCCCGTTATTATTTTTAACACTAGTAGGACTACTGAGAGCACTACTACTGTGAGCACCGTTCGTTCGGAAGAGTGGTAAACTATCCGGCCGAAGTGACTTCGTGTCAGACCCTAAAGGGAGAGCATTCGAACGGGGGGCCGAACTGGTGTCTACAGATAATCTAGGCCCAAGGCCCCCCTTCCAACCTGAATGGCCGTTAAGGACATTTGTTCTCTGTGTATCCCTTCTCGGCGTAAAAGAATATTGAGCGTTGGCGCTATAGTTAGTGGCAAGGGTTGGAGGTGAATTGAGAGACAGAGAGTGGAAATCTGGAAGTATCGTGTCGACGCAGGGAGCGTTCGAGGGGTAGCCACTTTTTGAACTGCGGGGCGGCGAGCACAAGGGCGCCGAGCTCGCTGGCTGGACGGGGGGATGGTGGGGACCCGAGTTAAACCTGTTGTTCCTGACGCGTTTAATGCTATCGTACATGCCGTCCTGTCGACCAAAGCAGCGGCTGCGAAACTCAGGAACCTGGTTTTGAACGATCACCCTCGGCCCGTGGAGAGGCACGTTGTTGACCATAGGTCTCGAAAACGGAGTAACGCTTCGTGTGGTGTTACCGCGCACTGAAGCCATTTTGTTAATATGCGTGCGGGGAAGCGAGTGTTTATTTTCAACAGGATTCGCAGAATTTTGCTCAGATACGGTCGCCAGTCGGTAGCTGTTATTTCTTTGGAACGTGCTCGGCAAATCTATTCCCTCCAACCCCAGTAAAAATGACCGGGGGTCAGAGGTGGCTTTGACGGTCCCGGGTGGAAGTGAGGGGTGGGAATGACTAGGAACCGGAGAATTGGCGTTCGGATCCGCATGCGACGCCGCGTTCAATACACCTGGTACGATGGACTTGGTACTAGCTCCATTAGACGGAACAGAGTGCGCATTACGAGAGGATTTATACGCCACTGACGACGGGGTGAGTCGGGCGTGGGCAAGAGCCTCGAACACCTTGTCGGTGGTTAGCGGAAGACTGGCAGGCAATGGGACCTGGTCAACAGGTGACGGAGGCTCATTCGAGAAGAGCGGCGTGTTAGGAATATCGTCGACACATATACCAGCTTTGTACGATTCGGAACCTAGCGACAAATTGAGTGAATCGTCTGAATCTTTGGTAGTATTGTTATCCACGGCCGGACTTTTGCTGGAAGCCTTACACGCGCGTTTGTGCAGCATGGGACTCCGAGAGAGTTTGATGATGCTTGACAGAAAAGAATCGCTGCCCGCACCGTTTTTATCCGTACATTTATGCTTGTCTGTGCTGTCGCCAGCACTTAAGGTGGATTTATCGCCTTTTCGCCTATGACTTTTAGGAGTGGAGGATCTAACGTCTGGCTTCTCTTTGTCCGTACGTTTGACTCCGTTGGAAGATTGACCAGTCGGTGCTACATCTTTAGCTAATGTAGCGTTTTCATTATTTGCTGGCTTAACGGCGGGGCCATTTCCACGAAGCAGATCAGTACATTCAGGTCGGTTGGCCACTTCAGAACTGTGACGACGGGCGCCGTCTGTGCAACTAACGCTTTTTTTTTCTAGATATGCTAGACCATTGGTAAGTGGTTCGGCATTTATCGTTTGTAGAGATCTGTCTTGTATGATCTCTTGAGATTTCTGAACGTTCACTTTCTCTACCTTTTGAGCAAACTGTTTATTTGGAGACGAACAGAAGCTAGTACTAGTGAGATGCTGGTTTGATAAATCCTGGCTGTCAGGAATAGAAGAAGTAAGAGGTTGGTTCGATAATTCTAGATTATTGAGGTTATACACGTGAGGCTGGCTCGATAGTTCTTGAGTGTTAGGGTTGGAAATGGGAGGTTGACTTGATATTTCTCGATCGTTAGGGTTAGAAATAACGCGTTGGCTCGGTAATGTTTCAGGGTTAGGGTTGGAAGCGAGAGTCTGAGTATGGCTATCGCTTATGTCGACAGGCATAGCTTGATTACAAACTTGGTGATTAGACTGTCCAATGGGCATACAGTTAGTGGTTGTAACGGACTGTACAGTAGAACTACAGTTACCATCTACAGGAGTAACAGGACTAAATGATGCCGACGCATCTGTACCTTGGGCTCCTCGCAGCTGCTGTCCAGCCTGCTGCTGCAGAGCTAACTGCTGTTGCTGCAGCAGCTGTTGCTGTAGCTGCTGCGGTGTACTGGCGGGGGTGAAGGGTGAGTGACGGGGTGAGGACGTAACTGCCCCTTGGATGGGTGTGGGCGCCCGGGAGGTGGGCCCAGGGGTGTTGCTCGACTGCTGCTGCTGTTGGGTCATGGAGGTGGTGTAGGCCCCCTGAGCGCTGTGGGGCCGAGAGGGATACTGGGACGCTAAGCCCATATCAGGCTGCTGCTGCTGCTGGGACATTTGATCGCTCCCCTGGACGTGGACATACGCCCCGGCACGCTGACTACGAGGGGACATGGGCACGCCTGTGGAGGGTAGGATCACCCCAGCAGGAGGTCCAGCTGCCGGGCCGCTCCCCTCAGGGGGCTGCCGTGGGTCAGCAGGAGGGGGCGGCGGGACGATCGGAGGGATTTGAGCGAGGGCGCTGCTCTGAGGCATGGATGGGTACAGGTACGGGTCCTGCCGCGTGCCATACAAGCTTTGCTGCTGCATCTGCTGTTGGTACTGCTGCTGCTGTTGCAGAATCTGCTGTTGTTGATACTGCAGCTGTTGCTGCTTTTGCAGTTGCTGTTGTTTCTGATGCTCAAGTAACTGCAGCTGCTTCTGCTGCTGTTCTAGGGCCTGTTGCTGCTGCTGAAGGGCGCGCTGCTGTTGCTGCTCTTGCTGCTGTTGCTTCAGCTTCGCTTCCTTGCTCTGCTCCTTTTGCTGCTGTTTGCTCGCTTTCTTGTCTGACGACGCGGTGCCCTTGGCGGCAGGAGCCTTGGACTGCAGGTACGCCTGTCGCTCCCGAAGGGCCTGTAGCTTCTGTTGCTGCTCCTGCTGCTGCCTCTGCAGCTCCAGGCGAGTCTCGTGAAGCTGCTGCTGAAGTTCCTGATGCTGTTGCTTCAATGCCGATTGTTGCTGCAGAACCTCCTGTTTGCTCTGATCAATTTGCTGCTGCACGGCTCGCTGCAGCAGGAGCTCTTCCTGTCGCTGCCGCTGCAGCTTTTCTTCCTGCTCTTGCCTTAACAGCAGCTGCTGCTGTTGTAACTGTTGTTGCTGCAGCTGCTGCTGTTGTTGTTGTTGCAATTGCTGCTGCTGAATTAGTTGCTGTTGCTGCATCAACTGTTGGTGCTGCAGGGCGGATGCACCTACAGTAGCACCACCACCCGAGCTTCCGGTTATCTGCGCAGGCAGTTCCGGTATAGCAGGGGCGCTCTCGACGGGAGGAGGGGGCAGAGGCATCTGCTGGATGCTGGTGATGCCGGGTGGCAAGGGCGAGTGAGACCCGCTACCAGCAGGGGCGGCGCTGCCTTCAGCGGCCACCCGCACGCCGGCATCAGGGCCTCCAGCGTACGTCTTTTGGGCCCGGGGCAAACTATCGGACGAGTACACAACCTTGCCTTCCGAGTCCAAAGTGACGTGAGCACCGGCCGCAGCTTTCAGCTTCTTTCTTTCCAGGGAATTTGTCGGCGTGATGACCAAATTTTGCTTGAGCGTTGCAGGGACCGCACTGAAGGGCTGAACGTCGTTGGACGCTGGTGGATTCTGATGCTGTAACGTATACCTCGGGGAGGCGACCGGCGCACCACTTATGGCGTCGGCAGCGGACTTAGTTGCAGCTGGGGTGGCGTCCACCTTCTTGGCACTTGAACTGTCAATCGAGTCCTCACGAGGAGGCGGTGGAGGAGGTACCTTGTGAATCCGCGGCTGGGTGGTGGGCTGCGGTGCGGGCTGGGGTTGGGTTGGCTGCTGGTTCTGTTTCTGGAAGGCAGGAGTCGCGGAAGCAGGGGAAGGCTGACTAGGCGCGATTTGGCTTACCTCGCCCGAGAGCCGCCTGGACAAGTCCGTCTGTTTCACGTCTGATGGCCTCACGTTGACGGAGTAATCAACGGACGCAGAGTGAAAGAGGGCTTTGACAGGCGGCTTCTGAGCAGCTTGTTGCTGACTTCCAGCGGTAGACGCAGTGGGGGGAGTTTGCTGAGGGTCACTTTTAGGGGGCGTCCTTGAGGTCTCAATCCGAGGTACCTGTCGCACTGTGGTCTGGGGAGCCGCTCCACCTCCTTGGAAAAGCAACGCTTTGGCAGCGACGGATCCAAGCGCCGGATCATCCCCAGCAGATCCGCTGGAGTTTTTGGCCCCGGACGCAGAGCGAACGCTCTCGTCGTCGCTGAGGGGCGGAGTTATCACGCACATAGACGGGATGCCGCTGGCATTAATGGCGGTCTTGGATTTGAAACTGTCCTTGCGGTCCGGCTCGGCCACGCCACCAATGCTGGCGGCGGCACTGAGCTGCCGGGGACTCGTGGGTTCGGTGGCAGTGCTGGAGGTCTCCCTCCCGCTGTCCGCGGTCTCTGACCCACTGCTGGCTACCAGGTCCTCACGAGAGGACCCAGCAGATCCATTGACATGGATCACGGTAATGATGCTTTCTCTATTACTGGCAGTGCTGTTCTTCCTGTCGAGGGAGCTCACCCTCTGAGGGGGCTTGGGGGGCGTCTTTTTCTCGGGGTTCCTCATGACGACGGTCGACAGGCTGGCGGCGGAACTATTACTTGTCGTTGTACTTAAGCTGCCGGCGATGCTGCCACTCTGGCTTCTGTCGCCTCCACCGGAGCTGTTGCCTCCAAGTCCACCACCTCCAAAGGCGTCCGAGGAGCTACTGCCGGTCGCCAGTTTGCTATTGTCGTAGCTAAAGGCGCTCCGGAGGCCGCTGTCGATATGGAAGGACGTGTAGTAGCCTTCAGTGTCGCAGGAGTAGGCGGAGCTCGTGTCGTCGTCGAAGAAGGGAATGTCTTGGATATCCTGCGTGGGAGTCAGCGTGCCATCGCTCGTGAAGGATGAGCTCGATGGGAGATCGTCGGTGGTGCAGGAGTTCGTTCGGGCCTGACTCGAAGGGGAGGACTGCGGGGCGGTGGATCTGCAACACAGTTAGCTCGTTAAACAAAGAAACAAGAACCAATTTATGCGGCCGAATTTGGTGAGGTTGTCAAGCTCGCCAAGTTGAGTTAGTAAGCGGGGCATCAATGCACTAAATTCGCATGGGGTAACAGCTTCAGAGCAATCAAGCAATCTAATGCAGCTCAGATACTTCACACCAGTAGCCGTGATGACACTGGTCCAGTAATTGTCCTTATTATACATCAGTAGTATCACTGATATCGAAACGCTTGTATCCAGCAAGGGTAGTACAAGCTTGGGAGCATATTATACAGGAGAAAGAGTGTAAAAGAGTGTATGTGCAGAGCATTGTCCGTATGAACCCTTGAGACACAAAAAGATCGCTTTGTAAAACGTTGCAGTGAGGCTGCGATCAAATAACCCAAAAATAAATTATACGCAATGCGCAGAGTCTCAGCTTTCGGCATTTTCTTTATAGGTTGAGAAAAGGAAACGAGCAAACGGGAATAGAAACGCACGACTGCTATAGTTTGAGGATAAGTTCATTTCCATTACTTTATATCAGCTTTGGAACATTGCCGAGTTCAGGGTTCAGTTGAGGATAGTGGTATGGAAGACACACAAAATATATACGGTATTTATTATAAACATTGTCAGAATGCTCAGTATTAGTTAGTATGGACACACAAACATGCATCATTAACTGAGTTTTTAATCAAGATAAAATAGTTTAATGCACACAGGTAATATGTCGATATTGGTCCATCTCACGAAATCAAGAAATGCACATCCACAATCAGAAAAATGTTATGGGAGACATGCAGGAACAGCATAAGGTTGAATTACTATGACCACCACATTGCGGAGTATGGCGGTGCGCCTTTCCAGATCTGGAACAGACTAGCCACACACTCTTGCAAGGGATTCGTAACCCAATGGATTATAAAACTAGATTATAAGAAATAAAATCTTGGTTTCATTTGCAGATAGATATTATGTAGTATGCTCAAGTGCTACAATTTGGACAAAAGATGCAAAGGATATCAGGCCGCCGTAAGACGGAGGGAAGATGTTCGGTGGTAATTCAAAGTTCACTTGAAAATTAAAGTGAATTTCACAAACAGACTCGCTTCCCATGATTTCGTAAGCAGTTGCGTGGCATAAACGTGCGCGTGCTATACAAATTTATTTATATTTCGGCTGCAAAAGGTTAGTAAAGCAACTCACAATTGAGGACGGTTGTTAGTAGCTATAGAATAAATAATAATTTCCCGATTGAGCGTTCTCTGAATACAGAAGAGGAGGATTAAGGTAATGTGAATATTGAAACTGGTGAGATATGCTCAAGGGAAAGAAGAGAGGAAACAGAGAGCAAGAGTCGACAAATGCTATACGGCGGCCAAGTTTCGTTTTGAAACTTCTCGGTGAAAAAATGCATCACAGATGAAACGTTTATACCGTTCTTGGATACACTTGATTTCAGCGGTAACCGCCGATGATAGGAGACGCTTATACGGTCTCCAGGCATATATGAGAGGAGAGGGCGGAGCGTCCCAATTCCTCCAGCCAATCAGAACTCCAGTGTTTTACTGTCATGAAGTTGTGTCTCTTTGAGCGTTAAACTCCACTTTTGTTTGGACAGTTAATGGATGTGAATTGTGTGTGATTTAATTTCTTTTATTAAGGAATTCAGCTCTCCTCCCAGTTCGGTTTTATCTTCAGCCATACTGGCCTAGACGAGCCTTATCGATCTGGTACGAATATCTTTGAATAACAGACAACGCTAACTACAGCTAAGTCAACGGATAAGTGAAGAATAATACCAACTAAAACGGCTTCCCAGTAAGTGAACTATGCCCAGGTGGGGCTGCAGAGACACAAGGCCTAGAAGCAGCCAAGACTAAGAAGTACGCTAGCGAGTAAACCAAATATTGACCGCCAGGCATAGCCACTTGCGTGGCAACGTCACTAAGGGAGGCCGCTAGTGACAATTCTGATCAAGTTTTGTCCTCACAAATGTCCCCGTCACTATGCACTTCGCGCCGTTCCAAAATCAAGCTAACTATATTATTTTGACCTAATCACCCGTAACCCGTGTTTTTTTAGGGGGGCGTCGAAGAATTAGGGAGCTTTACACTGTTGCATAGGTACCTACTCAGTGCTACAGAAACCCAACAAGCTCCCGCGTTCCAGAGCTTACAGAACTAGATCGCATCAATGAAGGTACTTACTCAGATTGCCCCACCGACTCCTGCTCGATAGACAGCACAGGCGAGTCTCGCTCAGGCGGAGTCACAGACGAAGTGCTGCCGCTGCCGAGGCTCTCAACATTTTCACCCTCAGCTAATGGAACAACGATGGCATCTGTCGGTCCAGAAGACGAGCTTCCAGAAGAAGGAGAAACTTCCTCTTCGCTCTGTGCTGCTCCAGCGGCCGTTCGTGGTCCGAAAGAACTATCTGTGTTCTTGGAGTCGACGCGAGAACCAGTAGGATAACAAATATCAGAGGAATTGTTGTTCGAGGCGGCAGATCTTGGACCGGTCAGTTGGACTTGGTCTCCGGGTGCCGTAATCGGGGCCGCATCGTTGCCATTGCAGTCACGAAGGGGAGTTTGAGCTGTAGTGGTCTGGTTGCTGGTGGGACCGAGAGCGCTGCCAGACCCAATAAAATTACTACCCTTCTGGTCGGATATCAGACTGATCCCGATGATATCAAGTGCATCGGCTTCCAGACCATCGGCAGCAAAACTTCGATACGATAAGCAGGAGTTGTCGTGCAGGCCGGGCAAGTTGCGGTTCAGAAGATCCGAATTGATGCTCTGGCTGAGGTTGTCCAAGTCCAGAGACGTACGAGTGCTGGACGACGCCGACCAGTTGCCTGACGACGATCGAGTTCCTTCGTCCCGCGACGTGCGGTTGTCTTCCCTTTAACAAGAAAACAAAGGGTTACTTCAATCATTAGTGGTCATTACAGACCGCAACAATCCATGAAACACATCGTGTAGAGGATGCATATTCAACATTTAAAGGGTTTTCTGCTTTGTAAACATGTAGTTAGCCAATCATCAACAATCTTAGTCGCTTCATTTCAACTTTCTATTGTAAAAGAAAGACTTAAAGAAAAGGGGTTCAAAAACAATAGTTAGCAGAGTACCTGTACGACTTCAAGCAACTCGTCATCCAAACCAAAAGTACCGTAACTCAAAGATGTTAACTGGAAGCAAAAAATATAAGGAATCATACGAAACGAAAAATATGTAAATTATACAAAAAGAATACTGAAGGGAATTCAAAAATCCTTGACAACTTTCAAATTCTTAATATGTATATGAACTTTGAAGAGACTTTCAAGTTAGCTACATAATTATAATACTATGTTTCGAGAAGAGAGCCGAATCGGCACTAAGACTCTACAGTATACAAAATCAATACATATAAACATCAGTAGGTTCCAGTTGTTTTTGTGGTACAATCACTCAAGAACGGTTGTGGTTGCAAGTTGTTTGGAAAATCATGCTTGTGACAAGCGTAGCGCCGGAACGCGCTATGTTTATTTATACTAGCGAACTTGACACCATGCTTGTGACAAGCGTAGCGCCGGAACGCGCTTTATTTATTCATACTAGCGAACTTGACACCATCGAGACTCTAATGGAGATGGTGCCAAGTAAGCGCAGTGCTGATAAATAAAAGAGAAAATATCAGGGTAGTCACCTCAGTTTCGGCAGGGGCTCAGCTCGACTGTGTTTAGTTGAGCGGCCAGCGGAAGATTTCGAGAGGCCACGCCGTCCACGGTCGTCATCAACACCAGAGGGCGTCCGGGGGGTCCCCGCTATAGTATCACGGGACCTTGAGCTTGACGGTGGACTGTGGACCAAGGCGGCGTGCACAGTCGGGGTCTGTGTCTCTACGCCTTCGCACTCATCCCTGCAGGGACACAAAGGTAGATTATATTACTATCATTATACAACTTCACAAAGGTAGATGGCATAGAGTAAAAGTGGAACTACAGGACTAAACGCATGAAGGTCTACGAGACAGAAATGTTTAGATAGAGAGGAAGAATCTGGAAGTTTCAGCAAACAGGAGATTCAAAGATTAACCGACGGTATTGGTACCAGGCACACGGTGAATCATTCCCTTACGTCGCGCTCCGTTGAAGGGGAAGACTGAAGGGAGCTTAAAGGCTGTGTATACAAAACATAAGCTCGTTTTTATTGGGATTAATAGCTGAGGGAGTGACTAGGGATCAACAAACGAAAGAACAAAAGTAATATCAACATAATACTGAAACTAATTATAATACTATTTTCTATAAAAACCGAAAGATAAAAAAAAAAAACAGAACAGTAAAACAGTGACGAGTGAAACACAGAAACAGTGTCAGAAGCAAAAATATTGACAAGAAGAGAGATAGACTACGGCACGAAAGTAAGAAAGAAAGACAAGTTAGAAGGCAAGAAAAATTCACAATTGAGGAACATAAAGGCTCGTCCGATTGGGCAGCGAAATTACGCCTTCGAGACTTGACTTGTCCAAATCTACAGACAGGAGCGCTGGCTTCGACTTGTTGATTCAAGTTTGAGGTGTTAAGCGAGTATCAGTTACCCTCGAGACTTTCATGAATTTAGTCTTACTTCGTAAACTGGAGACTTCAGTGGGCTCAACATAATCAGGCTGCTTCTAACACCTCCGGACAATACCAATATAATCTGTACTATAATAAGAGAGCAGTCTGTCCGTCAATCCGTCCGTCCGTCTGTCCGAAGCCTTATTTTTCCCCTATCTAATACTGAAGAGAAAAAAATTTCAAGGCACCTAACTTTTTTTCCGCCAAACCGTATCCAGGATACGAACCCGGGATTTCCCGGGTTATTGGTGAAGGCCTGGTCACGGGCCTTTGTGAACTTGGTTGCTTTTGTGCACTTGGTGAACTTCGTGGACTTTGTGGATATGGTGATATTTGGAGTATTGTGAACTTTTTCGATTGGATGGCAAGATATTTTCATATACATGCTTTCATGATTTACTCAACAAAAGGGTTGCGTTTAGTGCACTAGTAATAATATATAATAATAATTCTAGCACATCCAGCACGATTCAAAGTAACGAAGCCAAAGTTCCTGTCTGCATTTCCGGACGAGTCGAGAGAGCTCGGATTAGATCGACTTTCACGACCCACTCGAACTCACCCAAAGCAAACAAAAAAAAATGGGAGAGGAAGGGACACAATTTTAAACATAAAAATGGACAGAAGCAAACGTATTGGGAAAATTTTAAAACAAAGCCGCAGTACCTGAAGGTATTGGAGCGAGTCAGGAGCTGTCGGTGAGGAGTGAGGGTGGGCGGGGGAGGAGCAGGCAGGTCTACGGCCACACCAAGGTTCTGGAGGAGGATTGCATAAGGTCAGGGGAGGCTTAGACTTAACCCTTTACCAGAGACCAAAATAAATCCTTCGGTGGCAGCTACCAGCATTTCGCAGCAAAAAGAAAAATAATCCATTGTTGACTGGAGGAGTTCAAGTCAGCCGTAAAGGTATTTTAGTGTTGCTGAATCTTCTCCGTAGCCAGGGGCTTAAATAGCCAACTGAAAATTCAACGAACAAGTAGTAACGTCAACCAGCCACTGATAAAACTAGTTTCTAAAAAAAGGGCACATGACAAATTAAAGCTGCGAAGCGATACATTGACCACATTGTACAGTACGAGACATGCAGGCAGCGTACATGGATGGACACAGATCTACTGTAGGTTTCTGAAGCCCATGGAATCATACTGGAGGTACCAAGCGCTCGATACAATATCATTGCTTTAGTACTTTGAAACACGTACACTTCAGTAGCTAACAAAAGTATCTTCATTTCATAACGTTGAATGGCGCCTAAGTTATCATGTCTTGTTATATATTCATTTTGGTAATAATCAACAAAGTACCTTCTCCGAAGATCAATAAAATATCTAATCCAATTACTAAATAAGTACCTAATACGAAGAGCACATACGTACCTTATTCAAAGACCACTTCAGTACCAATTCCTGAGACTACTTAAGTACTTATTCCAAAGACGATATCAGTGCTTAATCTAAAGACCACATACGTAATTAATCTAAAGACCACACCAGTACCAAGTCTAGAGACCACATAAATACCTAAGAGGAAAACCACACAAGTACCTCATAGGAAGACCACATACATGAGTAGGCTAACTAATTCAACGACCACATATGTGCCTAATCGGAAAACTAAACTTGTACCGAAACAGTAAGTACGGGAAACCCAAAAGCATATTAGGTATTACAGGATTATGTCTAAGAAGCACGGTACCCGAGTTGTCTTGGGTGCCCTGGGAGCTACAGATGCTCCGTATGCGCAGTCCGAGTGTTCGGAGGCGTCGAAGGAAGGGTCGAACGATACGCCGTCAGTGCTGTAGCAGCCGTCCGAGGGGGAGGATGACGCTCCTCGACCACTTCTGATAACACAAAAATATTGCACTGTTCAAGTCACGAAACACCAGAAATAACTATTTAATAGAGAAGTCATTCAAATTTACGACGCATATAACCTGCGATATTCACTACTACTTCATCACAGTTTTTAAATTAAGCCTCCTACCAAACGTGGTTCACTGCCATCAAAAGGGAGGAAGAAAAGGGACATTTAGTACGTAACGCAAAACTAAGAAACTAGGAATGCGTGGTAATAACACGACGGGAAAGAGAGGGCAATTATTAGTAGGAGCGCAAAGAGCTAAATTAGAGAAGTGGACACGGTACAAAAACCAGGACATAAGCACCATCTTTTCCAGCACTAGCCCCTTCCGCCGCATAATATTCTAAATAAGTTAGTTAGAGCCCGCCTAGTTACATACAGCGAAGGTGCTACAGGTAAGCACTGGTTTGTGCTGCAGATATGTCCCTTCAGGCCCCAGAGGAATGTACGGCTGCAGCCGACCACAGATAGTCAAGAGCTACGACCCCAGTAACGAAAGGGTCTTATTTCCTTATTTCAACGACCTGCGCCCCCCCGCCCACCCCTATTTGTTGGTTAGGGACAGTGCCCCCGCACCAGCACCCAGACAAAAGACAAAAACAGAGTACGTCAAGCGCGACAAGAAATCGCCCGCCTGACAAGGGGACGTGAACTCGCGCCCTCCAGCATCAATATGGGTGTTCTCTGACCCCGAGCTTAAGAGCAGCACGGAAGAAAACAAAACGTCATTAGTAGAGGTAGGAACATTGAAGGAAGCGACGTAGGCACAAAATACAGACACCCAGAAGGTCCTCACACTGCAGCCGCCTGCATCATTATCGAAATAAGAGACGCAATCAATTTCAGTTCGACAAAGGATCACCATCCGCCTGCTGTGTTCTCGAATAAGAAGGCAGAATATAAAATCCTCTTCAGTCGCAAAAAAAAAACAACTTGGAATGTACCTAAGGTATCTCTTCCTTGCCTCGTAGGTCTTCTTCTCCACCACAAATGAGATAATTTACAAGTCTGTCTGTCGGGTATATAGTTATTTATTGCTGGCGGCAGTACCTAGTTTGCCAGTGCGAAGATTGATACGAATGCCATTACTGACGTAAGTTTTACCAGCAAAGAAAAACCTGCAGAGCTAAGCGAATGGAAAGTCGCGGCGCTTGTTTCCTGCTATTTGAAACGACATGGAAGATGAAGCATGGAAGGCACTTGAAGTTTGCAGATGAGTTGAGCAGATGCTACGTTACAGACTGCTGCACGTGCTGCACGGGTCCCACAGAAGGACCTCAGCCACAGTTGTATTTCCTAAGCATTTCGAAATTCGGTGTTGAATTTGCCTGTTCATGATTTTACTCCCACATTTGTGTCCCACACAAATGTTGCACTCTTGTAAGTTAATAATCGACACTTTTTATCTTTTAGATCACCTTCAGCGTTTTCAAGCAATTCCGTTGTACCAACCTCCTTGCAGCATATATGCTCATTGACCTTAGGGAGGAGCAGAGGTCCTTTCTTGCCATGGAAAAAATAAACTTTCAAAAATGTGGGTAGTAACAATTGTAGGACAAGCGGTAGCTAAATACCAAGTATGTAGCTAAACCCAAATGAAAATCTCACAAGTCGCTGCAAGGAGCACCACCCATTCATAACTGTCCTGAAACTTTAGAGCCCCACACGGCCGAAAACAGATCCCGGCCATGAATAACCTCAGTGCAGACAGAGATCGGGGACAGTCTAGGGCTATAGAATATAAAATTATATATAAATTATGAAGTATATGAAATATTGAATTATAAAACAAAATTTTGGCAGAAGCAAGGACAGAGCAGCGGACTGTGACGGGGCCTGAGAGGCAGGCAACGTCTGCACATCAGCAAGTTATTGGATATTGGCTGCCGGAAGGGGGGGGGGGGAAGGCTATCGCAGGGTGCTGCCGTCAGATGATAACAGGCCTGGTGTTGCTGCCACTTTGTGCTTATTGGAAGTGAACTAACCGTGTAGTTTGTTATGAACTAGGACTGTATATGTGTGTAATGCAAGATAACCCTGTGTGCATTGACTAAAACCTAGATGCATCCTAAAAATGCAAGTATGGTAGGTACATAATGCGGCCTTACACTATTTGCATTAAATACACTAACGGAGTCTACACTTAATACAAACTGACAACACTTATAACAAACGCCACTACGTTGTTGTTCTTTTGTAGACACCAGGAGAGTTGAGCTTAAGCACCGCCCTCTTTGGAGGCGCGGAAGAAATAGACTGAGGCGTTTTGATGCTACAGGCCCCACTCCTCGTTACTACTGCCAAGTGAGGAAGCGCCTCCGTCAAACCAAAGTCCTGAAGGGACCATAGAGGGGAGGATTTGAGTGAAATGCAGTGGGTTACACGGCACCACTCCTTGCTGCATTTGAGGGAATATTAGTAGCACCTCGGTGCTGGTGGGCAATGCAGCAAGTTAGGTACCGTTGCAGGTCAAATTCTCTACGACAGCGACCGTTACAAGCAACATGTAACATTTGCTCTAGCCCTAGAAATGATGGGCTTGCAACTAGAAGTTACAAGCCACTGAATATCCGGGGGCAAATCCTCGTAAGTCGCCTTTTACGACACGCTCGAAGAATGCGTCGGTGGTATTCTTATAAACCACAAGGAACTCGCCAAATGGTCCAAATCGTAGTTCATCAAACTACCGAGGGCGAAAGTTTCGGCCCAAAGAGAAAAGGAAGGCATATGTAGCACGTCAAGCAACACGAGCAGCACACACATGGAAACAGCAAGCCGTAAAAGATGAATAAGCAAGCTGGTATGTAGGTACGTATGAGTAAGCAAGCCGGCAGAAATGAGTAATAAAACCGGTAGAGATGAGTAAGCAAAACCGGTAGAGATGAGTAAGCAAAACCGGTAGCGATGAGTAAGCAAAACCGGTAGCGATGAGGAAGCAAAACCGGTAGCGATGAGTAAGCAAAACCGGTAGAGATGAGCAAGCAAGCCGGTAGAGATGAGCAAGCAAGCCGGTAAAGATGAGCAAGC
>LQNS02020120.1:7853381-7865737 GCA_001587735.2 Parhyale hawaiensis | reverse complement strand
GCAGATGTAACAAGTCTGCGGAAGCAGAGCAGCAGCAGGGATATAACCTGGTACGGCTGCAGGGAGCTCGCTGGTAAATGGCCACTGCAGCTTTAACGGTGTAGAGCTGCTGGCTGCTGCTGCTCTGAGTGTGACTGGCACCGTGTGTGCAGCTGCTGGGTAGGTATTGGGTTAGCAAGGCTAGGTGAGGCTAACGTCAGCAACACTTGAGATAAGCAAGGTCAAGGTATAGGCATGGCTAAGGCAGAGGAACGACTAAAACACATCCACGACAAAGGACAGGCAAGACGAAGGCGCACAAGCAAGACGAAGGCGCACAGGCAAGACGAAGGCGCACAGGCAAGACGAAGGCGCACAGGCAAGACGAAGGCGCACAGGCAAGACGAAGGCGCACAGGCAAGACGAAGGCGCACAGGCAAGACGAAGGCACAGGCAAGACTAAGATAAAGGTAAAACCAATTTTAGAGTTAAGTAACAAGTACTTCTATTTTAATAAAGTGTGCACTAATTTAGATTTTCAGAACATACATGAGACTTTAAGAAGTCCTTAGTAGGCACTGACTCGCATAGCCCTGCGGGTCATACATCCCATATATAGTTATGGTAATACCTGAGCTAGAAAAACTAAAGTAGCGAACGATAGGTTATAATATCCTAATTTAATTAATTTACATTTAGTACCTGAACTAAATCAATTAGTAGTTAGGCTCTACACCCAGTTAACTTTATAGGAGCAAATCCGTCAATTGACGGTTATTTAAATTTTAGTTTTAATTCACTTTTCACTCGATAGCGCAGCAGATCTGCTGTTACCTGCCTTTAATTTTTTAGTCTAAAGTGAAGCGCAATGAAATAAGAGCACACTGGTATTACTATGTAACTGATTGTAAACAGCTAAGTACCTACTACCTAGAAAGACCGATTGTCTAGTCGTCAATGGACGGCCAGAGTGCTAGAAGGTACCGTTCTTCCAAGTTTTCGGTCCTTCTTGTGTCAAAACTCTGAGCACACGCTAGGTTAAATAAGACTGCCCTAAGTACTTGAACTAACTTAGTGAACAGTTTAGGCCCCCTACCCTACTCGGAGGAGATAGAAGTCGGCATATGGTAGTAACTAGCCGCACACCGTACGGTCGGCCGCATATAGCCGACCAGCCGCCGCAATAGGCAGCACCGACCGAACCGACCCACTTGAAGTCATGAAGCTGCGGCTAGTACCTAGGTATTTAGTAGTTTTGGTACCATACTAAGCTGTGGCTGCCGAATAGCTCGAGAAGCGGACATGTCGACTTTAAAACGACTTTTTCCGACCCTAAAACGGCTTGCTTGTCCCTCGTGCGGCGCTAGGAGGGCTCTTAACNTACCTAGGTATTTAGTAGTTTTGGTACCATACTAAGCTGTGGCTGCCGAATAGCTCGAGAAGCGGACATGTCGACTTTAAAACGACTTTTTCCGACCCTAAAACGGCTTGCTTGTCCCTCGTGCGGCGCTAGGAGGGCTCTTAACTGTCAATTTTAAAAAAGTGAAGCCGACGTCTTCAAAAACGTGCAAAGGACAACCCGATACCTAGTCGTAGTTACAATGTCATGTCCTACACTGTTCGTAGATAAATTCTTCATTCCAAGTATGCGATATAGCTATGCATTCTGGATCTAGTTTAGTACACCCTTTCTAGCAACAGTATTGTTTGCTTTCATAGCCTACTCCCGTCTCCTGATTTAAAAAAAAAAATTCCGATTCTACCAGCACTTGGTACTTTGAATTGTGTTTCAAGTGTTACAAGCAAACCGATTACGATCGAGCTGAAGTGTTACAAGCAAACCGATTACGCTCGAGCTGAAAACTCCATTTTACAGAACAAGATTGAGTTTCAGAGAGTCTCGAGGGCGACCGATTATGGACCCAGGCCAGGAACTCAATTCTGCAGCTCGAAGCCAGCGCGCCTGCCTGAAGCTCCGGACAAGTCGAGCCTGAAGGCTTAATTTTGACGCCTAATCGAACGTGCCCAACTGACTGAGAGCCAGGAGGATTAAAACATTTCAAGAGGCTTCAACTACACGATTGTCTTAGCACATCAAAGTTTTTATAGGGAAGAATGTGAAAAAAATCAAGAATATTGTGGAATACTAGGCTAGGCACTTCATTGCAAATACCTACCATTAAGGTTGGGAAATTTTTGTCTGTTTATCTAAAGTCCATAGAAAATTGCTCGAACCACAAAAAAAACTCAGGAAAAAACACTATATATATAGTCTGACCATTTTATCAAGGCAGTTCAGTCGTAGTCAAATTCCTCTATTGCGGTGACAATTCTGTGGGTATGTATTTCTAAGATTTCTCTACAGTGGGCGGGGCTGAGATATGGGCCGAACAAAATCTCAGCAATATCCATAGAATCGGCAAAGCTATAGAAGAATTTGACCACGGCCGAACTGCCTTGATAAAATGGTCAGATAATAACCGAGTTTCAAAGTACCACCTTCTGAAAGCCCGCACGAAAAACTCGGCGAAGTAGTTTGGTGAAGTGAGGTAACAACATAGGCAGTAAGATTCGATAAGGTACCTACTAAGGTACTAAATTCATGCAGTCGCATTAAAATAAGTTAGGTAGTGCTTACACGTTAGCAAACTACGCATGGGAACAGCAGATGAGGAAAGAAGAGGACGAGCAAAACAAAGGTCAGTAGGAAGTGTGAATGTTTTTCTTAAAATAATACGTAACGCACGCGTAAAAAACGCGAGCGGCATCATTCGTAATTTCGTACAGCAGAGGAAGTCACACTGTAGGAAGATTCAAGGAAAATTCCGTCTGTGACGACGAGTAGCAAATAACTAACAATACCTGCTGTAACAATAGAACAGTGAACTAGAATGCCACGAATCATATATATATATATATATATATATACATATCATATAAATCAACGCATCAAATTTAAATACATTAGCCTACAACTCAACAAATCCCCACGCCTAGTTTGTGAGCCTGCTGATCTGTAAATCTACACGTTTAGGCCTAATCTACAAGCCTACAGACCTGATCATTAAATCTACATGACAAGTCTATCAGCCTCCAAACCAGAACTACAATTCAGCCAAGTCCATGAGCCTACAGATCCAAATCTACAAGTCCACACTATTTATAAGCCTACAGATACACATCTACAAATCTGCATGCCAATTCAATACGTCAGCAAATCATTATCTACAAATTCATACGTCAAATCTATAGGAGCCTACAGACCCTGCTTTGCTAATCTACAACTCCAATCTGTACGCCAGCAGATCTACAAAGCTACACGTGGAAACAATGACCAAAGAGATGAAAGATACTACACGCCATTCCTGCACTGCAACTGGTACGTACAACGAGAAATGGAACTATCGTAATAGGTACGTACTAGAAAATTGACTCGAGTGTCAGCCAATAAAGTTGAGATAAAGAAAGTATCGTAAAAGGTAGATAGATAAAGTCGAGATAAAGAAAGAACAGGTACGGAGGCGATCAGACACAAAATTGGACCATCAAATCAGACAAGGGCCGACCAGCTTCCACTTCAAGCAGCATCACCATCAAGAGCAAAACATTGTTGGGCGTTACTGAAAAATCTTCGCCATCAATTTTGATGGCAGTAAGTAAGGTAGTGACATAATAAGAACTGTCTGTCTGTCACGCCCTCTATATCAACCTGTAGGTACGGTAGCTGCTCCGCATTATGGCACGTATTGAAGCAACGACATACTCGAATACAGTATTTATACGAGTAAATTTATACATGTATACCATATTCTGGCATACTAAAATCATTGACTAATAAAATTTTATTGTATTCCACGAGGTTGATGCGCGAGGTTGATTAAGCTCCTAGTCCAGCAAGATTGTAAGTTCGGACAAAGTACAGCACTGAAGTGAGCTTAAACACACTGAAAGTTCTCACGGAGGGTAATATTCCTATAGGTATATATTTTCCGAATCATTCATGCCTCTCTGCCAACAGGTGGAGTCTCGCGGTGCTTGCTCGCTAATTCAGCAATCCCCGTATTTAGACGCTACTGCGGGAGGGAGGGGTATTGACCCTAACTGAAAATAGGGATGGCCGGGAGGTCGTAGCTGTCACATGAGCCTTCCGTCTCTGAGGTATTAGCTCTGACAATCTTTGGTTGACTGCAACTGTGTACTCCGTTGGGGCTAGTAGGGAGCTATCTGCAGCACGAACCAGTGCATGTGGACTCCCCAGTCGGGGTGTGCAGCCAGGTCGACGTCAGCTTTACCGCCCGTTCATCTATTTTTTTTTTTACAAAACGGCCGACTGAACAATACGATGACTTTCTAGAGAGCCAAATTTTAAATTTTAGCAATAAGGAACTAGATTCCTCGCGGAAACTCAAAATCCAAAGCACAGCACATCCACCATGCGACAACACTCTTGAAATGCGTAGAATTCAATGCTCAAACAGACACTGCCCCACGGAGAATGCGAACACACAGACACACACCATACTCTCACCAATACAGCCTCGCTTTTGCTTCGCAACAGCGGGCTGTGAAAATCACAGGTTTTGGCTTCTGCTTTTGTGCAAAAATTGAAAGCAATCGCGAACTAAAAACATCTTTTTATTGGTTTCGACTAGAGATAACAAATATGCGGATCTTGGCGAGTCAAAGTTGGCACGAGTCCGACATTTTGAAGCAGACAGGAGTCGGAGTCGGAAACAAGCTCGTCGCAGGAGTAATAGTCTGAGTCGAAATTTCTGCTGGAGAGTCGGAGGCTTCCGGTCTCCAATGAGTCGGAGCAGGACTGGGCCATCCGACTCCGCAAAACCTGGCTGGAAACTCACAACCGGTTTCCACGGCAACATATAGTGTTGTAAAAAAATTAAGCCAATACTTTCAAAAGATTTAAATCAACCAAAATCTTAGCAAAAAAAAATCCTATTTTCAAGAATCATCTCTGATAACTCAAAAAAAAAAATAAACATCAAACACAACCTTGGAAATAGTTCAATTTCAACTAGCTAGTAAGGATTGTTCCTCGCAAGCCATGCAGGCCGTGAGAAATGACGGCGAAAATATATCGTCGACAGCTCTTCAATGCGCACACGCTCGCGGTCGTAATACTGCCACGGAGGCCGCACCGCACCTGCAGTCTTGATCTGCGCCTCAGCCGTATCCAAGATGCGGATAGGCTGGTTATAAGTAGGTATCGTCCCTGCATATGGTTCACACGTAGCAGAAAATGCACAGTCGTCCGTTAGTGTGCATACGACCGGCAATACAGTAACGACGGCGAGGAAATTGGGATGACACTTTTTCATTCATTGATCATACTTTCGTTACTGAACTGGTTGTGAAAGATTTAAGTTAATATCTATAATATTAATAGCGCTGTTCCTACGTTCCTTCGAGTGTTGCACTCTTCTTCAGTAACAGATAGCAGGAAATTAGACATATAGTTCGGTTGTATCCATCATACGGAAGATGAAGTCAAGCTCGGCTGCATGAACGTGCACGTTAAATTTAAAGGTGATACGGGCAATACAATTGGACAATACGTCACACATATATTTCCCTTGCGCACAGGCAGTGTTGAATATAGCTTTAAAAGCAAAGGAGCTGGTGATGATGACCCACACGGCCAGGAGTGAACGGGGACAAATGGCGCGTTGTCTATGACCACTAAATAACACTTGACTTTTGAAAATGGCAAAAATNATCCACGGGCAGTTTAGTATACTATAAAACTTGATAATTTTGTTCATTACTATAGAATTTCCAGGGTCCAACCTGAAAGGCCCTGCCAGACCGTGAAATTTTCACGGATGCAGCTAGTCTATATAATTCTTCTTATCCCTCCGTTAGTAAGTACGACCGCGACGCTTCCATCGGGAATAGGCAGGGGATACCTAAGGTATCATTGAGGTATCCTTGATACGACCCAGGAAGGCATCAATAGGAGAAGGAGTCAAGTTCAAATGTACGCTGCTGCTACTTCTCGCAGGTCTAAGGTAGAACATTCACTGCCTGACTCGACACCTTTTATACCCTTCGTATCCATGATACGGGTCCGAAGGCATCATAATTGAGGAACGATGCTTTTGTTCAGTAGAATTTTCGAAGGTTCCTTTCGTATTGGATAGGAGAAAATTTCGACAATACGGGTCTGTAGAATTTCCACAGGTTCCAGCTTGTTTCAACTACGATGTGATATTCTAAGCCGCTCCAGACACTGCAACGCAATTTCAAAATAGGAAAATTAACTTGTAGAATGCCGACAGAAGCTGGGAAACCATGGAAAGAGGAACACCGCGCATGGGTAGCGCAAATCGGAAAAATATAGGATGAACGGTTTATTATTTCCATTTCTTCCATAACTATTACATTTTTAATACAAGCCCAAAGTGAGATAGAAAGTAGGTACATAAAGCAAGTCTAACAAAGCGAAGAACACAGAAACTGAAACAACAAGGAAAAACAGAACGAAGATTAGCAGGTCAGGAGATAGAAAAAAGGACAAGGTTGGCATGAAAACATCGCCGTTATAAATACCATATATCAATACGATATCACAATGGCGAGTCAATTTTCTGATGCACAATGATACATATGGACGGGAACCCGACGGTGCGTTCCAGTATTCCCAGGAAAATACGAGGGAAAAACCACTTCCAAAAATTTTTACTCGCTTCACAGCTAAAATATAATTCACCAGCTGCTTTGTAATCTACACTAATATCAAAATAAGTGGATATTTTGGCAGCAGACAAACGCCAAATGGACACTAATTGACAGTTCCGAGGGTAAAGGAATGATTGGAAGAGCGGCCGGTAACACGTGCAACCCTTCCCACACGACATCACGAGGGATACTAAAGAGAGGCGCGACCGGCGACTGCGAAAGTGAAGCTACGGTCTCAGTTCCCTCGGCCCCTCCCTCCCCCACACCTTCCCTCAGTGAGGGTAACGGCGCTCCCGACCCGTCGGTATAATAGGTGTACGAAGGCAGCGGCTGAAATGTTCGTGGTATCAGGTTCTTTCGACCACCAGGATTGAAAGGAAATATCTCAAATTAGACGAGGACGAGGGTCAGTTGAGATGTTTGATAATTTTGTGTTTTCACGTCCAGTACTCGGCAACTCCTGAGTTTAAGTAACGTTAGCTTAAATTACGCTGCAAGTTGGGCTACGCTAGGTTAAGGTACGTAAGCTTAGGTTACAGAATGCTAGGTAAGTTAAGTTAGGTTAGGAAGGCTAGTTAAATTACGATATCAGGTTTTTGTACAATAGGTTACGTTAGTGCATCAAGATGTGGTACCGATGATGCAAAATAAAAATAATCCACTGAGAACTCTCTCGAACCATCCGGATCTGAAGCATGCACAATAAGTAGAGAAAACACAGCAGGATGAATCATCCACATATAACACTTGGCTGCATTTTAAAACTTTTTAAAACAGGTTTAATGTTTGTCAGAACAAAACAAAGCGTCTTGTGTGCTGAGTTTGGAAATGTAACTCGTTTTGTTCAATCAGGTCAGCAAATTTTTTTGCTATTTCAGTTTCAAGAATCAAATGATAAATAATATTTATATTTCTCAGATACCGCATAAATAATGAAAAATGAGTAACCTATGCCTAAAATAGGGCACAACTATAGTTCATGTGACCTTCAAGATGAAATACATCTCCTCCATTACTCGAATATCCTCGACAAAACGCTTTCATAGATCTTCGCTCAAATCACCAGTTTTCCAGAATATATAGTCTAAATGCGAACCAAGGAAATGCATTTCAATGGACATACACAAATCTAGAACTTGGAAGTTTTCCAGGAACTAATTAGTAACACGTTCGTGTTCTCAATTATGGTGGTTACCTAAAAGTTGATTACAACAGATAGGTACAATAACTGGTAACTCATGGTCCCTACCTACGGTGTTGCCATTTTGGCCGTTACTCAACGCATATTGCATAACTTTGATAAAAGAAAATATAAAATACTTATACACGCTCTCTAAAATTCCTTTTATTAATTTATTTAGAAAAAAATTGAAATTTGTTTCACAAAAACTTGATCAGAAAACATGTTGTTTCCAATAATTTATGTTTTTAAACTGAAATAAGATGGAAACCAGACGTGATACGGCAAAATTGCTTATATTTCTGAATTCACAATGCCAAAGCCATATAGAAACACTTGACAAACCCTAAATCTCAAAAATGATGCAGACCAGTGCAATTTTCAATTTTTTTTTTCAATAATCACACCATCACAAAATTAGAACGCCCGCTTTGTGGCATAAGACCATCACCTGCTGAGTCAGGAGTTACAAACTCAACGCCGTCATTTTTTATGGCCAACTTACTCTAGATTTTTTGCTTCTTCATCTCAGTCATTCCCCCTGGCTGCTTAAAAAAGATTGTGATGATAGCTCAACTCCTTTTGTCTCTTTTTGGGTGGACAGACAAAGAGACAGACAGACAAACAAACGAACAGAGATGATATACAACGTAAACGAAAACCTTATCACTCCTCTTCGCTTCTCTCGCGGGTGATAAGAAGCGGCAGAAAATTTACTCTGCGTTGACCGGAAACGGGCGGCAATTTGTGAGCCGTTCAGGGGTGTGGAGCAGCCACGCCAAAACCCGGGCTACCGCAACCTGCAAAAAAGGTTACTGTAACCCGAAATGTGGTTGTGAGAGCGCCGTCTAGCGACGGACGAACGGTGTAAGCTCAAGGACAATGAAATTTTGTTTTATTCGAAATTTTATGAATGAAATTTCCATTAACTGATCTGATTTACTTACTCTGATGTAAGGAGCTTATTTGTTGTGGATTTGAATGAATTTTGCGCTCCGTTTATTCGAAATAGACGTTTGTACTCGGTGACCTACATCGCCGTAACCCGTGTCGCAGTCGCCATTTGAGCTATGATTGCGACACGGGTTGCGGCTAGGTGGGTCACCGGTGTAGCACCGGTAACCCAGAAATGCTAATTTCGACACACCCCAGTGCGACATTATTCGACCTCCTAAGGCCGTATCCAGGATACGGGTAGACAGTTTCACATCCTACAATGCAGCTGCCAACTTGTTCTCTGCGGAGCAGTTTCTTTTTTCAGTCGCAATACAAGGAAATGCAACAGGTACAGGCCCGCCCACCGTCTCCCTCACGGTATTGTACGGTAATCAGGAACACTACAGCAGCGAACAAACAAAGGAACAGTTCTGTTTCGCGACCAGAATAAACTGTGAACATTTCACGCCAGTTTATCCAACTGTCATTACACATCTTTAAAAATGACACATACAAATATCAATATCCTGTCTTATTAAATCCGGTATTTTCTACAGTGGAGCACAAAATAATAGTAATATATATATACAGTTATCAAGCCGAAAGGTGCCTAGCGTCCACGCTGCAGCTGACAATGTCCACGTGGAAATTATTGTAAGTACATACCTTAATTTAAAAGTCTCCCTTCCCACAGAACACGCAGTGCCCAAAAGAGAGGAGGCAACAATGGACATCGAGATTGTGAAGAAATACGGGGAACAAAAGTACGAGTCAACGCGCACGAGAACAGCAAGTCGGGAAAGAAGAGGAAGAACAGAGTAAAGCATTTATCAGTAGAACTATGAAGGTCGAAGGATTCAAAATGGGCACGAGGAAAAGACGTTTCAAAGACCTAGCGAAGGCTACAGGGTCCCCTTACGGGGGCGCTGCTCACCATAACATAGGATGGGCAAGCCAAATTACCGGTACCTAAAACTGTGGCCCATCTGATGCCCCTGATGTGAAAATTAGGCATCTAAACTTTCTGTAACAAACCAAACAAAATGGCGAGCCATTCACAGTTACCTACTTTTCAAGTTCACTTTTCCATCGCATAAAGTCATGACTTCTTCTAGAGAAACTCAAAAATAGGTGCAAGAAGCTCAAGTCATCCATAGGAGTAGGATTAGAATTGACATTATTGCTCGTCGGCAACGAAATGTTGCCAATTGGTATTGAAAGCAGACATTGAAATTTAGTGCAAGGAAAATATGAACAAAAATTGAGGACTTCCAGTTATTCAACTGTAAATAAAACTATTCAACACTAAATATGAAGTGGCTGAAAGTTGAGAGCTTGAACAATGCTTCCGTTCCCAATTTCTATGACGGAGGAATACCTGAATATGGGAATCGGATAGTGCAAAAGGGCTGCCTGTGTTCGCACGACGCAGACATACAAATATAACACACTTGGTCCAAACATTTGGTACTCTGGACGGGGCCACTATTTGAAAAGTCCACTTTCAGACAGTGCAAACCGTGACATTTAGGCCTAATTCTGACAGTAAATGGTCATGAGGTTTTTTTTTTCTTTGTGCTGCCCACCTGACAGCACAGCAACATAGCTACTAATTAACGTAACAAAGACATTTTAATTAAATTTTAATATATTTACAAATATATATATATATATACACAAGTGTGTACATAAGTATATATATATTAATAGCGTGGTTCCTTCGTTCCTGTGTTACGCTCTTCAATGTTAAAGGGGGGAAAATTCAACTTGAAAGAAGCTCTGATTTTCGCTGGAGGAAGTTCAACCACAGCTGTTTTCTTTCAGCTCGCACTTGAAAAAAACTTCTGTCAGTTTCGACGCAAACACATGAAGTTCATTTGCACGTTTCATACCTACCATGATACCAAATTTCATTTCTTGTAATATTCACGTTGCTAAGGTTGCATAACGATGAAAATATGGGAAAATCCGATCGTACCCATAATACGGTTCAAACGAAGCTGTTCTCAACAGCACCATTCTAAACCACAGTTCATTTACTACAGATAGTTATGTAAGCTATAAGGAAACACCCTTTCGCTCAAACTTAGCCAATCAGCGCCCGCCGTGACACCATCTCAGCCAATTAGCGACAGCCGCGACTGGCGTCAATTGCAGCCAATGAGCGACTGCCACATCACGATGCTGGAGTAAACAAATGGGGCCGCGAGCGGCGGCTCCTTGTACTGCACAGTATACCGGAGACTTTCCCGCCAATTGTTTATCATTTATCACCTCAAATTGGAACTACCCATACTGGCCATACACTAAAGTAAAGGTAAATAATAGACCATAAATTTGATGTAGCCTATTGTAATGCATCTTGATTTTCAGCGCCATTAAAAGAACTGAGAAAATCATCAGAAAATCATTAGAAAATGTTTGCCTAAGTTGAAGTGAATGCTTTGCGCGGCATAGAATGATTCCCATGAGTTTAAAAAAACGAACTTAGACGATTTTCGTTCTCCAAGCAAATTTTGCATTACAACAAGCTATAAAGTAGAATGTTATACACACATGAAAAGCACAATAAACTGCAACTGAACAATTTTACCCACGTTTATGTAATAAACAATCGCGAAACACACTTAACTTCTTGCACACACGACGCCATATTGGAAATTACCCAAGATGCCACTGTCTTGGCATTACCTAGGATGCCCCGCTGCATGCAGCATTGGCTGATACATTTTTATGTGACGCCGCTATGCTGCAACTGCAGGTGCTGCAGGCTCTATTGCTTGACATAACTATCAGTAGATAATGAACGGTGTTCTACACTGCATTTTTCAAGTGTAAGTGCGATGTTTAGAGAAATGACATAAACTAAGAGAAAAAGTACTTTCAGCGACATGAATCATTTTTTTTTTAATGTGCTGAGTGTTGTATTGTGTAGGCAGGCTATCGCACATCAACTAGGTATAAAGCAGCCACAGGTCCCGCAGTAGAATTGAAATCATCAAATACCTACACCGATAAAAATTAAAACGGTAAAAATATGGAAGTCTAAATAAAGTTATCTTCAGACGATGAGAAACAAAGGTTAGCGAAGGCAGGTAAATCTAGAAGAAAAGCAATGAGATAAGTATACCTCCTAAAAGCGAGATTGCTGTACTTGCTTATGCTGTCTTTATATCTCTATCAAGGGCAAAAATTTTGCTGGCAAAATATCTGCAAGATCCACCAGTGATACAGTGTCTAGATATGTTGTACATGTACAGGGTGACTTAAGGCGCCGGCACGCCTACGTAAAAGGGGCATTGCCACGCAAATCTGTATCAGATTGGACATTGCTATGCCACTAATTAGAATATCTAAGGTTTGAATCGTTTCTGGCAGTTTGTACGTTGTAGCAAGCAGCAATGGCAAAGCTTTGGGAATATATACCTCCTACTTTTGAGTTAGTTTAGAGTTGCAATGACGCATAGTTTTAGCGTGACTTTCAAGCGCTATAAGTTGTAGTCACGGCAGCGTGACGGCCAGAGCGAAAGTTAAGTGGCTGAGCAATTATTATGATAGTGTGCTC